>CAOKZL010001813.1:0-309663 GCA_948472985.1 Iguana delicatissima
CTGCTCATTGCTATTGTGTATGTTTGTATGGATTTTTAGGTTTAGGTTTTACTAGATAGGAATGTTTTTATAAGATAGGAATCCCTTGCGCTCATTGCAAAAGCCCCTTGACCCAAAGAGTGATATGACTTCTGTGCCTGTCGACCTCCATTCGATGCCAAATTTGTTTTGAAATGTTTAATTGGAAAATGTCCGATATTGTCCCAACATCGTCCATTTTCAAGGGGGGTGTTACTGCAGTCTAGGCCTACCCGGAGATAGCACCCGATATCACTTTGATATCAATAATTTGGCTTTACCCTGCCACCCCATTCCACGTGTTTGCAAGGCCACCGGACAAGCACGCAAACAGGCATGGCCAATAATTGCTGGACATTCCATTCCCCACCCAGGCAGGCCAGACACAGCCGGTTCGTCGCTTCAGGGACCTCTCCGGCAAACACCTCCTTACATATGCGTGATACTAACAAAGGCTTCCTGCCCTGAGCAGGCTACTGGACAAAGCTTGTGCTGCCCACTGGTAAGCGCTGCTCATTTGCATACTGGCCACACTATTGTTAATTCAGCTCTGATTCCATCATGCAAAGTGTGACCTTTCCAAGACATTGTCTCGCACCCAAAACTCATTATTTTCCCTGAGTAAGGCATAGCCTGCAGTCCCAATTCACCCTATAAAAACCCCTGATTCCGAGACCTTCCTTGGATCGCTCCTGAGTTTCATCCTGTCTTGCTGCTGCTTTGCTTGGCGAGCTCCCCTCAGCTAATCGAGCTGAGCTTCTTCTCTGCACCCCCGGCTTCTCTCCCGAGGTCCAGGACGACGAGACAGGTGTCATATCACCCATTTTTCCCTGAAAGTCTCTATCCTTAATTCAACCTCTAATCTCTTAGTTAGCTGTGTGACTGTGGTGTCTTTAATATTTGTTTGTATTCAATAAAACATCATTTGGTTACTCTAAACCCATCTGACTGCTTGACTGACCTGACCCCGTAGACGCTGGGTTGCAAGATCCTGCTAAGTTACCCTGCCTCTTGCTAGCTCAAGTGAGTGCTCCAGCTAATTTCCCCCAAAATTGTGTTTTATTGTTTGGTTATTTGGGTGTCCCTCCCGGGACCCCCAGTACACAGGGTAACACTTGGTATAAATATAAGTAAGCCTTATTGAGAGGACATGTTGTAAGTGAAGTATTCATAGGTGAGGGATGATTGGAGTTAGAGTCCAAAACCTCTGGAGGTCTACAATTGTCTCCTCTGGTCTAGCACATCCAGTTCAAAATGTTAAATATATTATTTCAAGTAAAAGATAATGTGAAAGATTTACACCTGAGATCTTAGTGAGCTTCTGCTAGGTAGAAACTGATATAGCTCAAGTGTGGCCAATTTGTGATTCTGAAAATGCTGTTTAACTGTAACTCTCACAAAGACTGCTTGCCAAAGCTAATAAGAGTTGTAGTTCATCAACTTCTGCAGGATCACAACTTGCCCACTCCTGGTTTCAGTGAACAATTAGTCTGGCCTGGTGTAAGTCAGATACTCATTTTTATATTTAAAAATAATGTGTTAGCCTTGGTTAGAGAAGATCCACTGAATCGTGTTGATTCACTATTCAACAATTGATTCAATGTAACTACTTTAGTTGGGACTAAGCAAAGAATGACAGCTAATGTCTCTTATATTATTTGTCATTGTAAATTATGTAACCGGGAGGTGAAATTACCTAAATATTCCCATTTACCACATTGATTCAATGAGCCTATTCTAGTTGGAACTAACAATGAAACATGACATTTTCTTTTCACTAAATATTTCAGTAAATTTATGGTGACATATTTTACTATAAATTTCATTAAATATCTTACAGTGAAAATCAAAATAACAGAATTGTGTGGGCTGTTTCTCCTAGGCAATCTAGAAAAGTCCAAAGTAATGACTTTTACATATATTTTTAAAGACAAATGTCTACCTTTGGTCTATTTTCTTTCATCTCATAAAAAAATCTAAGAGGAATACCTCTTTTGTCATTTCAGTAATCTAATAATGGTGAAGGTTCTTGAGTTATGGAGCTAATATCATAGGTATGCTCAATGACACTTTGAAAAAAGGTGATGGCATTTTCTGCCTGAATGATAGGTTTATTTTTCACTCCAGTAATTTATTCAGCCATCTGTAGCCAAACATTCAGTATTCACTCACTGCTTATAATGAGTTCCTTGGTCATATTTTCGGGAGGCTTTTGAAAACTGAAGGTTTTAAATAAAGGGTTTTTAACTGTACTATTTTAATTGCACTGTTTTAAAAACTGTTTTAATTGTATGTTTTAAACTGTTTTTAGTGTTCATGATAGTTCAATTTCATTTTAATATTTATCTTCTGCATGTTTTAACTGCAATGTACTTGCTTTAGTTTCTAAGCTGCTTTCAGTCCTGGTTTGGGGGGAAAGTATAGATGGTGGTTTTAGTGTTGGTGGTGGTGGTAGATGTAGAAGAGACTAAAGCAAGCAAACAAACAAAAAAGTCCTTGAATCCTACTGTTAAACTGGTTTTTCTTCCAAAGATGCCAAGTGGAAGAATACCAGTGTTCTAATCAAAGATGCAACAAAATGGGCACTTTTGTTACCCTGTTTACTGGGGGTCCCGGGAGGGACTCCAAAATGTGCTCTACTATAGGTGGGGAAAATTAGCTCTGAGCACTGCTTTAGCGTTACGAGAGGCAGGGTAACTTAGCAGGATCTTGTAACTCAGTGTTTAAGGGGTCAGGACAAGTCAAGAAGCAGACCGATTTGAAAGCAATGAATGATCTTTATTAAATACAGGCACACAATGTAAGCAACACACGCAACACAGATAACTAAGGAAAATAAAGGTGTGAGTAAGATAGCGGGATTTTCAGAGGGATGATACGACACCTGTTCCTGAAGCCTGGAAGAAGATAGAGAGCGATGCTGGGGCTCGGTGTATCTCAGCACGTGGAGCTGAGAGGAAGCTTGCCAAGCAAAGCGGCAGCAAGGCGGTCTGGAACTCGGGAGCGATCCAAGGAAGGTCTCGGAATCAGGGGTTTTTATAAGGAGAAGTGTGACTGCAGACTATGCCTTACTCGGGGACAACAATGAGTTTTCGGTGCGAGACAATGTCTCTGAAAGGTCACAATTTAGCATGATGGAATCAGAGCCAAATTAACAATGGTGTAGCCAGTATGTAAATGCGCAACGCTTGACAGTGGATGGTTCAGCCTTTGTCAAGTTGCTTGCTCGGGGCAGGGAGCCTTTGGTAGGTAGCGCGCATACATAATAGAGTGTTTACCGGGAGGTCCCTGAAGCTGCGATCTGGCTATTTCTGGGTTGCCAGTATTGTTTGAGAATATTTTAGCAGTTAAATGCCGAGCCTAGTTTTGTGCTTGTCCAGGGGCCTCACAAACACATGGAGATGGGTGGTAGAATAAGGCCAAATTATGATATCAAAGTGATATTGGGTGCTATCGCCAGGAAGCCCTAAACTTCAGTAACACTTTCCCCAGAAATGGAAGGGCCATACCTCAATGTCAGAGTATTTGCTCTGAATGTAGAAAGTCCTGAGTTCAGTTCAGCCATTGTTGTTGCATGCGTTCAAATTTTTTTCTAATTTATAGCAACCCTAAGGTGAACCTATCTACCTACTTTTGCCTTCCTCTGAGGCTGAGAGTATCCCATGCCCAAGGTCACACAGTGGGTTTCCATGGTGCAAGCGGGGAATTGAATTCCGGTCTCCCAGTCTCCTAGTCTAACACTCAAATGACTACACCACTCTGTCTCTCATCATCATCCTCATTGTCAATATTTATTTTACACTTGGTAATGCCCTACACTTTTTCAAGTCTGTCTGCCTTCCTCTTCTACCTGTGCCAGAACTGTTTTGCCAGCAGTGATTGGAAAGGCACTATCCAAAATCTGAGTGTGTCAGATAAAATTATAAGTCTCTTCGCAAATTACACTTGAAAGAGGAATACCTGCTAAAACCTCTTAGCCATATGAACAGCACTGGAGACCAGGTCTGCTTCCCTGATTTTTAAAGCAACTATCAATGTCTTTGTAACTGTTAAGCAACATCTGCATGTCTTGTAACAGATACACATCATACTAATGAAAGGAGCAAACACTACCAGAATTAAAAGATGGCAAAGTGCATGCTCAGGATGCATGTGGACTTATAGATGCACAAAATAATCAGCACAGTCACTGTGTGAAAAGACAGCTAAGTAACAGCACATGGAGGGAAGCTGAGATATATCCTTGAAGGTCTGGAATAAAGAACCACAACAACAGTGTCATTTTGCAGAGATACATCCATTTCTGGACTACACATATTGGACATATATACATGTAGAGTCATAGTACAGCACTCAAACCACTATGCCACGTTTGCCCTTTTCAGTCTGGTAGGACAGGGGAAAAGTTGCTTAAGACGCCAGAGGCTGCTGCCAGTCAGTCTGAAATGATCTAAATGCATCAGTAATTCAGTTTAGTAATGGCAACTTCCTGTGTTGTTCTACAGGGGACCTTTTCTGATATCAGAGGCAGGAGGGCATGAGCAAGAGAGTACTGTTTTGCAATATTTTCCTTCCTTCCTTTCCTTTGTGGTTTCCTTCCTTTTGTGCAACAACAGGTTGCTACTGTGGGAAAAGAATGCTGGATTTGTTAGGTTTTTGGTTTAAATCAACACGGCTAACCTTATGTTCATATGTTTTGTTTTATTGCTTTTGTTTATCACTAATTGGATTCAATCCTATTAGTGGAGCGGTAGTGGGGATTGTGTGGTTTTTTCAGATGTTGTTGAATTGCAAGTCCTAAAAGCCCTAGCTGGCATTATCAATGGTGCAGAATGCTGGGAGTGGCAACTGAATGACATTCGGAGGGTCACACAGTTGTTACTGCAGTTTCTAGCCAGATTTGGAGGGCACCAGATATCATTTTGATATCAATAATTCGGCCTTCCTTACCCATTCCTTCCCACGTGCTTGCGATGCCCCCGGACAAGCATGCAAACAGGCTCGGTCGCTAATCGCTGGAATATTCCAAAACAATACAGGCTGGCCAGAAATAGCCAAACTGCCGCTTCAGGAGACCTCCCGGCAAGTACCCTCATTATATATGCACACTACTTACAAAGAATTCCCTGCCCCGAGCAGGCAGCTTGACAAGCTGAATACTCAACTGTCAAGCACTCTGCATTTGCATACTGGCTACTCTACTGGCAATTCGGACTTCACTCAATCATGCTAAATTCTGACCTTTCGGAGGCTTTGTCTCCAGCCCATAACTTATTGTTTTCCACAAGAACAGACTACCCTGTGGCTACAATTTCCCCTATAAAAACCCCTGACTTTGAACACTTCTTTGGATTGCTCGAATTGCTGGACCGCTTTGCTGCCGCTTTGCTTGGCGAGACTTCCCCTCAGTCCCATGTACTGAGAACTTTCATATCCACGAACTCTATCTTCAGACTACTCAGGCTTCAGGACAGGTGCAGTATTTCCCATACCAAACCTCCTCTTAAAATCCCTCTATCCCACTACAACCTTTATTTCTATAGTTACCTGTGTGAGTGTGCTGTATACACTTGTTTGATTGTATTTTAATAAAACAACAATTATTATTTCACATCTGTTTGCTCCTTGACTCAGCCTGACCCCGTAGATGCTGAGTAAAAGATCTCACTATGTTACCCTACCTCTCACATTGCTAACTTGTGCTCTTTGACTAATTTCCCCAACTTGTATAATTTGGAGAGCATTTAGGTGTCCCTCACGGGACACCCAGAAATCAGGGTAACACAGTTCCTGTCTCTACATTAAAGACCATCAGTGTAGACTCATTTTCCTGGGAGTATTAAATATTCCTGGGAGTACTGACTCTTCCTATTGAAGCCACTGGATAATCCACATTTGAGGAGACACATATAAGATGGGGCTAGAAATCTTCTCATTGCTATGTGTCATCAAGTCAATTTCAGCTTTTGGAGACTCTGTCACAGGGTTTTTTAGGTAAGATTAATTCATTTGTTCAGAGGACCTCTGCCATAGCCTTTGTCTAGGGAAACCTGTCCAGAGGGTGTCTGCACTGGTCTCCTGGAGTCTTAGACCAACAGTCAAATCACTATGCCATGCTGGCTCACTGCAAGTCTTAGTCAGGACCATAGCAGGGTTGCTTTAGCCTATATCAGTTATTCTTCAGTCTTGATAAAATTCTGACCTATCCCACCTGAGGCCATTTCTGCACTCCACTGTTATAGTGCCATTATTCCACTTTCAAGATCCTGTGGAATCCTGGAGTTTGCAGTTTAGGGAGGGACATTTAGAATTCTCAGCCAAAGAGCCCTTTGGTCTCAGTAAACTACAAACCCCAGAATTCCACAGGAGGTTGAAAGTGGAATAATAACACTATTAACAGTGTAGCGTGGAAATGGCCTCTGACTATATTCAGAATGTTAAAAGAAAAGAAAAGAAAAGCTTCTTTCTATTCTGTTTTAAAATATATTTAGCCCCTTCTTTTTGACTTATATAGATCTACAGCAATTTAGAAAAGGAAGGTGTAACTTGAATAACCAATGTACAACAGCAGACACATTATATCAACAACTGTGAAGAATGAAACAGGGTACCAGCACTTATATAAATCCACCAAAACTCAGCTGTTTTGAATTGTGCTCCATTTGGGAAAGGAGCGATAGTAATTTCATCAGGTGCAAGATCCAGTCTCAGGGTGGCCACCACAAAAACCCTGTAGTTCTAGAAAGCCACCTTCTGCACCTTGCATACAAGTATGCAACAGGAGGGACTTGGAACACTGTTTTCCAATATGAAGTTCATATGAGAAATGTCAGTCACCCAAGTCACAGACTGCTGAGACATCTAAAGATTAAAACTGGAATCTTGGACTGGTGTAAGAAACCAAAAAGAAATTGATAGAGTCGCTTCAGCATCATAATTCTGTGATGTGTGCAACTTACCTCTGTTGATAGCTCGACAGTCTTGTTCAGAATCAACTGCAGTGCTTAGGAACATCCACAAGTACAGCATGTTATAGAAATCTAAGATCAAAGTTGTTTCCCTGATTTCTGGGGTCCCGTGAGGGACACCTCAGTGTGCTCCAAATAATGGGGAATGGGAATTAGCTAGAGCACAAGCTAAGCAATGCAAGAGGCAGGGCAACCTAGCAAGATCTTGGGCCCAATGTTTACAGGGTCAGGCAGGGTCAATAATCAAGCCGAAGTAAATAGTAATTGTTTTTCTTTATTTTGAAATACAGTCAATATGTATGTATGCAATCACTCACACAGACCTAATGAAAGAAAGGTAGAAGTTTGATAGAGGATTTTAAGAGGGATTTTTCAGGGGAAATACTACACCTGATCCTGTAGCCCGGGTAGTCAGAAGAAAAGTCTGTTGGAGCGGAGATTCTCAGCACATGGAAGCTGAGGGGAAGGCTTGGCAAACGGAACAACAGCAAGGCAGGATGGAAGCCAGGAGCGATCTGGAGAAGCGCTCAAAATCAGGGGTTCTTATAGGGGAAAATGTGCCTGTAGGCTAGTCCGTTCCCAGGGAAAACAATGGGTTTTGGGCTGGAGACAAAGCCTCCAAAAGGTCAGTATTTAGGATGATTGAATTATGACAGAGTTGTCAATAGTGCAGACAGTATGCAAATAAGGAGTGCTTGGCAGTTGGATATTCAGCTCGTCAAGCTGCCTGCTTGGGGTAGGGGATCTCTTGTACGCTGCGTGCATACATAATATGTTTTCGAAGTGTACTTGCCTGGATGTCTCCTGAAGCTGCATTCCGGCAAATTACTGGCCTGCCTGGATTTATATCAGCCGTGCCTGTGTGCGTGCTTGTCCGGCAGGCTTGCAAGCACGTGGAGAGGAACAGTTTGTGATGGCCAATTTCTTGATATTAAGTTATATTTAATAGGCCACAGGCCTGGACTATAAACTACAGTAACAAAGTCATCAGAAGATCTTATACCTGTTTCTCATTTTTAAATGTCAGGTGGACATCAGCAGTTAAATAAGACAAAGGTTGTGAGTCCTGGCTGTGTCCACAATTATCTTATTCTGGATGTCTCTTTAAGTGCAGCCTTTCAAAGCAACTTGTGATATTCCATTAAACTCTGAAATTTCTGGCCAGAGTGGTTAAGTGATGGATTAAAATAAGAGATTCAAAACATTACAGATTATTTGTTGAGGGCTGACATGTTCTGCACAGAAATAGTGGCCCCTGTCTGAAAAAAAGTCTCAGAAAAGTCCAAATGAAATTAAAGGGACATTTAGTATTTGCAATGGACTTCTCATGGTCCCTATCAAACCAGACAAATCATGTGCAGTCATCTGCAGAACTGTTGCATGCATGTTCCCATTCTAGAGGAAATTTTGTTTTTGTACTTCTTTTGATGGGAGCTCACCTTTTTATTTTGAAAAGTTCAGAGTACTTTAAAAATTCAGTGTGGCTTCAAGCAGTTTTCTGTAAAACCGTGAGCCAGACCTACGTGCCCAGTTACCTGCAGTAAAATGAGAGCACTGGACAAACCTTATTTCCTTTGTGCACACTCTCTTTCACACACACACATAGCAGCCCTCACCATTGGCTATTCTGGCAGGGGCTCCTGGACCATCTGAAGGGCCACATGATTTCCACCCTGACAGTTCAGCCATCCATGATCCAGTTCACTCAACCAGCACTGAAATGGAATGCTATCATAACACCTTGAGGAGGTTGTTGGGAACCATCCCCGTATGTTAATATGATCAGTCAGAATGTGCGTGTTTTTTGCAGGGAAGTGTTTTCTGTCATACTTTCAGAATGGCATGGGGAACTGAAGATTTTCCAGTTAACATCAGTTTTCATAAGACTCCTTTTTGTAAGACTGAAAGAAAGAGTCATCTCATGTGACTTAGGCCATTTCCACACTACACTGTTATAGTGCTACTACTCCACTTTCAACATCCTGTGGAATTCTGGGGTTTGTAGTTTACTGAGGCTGAAGAACTCTCTGGCTGAGAATTCTAAATGCCTCTCCCTAAACTGCAAATCCCAGGATTCCATAGGGTGTTGAAAGTGAAATAAGAGCACTATAATAGTCTAATGCAAAAATGGCCTTAGTCATCTAAAATTTGTGAATATACTCACAACTTACTTCCTCATTCCCTATTTGAAGACCAGCAATTAATCAACCGACCTTGGTAAAAAGTTGTGGTTAGATTTTATTGGTATTTACTTATAACTGAAGGTAACAAGGTAGTGGTGCACCTAGTTATCACCGTAAGCTAACAACAAGCACCATACAAATGAAACTTACTGATTTTACTGGAGTCTTCTGCAGCCACTGTGTTCTCTGATCACACACTTGCAAGATCAGGGCCAATAAGCTTTCTTTAAAGCCCTTCCATGTGAGCATTTGATCCTCCCTGAAGTGGCAATCCCAGCAGACTGAGATGTGACAGCAGCTTCCCAATTCATTATGACAACTGGCCTCTAATCAACTGGCTTCCTAGATGAAAACAGACTCATGTGCGGAATTTACACCTACCCACCTTTTAAGTACAGATTTTATGACTTGGCATTTTCCAGCTGATATTGGGGAGGACCTTTTTAATACCCCTGTTAACAGGAGTTGAAAGGAAAGTATGCTGTGTGGTTGGTCTTTAATGTTTTCTTCTCATTTCAACTAAAGAAAAATAGCATGAAGTCAGAAATGAGGATTTCTACCCACCCTGATACAGATCTCCTCAACCAGAATTTTAACACTGACATTCAAAGTTTTATTCTTATATTCTTTTATTCTTATATCCATGCTTCAAAAATCTGAGATTGAGGGTCTTAAATCTGAGTACTTACTATGGGCTGGGTCTAGATTGAGTGACATTTAAGTGCAGATCTACTGAAAGCAATGGGTCTTAAGCTAGTAAAGAGTATTGTTGTGGTGGTGCACCTTCAAGTCCACCTTGTGGCAACCCTAAGACAAACCTATCATAGGGTTTTCTGGGCCTGAGAGTGTGTGACACACCCAAGGTCACCCCGTGGGCTTCCATGGTCAAGTGGGAATCAAATATTGGTCTCCAGCGTTGCAGTCCAGTTTTCAAACCACTGACTTAAGCCCAATTCATTTCAGCAGGTTAACTTTACATATGGCTAAATCTGTATCCAACCCAAAATGATTATTTATCAAGCCACATGTATTGGTTAATTAAAGGAATCCAATTATCCCACATTGTTAAAAACAAGTAACAGTAAAAGCACTCATCTGTGAACCAAGCTCACTGAAATGAGTCACACTGATGAGTAAAAGGTGCTTATGATATCAACCTCTCTCTGTCTGAATGTCAAACGACCTGTTTAGAAGCAATGCACACAGAGCATAATCAGGCCAAAATTAAACACTTTTAAGTTCTGTTCAGTTCCGTAGAGAAGCTAAACATGTCCCCAAACCTCTCAAATCCATGACACTCTAATATATTCAACAACAACTGGATCATATGATATAAAGAACAAATACTTATTTTATTTTGATGAGTTAGTGCTCTTCCTGTGGATGTGTGGTAGTCAGCTTGAGGCTTTGGTATGCAAGGAGAGAAGGTGAGAACAATTGAATCTTCACTTGAATAATCTGTGTGAATCTACCCTTCATGGGGTTGAGTTCTGTTGACAAACAGCCAGTTGCCACGAACCTTTCCGCCTGTGTCTGCCTAGTTTTTCATCAGCCCACACTTCTCCAGTTGTTTGAAAGCCTATAACGTTGCTCAACTGAGCACAGTGCAGGCTGGGGGGATCCATTCATAAACATTCTTTTTTTTTAAAAAAAATGCAGCTATGACTTATTATTGAAACCCAACAGCCATGCTGAGTTCAGAGTTCAAACAGAGTTGACTGATTGAATCAACTGCTAAGTGATAAAGTAAGGCTTATGTAAATTCCGTTGATACACAGAGAATCAACTCTGCCTGGTACTATAAACTGGATACAGGTCATGGTATTGCCAAATCATGCATGCAACCCAAACAGACCTATGGGGGAATTCTATTTCAGTGTTTTGTGCACACATGAAAGATGGAACACTTTAGCCCTGCTCCCTCCTCACCACATTTGCCTTATTTCTCAACAGGGAAGATTATTGCTCCTCCTATTGGCCATGCTGTTTGAGGTGGATGGGAGTTGTAGGCCAAAACGCCTAAAGAGCAAATATTTTCCCACCCCTGTCTATAGGAGCATGGTTAAAATTCAGGCCAGGCTGATAAGACGACTCTGATGCTGTCACCGTAGACTCAAAGGTCCAGATTAATAGTGTCTTAAAGAGAAGTCCTGTATACAGTTACTCAGAAGTAAGCCCCTTTGACTGCAGTGGACTTAGATAAGAATTGTTAAGATCAGAGCCATCATTGGTTAAATAGCAGTTACTGTCTTCTCAGACAGAATCTGAATAATTCCTGGGTTGTGTTGATCCTGAATTATCTGCTATTTTTGTTCTTGCTTTATTATTTTTGGTGACATTTTCATTTCTGATTTCTCACAAACCTAAATGAGACAATGTCATGGGAATTCAGAGCATGACTGGAGGTTCAGTTAGCTTCAGTCTCCTTCGCACACATCACATCATGTCATGACAGCAACTAGGAGGTGATGGCTTGCATGTATGGATGCAGCACTGGAGATCTCACACCACAGTTATAAATCCCATATTACCCCCTGCCACCTCAGCTGAAAATGCTTTTCAATGGAGTCCCACATTCACTGAATGGCGAGAAAAGATGTATATGCATGTGTGAGTCAGTGCTAAAGGCCATTCTGTATTTCTTTGCCAGAATTAGTGAGAAGCGCCTACATAGATCCTGCATGCAAATTTTCTGCCACTTTTATATGATGCATAAAGTGTATAAAGAACTTACAGGAAAAGGAATGTTCTAAACCCACAAAAGTAGCTGTGATCCCTGCTTTCCTCTACTAGAACTGATGCTTTTGCATGCAATATGACAATGTTCTACAGTTCTCCCTGATGCAAAAAAGCCTCTATATTGTGACGGTGTTCTTGTACAAAAACAACAAAGTTTAGACATCACTGTCCTCACAGCTCCACCAATTCTGAGGTTAATGCTGTAGAAAAGAGATATTGGTATTCAGTTGTTTTTAAGCATGCTTCTTTGTTTACCATTCATCAGAGTTTTTGCTCTGACATTTCATTTTGATCAAGGCTACATTCAGAATAACAATCTTTTCTCCCCTCTCCCCCCCGCAACTGAGAGACAGTCTTGTCAGCTGCATTAGGTTACATGACAAGCTGTTTTTGGCTTGACGAAAGTTGTGTTCCCAAGTCCATTAACAGATATGCTTGTATTAAAATAATAACCTTCCAAAACAGATCTAATAAACAACATATTTTCAGTTATGATCTAGAGCAGTTGACATCCATCTACCCAATACTCTTAGTATGATTCTACTTTGTGCAGTATTAGGAAGGAAGTACTGCAAAACTCAAACCAGAATGCTTGTGGGTCAAATAGGATGTAGGATCATTATAACAGGTGTGCGTGTATGTGCGTATGTATAAATGATGCTTGTCACCACTTTTCTGTTGTGATTGGATCCCCATTTTGCCACCTGCTTATCTCAAATTTTAAGCTGAAAGAGCTCCTTAAAGAAAGAGCATTTGGCTCTGTTTTAAGTGGATAGTCTAAGGTGCACTGCCTAGTCTGGAGGCTATAATGTATATTCTTCTGCTATGCAGTTACTGGAAGCTAGGTGTTCCTGAAATGTGAGACAAACCCACGATATCCCATGAGAGCTGCAAGGAAGCACTGCAAGACTCAATGCTTATAAGTCAAATACTAGCTCCTTGCTCCGGTACCACAAGAAAAACAGAAGAGGACACTGCAGATCTGCCCAGCCAGGAGATTATCCAGTGGCAACTGGTGACTTCCATGTCAAATGAGGTGGAGAATCCATTCCAAGTTTTAATCCAGGCTTTGAAGGAGCTCTCCAAGGTGTTGAACCATTAAAGCTAGCCAAAACCTGGCATGGATTCACCACCGAACTGATATGGGAGCCATCAGCTCCTACTGATATTAGATTGTCAACAGACTATAAACATCACCTGCCTTCTAGGCCAGTTGGCTACTACCCTACTGGGTAATAGGCCATGAGCCACCTAGCCTAGAAGTCAGGTGAAGCTGACAGTCTAATTAGGTACTGCTTTTAGATACAGAGGCTAGCAGACCTTCCCTCAATTTGGACATTTTTTTAAATTGAGAAAGGCTGCCTTGTTCTCACTCTGTATCATTAGATTTTGGCATCCAGTTAGGTCCAGAGCCTGTTTTCATTTTATCTCTAGTTGCTTGAAGACTTCTTCCAGTCCAGATGGCCGGAGTACCTGCACACATTGTTTGAGAGCTCTCCAGTATACTCTCTGAATATGGAGTCTCTTTGAGATACCATGGTTGGAATGTGAAGCTTATCAGCAAGGGACTGAAACTGGAACTGTAGAGTATAATTGGTTTAAATGACAAATGAAACAAAGTATTAGTTGACTGATGAGACAGTTTTAAATGGTAGAGAAAACTTTAATGGGTATGCTGATTATTAAGGGTATGCTGAGTATCTTTGCAGATGTTTTAATTGTGGTAGCTTACAGAATCAAAAAGAATATATTACAGATGTCCTTCTCCTATGAGTCAACGGTGATATATTTCTAAGTTTCCTGAAGCTCATTTCATGCAAGAAAGAAGTCACAAGCTAGATCAAATGCCACATGCAGAATCTGATGGAACATCTGGATGTGTTATAGAAGCTGAAGGGTTCTAGAAATGCCATTGTGGGCTTTGAAATGGATTCTGAAGTGGACACTGTATTAATAATAATAATAATAATAATAATAATAATAATAATAATAATAATTTATTTTTATCCCACCTCTCCCAAATGGATTGAGGCGGCATTACAGAACATATAAATATATTAAAACATCAAAATGTAGCCCACCCTCCCCACACACCAACCCTACCATCCCCCTAACACACTAACTATTAAAACAGATTAAAAATAAAATTAAAAACTAAAATTAAAACAAAAACAATTAAAACAATTAAAAACAAAGGGACAATTGATGAGAGGCAGTGGAACACTAGTCTGGGAAGGCCTGTCGGAAGAGAACAGTCTTGACTGCTTTTTTAAAGCAGTCAAGACTGGTAATGTGCCGGGTCTCCTCCGGCAGGCCATTCCATAACTTGGGAGCGACCGAAGAAAAGGTCCTCTGGGTAACCGCAGCCAGCCTAGTTCTGATTGGCTGCAGTAGCTTCCTCCCAGAAGACCTTAATGTGCGGGGCGGATTATATGGGAGAAGGCGATCCCACAAGTAGGCTGGCCCCAAGCCATGAAGGACTTTAAAGGTAAAAACCAACACCTTGTACTGTGCCTGGAAACTAATAGGCAGCCAGTGTAAAGACTTCAAAATAGGTGTTATGTGGTCAGTTTTAGATCTTCCGGTGACCAACCTGGCTGCCATATTCTGAATTAATTGAAGTTTCTGGACTAAGCACATGGGTAGCCCTATGTAGAGCGCATTGCAGAAGTCAAGCCGTGAAGTTACCAGCGCATGTACCACTGTTTTTAGGTGTTCCAAGTCCAGGAAGGGGCGCAGCTGGCGTATCAGCCGAAGCTAACAGCAGGCGCTCCTGGCTGCCGCATCAATTTGAGCTGTCATCTGAAGCGGTGAGTCCAAGAGCACCCCCAAGCTGCGGACACAGTCTTTCAGGGGAAGTGTGACCCCGTCTAGAACTGGTTGACAAACCTCCATACCTGGGCTAGGGCCCTTGACAGCAAGTACCTCTGTCTTATCTGGATTCAGCTTCAGTCTGTTTTTCCTCATCCAGTCCATTACTGCTTCAAGGCATTCGTTTAGAGGCGAGATGCCACCCTTAGTCGATGCTATGATCCGAGGCATGGAGAGATATATCTGGGTGTCATCAGTGTACTGATAGCACCTTGCTCCATGCCTCCTGATGATCTCTCCCAGCGGTCTCATGTAGATGTTAAATAGCATTGGGGACAGGACGGCGCCCTGAGGGACGCCAGATTTAAGCTCCTTTTTCGAGGAGCAGCTGTCCCCAAGCATCACCATCTGATATCTACCCGAGAGATAGGACCGGAACCACTGAAGTGCAGTGCCCCCGATCCCCAGCCCTCTCAGGCGTTCCAGAAGGATACCATGGTCTATGGTATCGAAAGCCGCTGAGAGGTCTAAGAGTACCAGCAGGGTCACACTTCCCCTGTCGATACCCAGGCGTAGATCATCCACTAAGGCGACCATGGCAGTCTCGACTCCATATCCTGCCCTGAAGCCAGTTTGAAATGGATCTAGATAATCTGTTTCATCCAAGACAGCTTGGAGTTGAAGGGCAACAGCCCTCTCGATCACCTTGCTTAAAAATGGAAGATGGGAAACTGGCCTGTAATTATTCATATCCAGGGGATCTAGGGAGGGCTTTTTTAGAAGCCGGTGTATAATTGCTTCTTTTAAACAAGCTGGAAAATTGCCCTCCCTGAAGGATGCATTAATAACATGTCTTAAGTGTGTCTTAATTGCAACTCCTCCCTGGACAACCAGCCATGAAGGGCAGGGATCAAGAGGGCAAGTTGTCCTCCTTACCTTTCCAAGGAGCTTGTCTATGTCCTCAGTACTCACTGACTGAAACTGATCCAGTATAAGCCTATTCACGGGGTTGCCGGACACTTCATTTGTAACCTCTGCTATAACACCGGCATCCAAATCGGCTCTTATCTGAGAGATTTTATCTGCGAAATGATTATTCAAAGCATCACAGCAAGCTACATTAGGTTCTAACAACGAGTTCAGGGAAGTGGGTAACTGAGTCAAATCCCTTACCACCCTGATCAGCTCTGCTGGATGAGAAATCGCAGACGCAATACGTGCAGAGAAGAAAGTCTTCTTCGCTGCATCTATTGCCACTCCATAGGAATAAAGGAATTCTCTATAGCGTGTCCTGTCAGATAAGAGTCGAGATTTCCGCCAGTTGCGCTCTAGTCGTTGTCCAGCCTGCTTCACCTGTATGAGGAAGAGGGCAGACCAAGTTACATATACAAAATCTGCTGGACTGTCCAGGTTGGTTCTAGAATTGCCATTCTGGGGCCTGAAATAGAAAGGATGCTAGGTTTGTTGTGTACAGGTAGAGGCCTTGAGTTTAGCAACAGCTTAGCAACAGAAGTAGTATCATTGACCTCTCTTGCTTGCTACAAATTGTTGTAAATCTTGTAGCACAGGCATTTTTCAGGGAAGAAACACCTGACTCCTAGATGTCTTAACTATAGCTTCCACGATCCCTTACCATTAGCTTGTGGGAGATGGGTGTCTCAGTACTTCCCACTGTTGTAATTCTTGGTGCCATTAGTCCTGTAATCTCCCAAGACAACCTCTTCATGTTGCCAAAACCTGGATTAATCTGAATTTTGGCAGCATGTGTTGTGGTTGTGTACCAGTGACCTACAACACAGCTTAAACTCTATAGGAACAGCATCCTGGATTAAACAAGCCTTTTGGCTTGATATGTCAAGAGCTTGGGAAAGTTACCTTTCTTGGACTATAGCCCTGTGGGAATCCTCCAAAAAATTACTCCAAAAAGTAATGTTTTCTGCACTTGGGAAAGGGTTCCTATAAATGGCTACCTTTTGCCCTTCACCTACCCACTCTGCAGCTGCTGTTTTGTAGGAACTTGAACTACAAACTGCAGTCACTAAAATGTCAGTACTGGCAATGGAAGGAACAAGGAAAGAACCAAGGCTCAGCTGCAGTTTCCCTGACATCATCTGTCAGGCTCTGATGCACATATTAGACAATGGAAAGACAATTGTAGCTCTCTTATTCCCAAAAGGTTGAAAGTGAAATCACACAGACAGATACATCAGTCTTCTAGAGATCAGAACATATTAGTAATGGAAGTGTCCCCAGGGTACAACTAGAATTAAATCCTGCTAAGAAATGAAAAAGAAGGGATGCTGCAGGTCTGAACAGGGCTAGTACTGCAGGGAAAGGAAATGGCCATGACTGTGTATGTTCTGTAGATTTTCTGGGGAATCTTAAATTTTCCTGTTCCGATGTTTCTAGACCATGTGGTTTTAAAGACTTGCTTAAAAATGAATGGGCAATATCAACTCAGAAGCTGCGAACTGGGAATTCAGTAAGCTATGAAGTCTTCCCTCTACTGCAGATCACTGCTGTGCCCTCAGATCTGTCCTGCTTTTGGAATCACTCCATCAGGCTGTGGTTGGAAGGACACACAACCCACACTGCAGAGCTTCTCTGCAGGCAGCCATGAACTAATGCAACGTGTACCTTCCCCCTTCCCATTAGCAGCCAAACCAAAAATGCATATGTATACTTGTACAGGAAGCAGAAGAAATTGTGCAGAATAAGAAGAAAATGTAGGAACCTGTATTTGTACTTTGGAATTGATATTTCAGAATATTCTTTGGAGGGCAACCCGTTCCCCATCACCACTATCTAGGGGTAGCTTTCACATCCTGTTTTTCTATTACTATAGTGTGAGTTCCTTTTGAACTGGATGTAAAGCATATAGCTATTCCCTATCATGAAAAGACTGGAAGATGTAGGCTTATGCTCTGTAACAGTAATTCAAGATGTATGAGTTGGAGCAATACTGCTTCTCAACTGTTTTGCTTCCTGTGAATGAGATTACATCTGTAAACATGTAAGCCCTGTAAATCCATTTGCTATGAAAGAACTAGACAAGATCTTGAAGTGCCAACCTATATTGTTGAATACTGAAGTTAGGATTGTCCATGCTATTGCATTTCCAATTTCTGTGTATGGGTTGTGAAGGCTGGACAGTGAAGAAAGCTGATAGGAAGAAAATCAGTCCATTTGAAATATGGTGCTGGTGGTGGGTTTAGTGGAAAACAAATGGGTCAAGCCTGAACTCTCCCTAGATGCCAAGAGGACTAAATTGAGGCTGTTGTTTTCTGGATAGATCATGAGAAAACATGGCTCACTGGAAAAGAGAATAATGCTTGCTAAAATAGAAGGCAGTAGAAGAAGAGGAAGACCCTATTACAGATGGATGGACTCAATTAAGGAAGCCATGGCCCTGAGTCTGTGAGACCTGAGCAGGGCTGTTGATAATAGTGTGACTTGGATGTCTTTCATCCATAGGATTGCCATAAATCGAAGTCAACTTGAGGGCAGTTAACAACAACGAACAAAACCCTGTTCAGTACAAAGGGATTTCAGCACAATCCTATGTGTGTCTAATCAGAAATGAGCTCTATGGGGCATGATAGGATTCCCAGATAAAGTGTCTAGGACTGCAGCTTCAGTTCTGAGTAAAGACTCGTAAGACTGCAGTTTTTTCCTTTCTGATGCTTTTGCCGTAGCAAGTGAAGACTGAAGGAAGTTTTGGGGGGTCCTTTTTTTTTTTTTAAAAAAAATGATCTCCAGACTTTCCCCCTGGTTTCAAAACAAAGCAAATACAAAGTGGGGACGAAGGATAGTTAAAAGATCAAAGGCTACACATCTGTCAATCTCCAAAATGCAAGTCACCTGGCACAATGCTGAAGGCAACAAATCCTGCATTAACACCTTGGTGTCAAATGCTCTAATTAGGCTGAACAGACTGGAAAAGAAAAGGCCAAAGACAACATATTTATCGGCTGTTCTGATTTTGTTGTCTTCCCAATTGAGTTGGGGAGAGTCTTGAGTCCATTAAGAAATGTTTTTCCCTAAATTGGCCAAGCGACTTATCAGCTAGTAGAAAATTACATTCAGTAGCTAAAGAAGGAGCTGAATGTTTAACATACAGCTATAAACCATAAAGAAAAGTTATTTCTATCTAACTTATATAAAGTATTACCCATTTCTGCAATGACATCGATGCATTATAAAAATGTGGTAGCTTGTGTTCCACCAACTACCAGAGTATTTTTTAAAAAAAATATTGACATCTGTTTAGCTAAGCCTTTCAAGGTTGTTTTACAAACTACTTTAAAACTGTATATACATTTCGTTCTTGCAGTTTAAAGGATTATGTGCATTTTCTCAATCACTTCAATGACTGCTGGTCTAAATCCAATATCATGTTAATGCCAGAATCCTACCCTCTTCCACCTTCTCTGCCTTCTGAAAACCTGCTCCAGATGTTTCCCAGTCCTCCACAGAGGGTTTTGATGGGGCACAAGGGCTGTAGTGAAGTGAGAGAATCACACACACTCTGATAGATGCAGTTCTGTCATGAAAATGACCCACCCAGATTTTGACTTTTCTCTTGCAACTTTGGCCCTTTCAGCGTGCCATACTTTCCAGTGATCCAGCCATGTAGGACAAGACTATGCTTTCTGGGCAATCATGTTGCTTCTGACATTTTCCCATATGGAAGTTAAGCAGTAACGAAAGCACATTTTTACTTTTCTATGCATGTAGACCCTACTACAGTTTTCAGAGGAATCCCTATCTCTCCCACCTGCCAACACAACAGTTTGTGACATAAACCCAAGGAGCTACTGTACCATTAATACTCTTTAACTCACCTTGTGCTATATGAAATAGGTCCCAGCGGCATCACCATTGCCTAGAAGGATGAAGGCCATAGGGGCCTCTAGATTTTGAGCTGCAGCTCCCACTAACACTCACCATTGACTATGTGAACTATAAATGGCAGTCCAATGAATTCTCCTTCCCTAACATAAAAAGCATGGTATGATCCACAATGCTGACTGAGGGGAAGAAAGTATGCACATTGGGGGTCAATATTAATCATGTTATCATGATAGTGCTGTAAATTCAACTAATTGCTTTTCGACAGTAACTTTCTTCAGTAGCTCTTCATGCACCAACTGCAATCCTTAGAGCTAAGAAATGGCAACATAATGGGGTTGCCCTGACTCACTTAATTTGAAATTATCCATTTGGATCCCTTTGATACCTCACTGCTATGACAGTAGAAGGACAATTTCCTCCATAAACAAGGATTTGCGCCCCAGGTAAATGTGGGATTATTTGGAAAATTGGTTCTTGTTAATTTTTGTCTTAACTGCGCAGAAACCTTCATTAGCTTTAGGTGTTTGTGCAGGGCAAATATGAAGAGAAGTCAACAGCAACTAATTTGCTGTCTGCCAGTGTTTTCAATTTTTATAAAAGCAATTGGAAGAGAACTATAATCAGGCCATATCTTGGATGCTTTTAAGAATAAAGAAGTAATCTTTATTTAAAAGCTGGGTTGATTACACTTTGGTGGAGTAGAAAAATCCCATGATAATCTCTTTAAAGAGAACTTTCAGAAGAGCTTCTCATAATAACAGGAGACTATCTTAAAACCATCACTGAGAACTTTTAGCATTAGCACCACTGGGACATAATGTGGAAGGCTCACAGTGAGATTAATGAGACCTGTTATCCTGAGTCAAGGTAAAAATTCTTTTCATGTCTAAGGAGGTGTGAAGCTCTGCCATTTTACATCAACAGATGAAAGGAAGCTGCAGTTAGCAATATTACTAGATCTGTTATAGGCTAAGTGCTACTGGTGAAACAGTAAAACACAGTGGTAGATTTAACACTTTGCCCTTCAGGAAATAAATACTTTGTATTTCTGACACTGCTTAAATGTGCCATGCACCTATAAGCTCATTTTAAGTTGGCATACCTTTATGTCAGATAGCAAGATCACAGACCCGCCACCAAATCATAACACTTCTTATATTTTCTCTCACATGTATGCACACACACACAGTGTCTGCTACAGATTTCTTAAAATTTAATCAGGGGTTCTGTCATCTGGTTTACCTGGACAAACAACGTATTTTTATTTATTTATTTAGTTACTAAAGCTATGTTGAGAACAGTTTAGTGGCACCTTTAGAATTAAGAGATTTATTTTTATTTTTATATTAGTATCTTAATTCCACTTTCTACGGAAAACCATTCTGGAAATATTTTGGGGCTTAAAGGCACCATGCGATCAAAATGTTTGCAAATGTATTAACATATTGTGTAATGCAGTTGGCACGTATTCCTAATTTCCAAACAACATGAAACAATCTATAACCCTGACATATTTACATATAAAACTGAGTGAGTTTTCATGATGTTGGAATAAATATTTATAGAAGTTCACACTCATAGGAACTTCTTAAATATATTTATTAATACAAATTTTCTATATATAAAACTACATAAAAGGATTACAATAAAAACATACATAAAACGTAATAAACTAAAAATCTAAGACAATACAAAGACAAAATGCAACACATAAAATAAACTATGACTACAAACTTAGTTACTTCCAACCCTTCGTGAGATGGGAATAATAACGAACATAATAAAGCTTCTTCTAATCCATTCTAAATATCACATTAATATATGTTGCCTATAAAATTTCTAATCCAAAGCTCCCTTCTTTCATAAACCGATATTCAGAACCTTACTCTATGATCTCTATTTCTTTTATTGTCTAAACAAATGCACTGTTAACATCCACATTTTATTCCACCATTTTCTTTTTAATAGACACTGCTACCCATCGCCATGTTCTTTCAATATATAACATCAGTCACCGCCAGTCCTTCTTAAACCTTTCCAGATTTCCCTGATAATGAAGAGCTTCTAATGTTATACTATTATAGACACCATAGTCACTCCTACTTGTTGCATTAAATTGTAGAGGCAGTTAGAAAAGTACCCTGTTTAACTGTCTTCCTGAGGCAGAGAGAAACTGGCTGCAAAGTCATCTCCTGAGGGCCATTTTTCAAGCAGTTGCTAAGCAGGTAAAATTGCTCTTGTGATGTGACAATTCCTTCTATTTGTCCAAGAACTGGCTTTGTAAACCTAGGGCATGGCATAGCCAGGGTTAAGGGGTTTTAAGGCAAACTGTTTCAAAAAGACATAAGCACCTTCTTAAACCTTTTCTAATTAAATCATTTGAAATTCACAGTGTGTGGGTTTATTTTACACAGATCATTCCCTTAATCCTAGTTTTTCACAGAGCTTGGAAAATTGGCCATTCTGGCTGTAGGGTACTGGGAGTTACTAATCCACCAAAATTAACATTTTCAAGCTCTGGTCTTTCAATGAGTTCTGTTAAAGTTAAAATGTCATATATCCTTGCCTTATTTTTTTTAAAAAAGTATTTTAACATTCATGAGAAAATGAATAATTTTTATTTCCCAAAATACAACAATTATATAAAGGAATAATTTTGTCTCCTTAATTCTTTCTGCTTGGGAAACCAGGCATGAACTGCATCTTGACATCATTAAAATCAATAGTGAGCTGTATAGAGGTGATTGACTGTGTTGTCAGTCCAGTTCTGTAGTGGTTACACTAACTAACAGGGCTTTGCAAGGATTTCATGTTACGAGGTGACAGGGACTGAAGTGGAGATCTTTTGCAAGGAAGGGATGTGGTTGATATCACTAAGCTGCAGACACTGCCTCATTTGACCCCAGTAAGGAATACAAGTCATGTAATACTCAGCACCAGAAAATCTATGGCAACATTAATGATGTAGGCTGCTGTCCAAAAAGACACTCACCTGGTGGTGGTAGTCACACAGCAACACTGTGTACACAGCAACATCTGGGTAAAACATATATAAGGCTGTGTTGCAAATACTCTTGTGTGCCATTGCCAGTATGGGATAGTGGCTTGAGCGTTACGCTACAACTCTGGAGACCAGGGTTCAAATCCCGCTCAGCCATGGAAACCCACTGGGTGACCTTGGGCAAGTCACATTCTCTCAGCCTCAGAGGAAGGCATAGGCAAACCACCTGAACAAATCTTGCCGAGAAAATCTTATGACAGGTTCACCTTAGGGTTGCCATAAGTCAGAAACGACTTGAAGGCACACAACAAATTATTCCATTCCATTTATTCAATTTATTAAGTATCACTTTGTCTTTGGTTAAAAGTATATTTGAACATATCATTTTAAGGCAAGATTGATAATGACAGAGTAATGCATTATTATGCCAATCCAGTAGATGCAAGTATAATCCAGTAGATGCAGATATGGTAAATTCTATAGTAGGAACCAGTTCAACAATACTTATCTCAGTTTGGAATACTATACCTACTTACATGTGAAGAAATATGTCTAGGACTGCATGGTGGAGGATTAAAACTGAAATCCTAAATGTGCTAGTATGAATAAGGGCCAATGAAATCACCAGGATTTGTTTGCAGTCAAATGTATTTAGTATTCCAGTGAAATATGTATGTATGGTTCAGAAGAGTTAGATCGTTTGCATTATTACATAATGCCACCTCAATTTAATTCAGTCCTTGAATTAATCTTTTATATTGAAAGTTGATGTTAAAATCAAAGGCCTGTGCTCACAACACTCACTAAATCAACAGAAAAGGTGTAAAATTGATGTAGCAAATTGTAAAAAATGTCAGCATGTGATAGTAATCCTTTCACTTGATATTGATTTACTTAGCTTCCTAATCCTGGAACAAAGTGTTCATACACTTTCAGAACAGATACTAGTCAGCAGTAAACTCAACTTAAAGACAGTAAGTACTGAGAGTAAAAAGGTTTGAATGTGATTGGCTAGAGATGAACTTTTCTAAAAATGAGGAAGGAAAAGAGGCTCTGCAATGTATAAATAGAGTGATTTGAACTGTGCTGAGACACATGACATTACACCAGTAACCAAGATGCCATATTTATAGTTGTATGTGTTTCACAAATTAGTTCCTTTAACCTTTTCTTAGCAACAAGTATCTGGAGTGTTGACATAATCTTTACAGGAAATACGATCTTTATTAGGCTTGGTGTGCATGTGCAAAATAATGTAGTGATAAAATGATCCTCTGGTTTAGAATACAAGTCGAAGATATTTTTTTAAATGCTCTTCTCTTTTAAAAACTCCCTGCAAATAGAAACCCAAGAGCAGGTAAAGCACTAGGGAAGAATTTCCCACCCTGCTACATTAGCTTTGTACTTGTAGGGAATCCCTTACATGTGGAAGTATTTGAAAGTGGTTATCTTGTACCCTGAAAATCCATTCTACCACATCAGAAGTCTAGCACTTACTATAATTTTGTTGCCTGTGTATGTCCAGTCTTAGAACAAATCCTTAGACTGTTGTGTGATTTGGCCCAAGAAAAGCTCTAAATTACAGCCAGAGTACAAAAGCCCAAGAGGAGGCAACCTGTACAATATGAAGATACTAAAGTATTACAGATGCTGTTATCGGATATGCATGAGTATCATAGAATCATAGAGTTGGAAGAGACAACAGGGGCCATCCAGTCCAACCCCCTGCTATGCAGGAACCCACATCAAAGCACTCCCAACAGATGGCCATCCAGCCTCTCCTTAAAACCTCCAAAGGAGATTCCACCACACTCTGAGGCAGCATATTCCACTGGTGGACAGCTCTGACCACCAGGAAGTTCTTCCTGAGGTTCAGGTGCAATCTCCTTTCCTTCAGGTGGAATCTCTTTTCCATCATGTTTAATGACTGGGATAACAGACAAAAATTATTTTTATTGAATGCCTGACTTCATGTCACTGAGGTGTTACTGTAATGGAAATTTATACATCTAGCTAAAACAAGGCCATCTTATAGATGCACCATCAACACAGCATGTCCAAAGTAAAAATTACAGGGTGTCATTACAAGACCATAAAAGCTTCTCCAAAAGGCTAATTAGAGAATAGTTTCATTCCAGACTTTGTTATTTTCCATTCAGGATCTCTTACCATGTTTTCACTAAGTGAAGGATGTGTTCAGATCAGGGGTAGGCAACTTCAGGGAGACAATGAACTAAGTCTGTATTACTGAGACCCCCTTTGGTCTGAAATCCCCAACTAAAATTTAGCATTTGGTCAGATGTGGATTGCAAACAGCAAAAGCTCTCCAAAGGGTTTTTTTTTTCCTGGTTTCAAGAGCAAACATGGAAACTCATTTAGGGAAAGCATGTTCTCCTTGCTTAAGGTGTAACTGGTTTGTGCTGCATTTCAGCAATAGTTTTTTTGGGGGAGAAGAGAGACTGGGGCCATCAAAAGGGTCTTAGAGGCTGCACGTCATTTTCATGTTGCCTCCCCTGAGCTAAGCCTCTTTCACACTACCCAACTGTAGCATTATGATTACATTTTTAATTGCCAATGCTACATCCTATGGAATCATGGGGTTGACTATTTGGTCAGGGGGCACCAGAAGCTGCCTAAATATTCCTCCCTAAATGTAAAACCTAGGGTTCCACAGGTTGGAACCATGGCAGTTCAAGTGGAATCATAGTGCTATAGTTGTGTGGTATGTAAGGGCCCCAAGATTGTTATTTGAATATAAGGAGCCCTTTAACAGTCTGAATGAACAGAAGGTAATGTAAGGAAACCCAGTATAGTGAAATGGAAAAGAGTTCTTAACTGTTTTGCAGTCTGAGTTTCAGTCTTTCTGAAAGAGGCAGGGGACTATTGATCAGCCCATCAGAATCGACTTCACTCTCCTTTAGTGGGGGATTGGATCCTCTAGGATTACACTCCGTGAGTCTTGGAGGATTGGGAATAGCTGCAGTAGGCTGCTCTGTCACTGCTAAAGTCCCTGTGCCAAAGACTTTATGGTCAGGTTCTTCTCTCTTTTGCTGAATGTCAGGCATCGACTGGTTCTCTTCCCTTTTGTTCCTGTACTTGCTCTTTGGCTGAACCAGGTTACACTTCTTCTGCCACTTTGGAATTCTGTAACCTTTCCTCCTGTCTTGCATATTGTCACTGTCACTGTCTTCACTAGAATAGCTATTCTGACACACGCTCTTCTTCAGTGAGCTTTTCAGAATGGTTGGCCTGAATTGTTTTCTAACCTGACAGTGATCTATGTCTGCCGTTGATCTGAGAGGCAATGCTTGTGGCTTGTTTTCCAAGCAAATCAGTCTTAGCATTTCAGGGCACAGATTTACAGATGCACAAATGTCTGAACTGGTGAGTCTCTCTTGTGCCTGGACTGTTTTTTTAGAACTTTTGAGAACCTCTTTATAATCCTGTGAATCAAACCCCCTTGGATACTTTTTTGTTAATGCCACATTTTCCACTTCCTGTGTGCTGTCATTTAGCTGAACTGAAAGAGATGAAAATGCTTCTCTGGGGCTAGCAGTTCCCTTTATTTGTTCTACCGATTGCAAAGCACTTAACGAAGCTATGTCTGCAGCTGTGGAAAAAGCTTCCAAGACTGAAGGCTCTAGAATTGCCTCTTCCTTCAAAGATAAATCACTTTGTCTTTTAGGAAGGTCACTGCCAGAAGGAGAGCAATCCACACTGCTGGGTAGATGTGGATCATATTGCACAGAATCTGAAGAAGGCATGGTGATTTTTGCTGGTTCACAGCACAGCAGGGAACATGGCCTGATAGAATTAGTACATGTGTGAGACTCAGATTCCAAATAACAGGCAACATTAACCTGCATTGGAGAAACACTAAAGGATGTTCCTTCCCAGTCAATGCCACTTAACTGCAGATTGGCAATTGCAGAAGAGGCAGGAGAAGCTGCAAACTGTTTATGAAATTCTGACTGTGATTTCAAAGAACCATCAGGATTGCATTCCTCCTCCATGTTTTGTGAAGCAGTTACGAGCAAGGTAGATGAAGAGTTTGGACTCTGACCCACTGCAGTAGAACACTGTGAGGCTACAGGGGAACCCTGAGATCCAGAGCCCTTCTCTGGAAGTATTGTGCAAGCAGAAACAGTTCCAAAATCAGACTTCTCATCTTTGCAGGGAAAAGCTTCATGTGCAGATTCCAAGTTCAGCTGAGAAAGGAGATCAGTGACTTCATTGTCCCCTGTTAAACATTCTTTTTCTTTAAGTTTAGTCCCCTTACCTGAGAAGACAAAAAAGCAAAACATAGACACTTTGTAAAAAAGGAAGACCAATCTCAGTGATGAGGACAAAAGAAAGAATTTGTTTGTGGTTTCAAGTACAAGCAAGCAGTGCTATCATGAAGCCTTGGCTCAGCATAGTGGAGTACTTTAGCAGGGTTGAAGCTATAAGCCACCACATTCCCCAGACTTCCTTTTTCTGAGTTTAACTGTAATCCTCACAGTATCCATAGGGATGGATTTTTCCAGAATTATTGTCAGCTATTCTGCAGTGGTGAATAATTTGATTTGTAATGGAAAGTAATTTGCCTTGGGTAGGCAATTAAATAACCATTAGCTTTACAAAAGACCTACTCCTGTTAGATATGAAAATGGCTAGAACTGGTTTGTAGATAAAGATCAACACAATAATGCCTGAATTACAGGATTGTTCTTGGAGGCATAGATGTGGAGATACCTGCAATGAGTGCTTCCACTTCAAGATTTACTACTACACCACTGCAGCCATTCAAGGACTAGAGAAGTTGAGTCCACTTTATATTCTGCTGACTGAAACGCATAAATCACTGTAAAACAATGGGTAGATTCACACAGCAATAGGAGAACAGTGTCTACTGAATATAAAAGCAGAACAAAATTTAAGCTTACCTTTCTTTTTTCCCTTGCAAATGTCCAGTTTCTCCATTTGATACAGGGCAACCACTTCTGGGTATGCATCTTGAAATAACGTGGCTTCTTCTATTGTTGTTATAAAGGGCTCTTCAGGTTGATCATCAGCTATAGCATAGTGCTCTAGAGAAATAAATAGGGGAAACAGAACATATTATCAGATTTAATTTGACAGATTAGAGATTATGCTGTTCTTCACCACCCCTCGTAAAGGATCTTTCATACCATCTCTTAGACAGTGTTGGAGAAGATCTGGTCCTCCAGATCTTTTGGATTTCCATTCCCAGAAGTCCCAGTCAGCATAGCCAATGGTGCAGGATTCAGGGAGCAGTAGTTCAACATCAGAAGAGCAAAAGACTTCCTACCTTTAAAGCAGGCACTCTGTTGTTGTGTGCCTTTGTTTCCATCTTAGGGAGACCCCAACGTACCCCATCACAAGATTTTCTGTGGGCCGAGAGCATGTGACATGCCTAAGGTCAGCCAGTGGGTCTCCTTGACCAAGCATGAAGTTGAACCCTGGTCTCCAGAGTCACAGTTCAAACTAGGGATGGGCCAACCGAATCCTCGAATCCTGGGTAAGGATTCAAGATTCCTGAATCCGAATCCCTGCGCCAAAATAGGCAAACTGAATCTTTCGAATCTGCCATACAAATAGATTGTTGGAGACTGGGATGCCCGAAAACCAGGGAGACCAGGACTCCTGAAAATCTGGGAGGCCAGACATACAAGGGAAGATAGTAAGTAGGTGAGTTTTTCCCTTGGAGTAATAATTGCCTTTGCTAACAATTTCAGAAATTACAGCTGGGGTTGTATTCTAAGATATTTAAATTGAACATTTAGTATTTAAGTTCAGTACTTGACTGGAAGCTATAGGTTTGAGATTTCAAGGACAACTGAAACATTCCTTTGCATGGCTCCTTTGCAAACCTCTTTCAGACACAATTCTGGGGTTTGGAGTTTTACAAGGGGTCACAGCCTTCTCTGCCAAAGTGTACTGGTGCATCATCAAACTACAGAAGGATGCCAGAAGGAGCTATGCAAAGAAACGCCAGTTTTGACATGGATTATCTCTGTAGTCTAGTATGTGGCCCTGTTTACACAGGCAGGAAAATGTGGGATTAAGCCACATTTTTCTACCTATGTAGAAAGGGCCTTCATGTCATTTTCAATCTGGGGAGATCCTGAGGTAAAACTATGACAATTGTCTTGGTCAGATTTCTTCAGAGGGAGGTTTGCCTTTGCCTAGGCTTTTGCTAAGGCTGAGAGAATGTGTCTTGCCCAAGATTATCCTTCTTTCCCTTGCTTTTAAAACTCTTTTTAAAAAAGGATTTGAAAGATTTGAGATTCATGGTTTCTCAGAACCTTCCAGGGATTCGGAAAATTCTGGACTCATCCCATCCCTAGTTCAAACCATTACACCATGATGGTCCATTATAAAGAAGGCTTATAATGGCCTTGTAGCAGGACTCTACTATTACAGCTGAGGCAGTTTTTTATTACTGTGATGATGATGATGATTAAGACAGTAACAAGCAATATTGTTGTTATACAGTCAACCTTCCACATTTGCAGGTTTCACTTTTGTGGATTTATTCACGGATTATTTGCTGTCACCTCTGCTGCCTCCCTCTGCCATTTTTAATAGGGACTGCAAGCCTCTGAGACTGAAAAACTGCAAACGAGGCTTGTAAGTCCCTATTAAAAATGGTGTGGGGCAGCTGTGGAGGTTGCAGTAAGCATTGTCTCAGCCCCCCATTTCTGCCTTCTGAAGGAACCCTGATGCCTCAAAGGAAACCACTGTGGGTTGAATATGGTGAGCATACTTTTTTGTACGTTAAATATGGCTTGGGAGGGCCTAGAGTTCTTCATGATTTTTCCATTTCACGGGAGTCCTGTGCCCCTAACCCTAGCAAACGTGGAGGGGGTGACTGTATTTAGTTATATCTGCCTTTTCCCCTCAAAACTGAGACTATGTGTTTTGTTGTTGTTGTTAATTTATATCCTGCTTTCCCTCCAACAATAGGACTCAAGGTGGCTAAAAACATAATCTATAACAATACAGATTAAAAATGATACAAAAATGTTAATAAAGGTATAAATACAAAGTTATCTAAAAAGCAATTAAACAATTTAGCAGGTTGACAAATATAGTATTTGATGCTGTCCATCTGTTACTTTGCATGAAGTCCATCAACTCCTATGCCAATATTTTTTCCAGTCCTTCACATAATCATAACTGATATTCCCAGCTGCACTGAAATCTTAAGGACATTAAACTAGTCAAGTGGAAAGGGAATATGTACATGTCACCGGCTTGGAAGTGGTGGGGAAGGAGAAAGAAAGACCCTAACTTTAGAGCAGCGATTCTCCACCTGTGGGTCCCCAGATGTTTTTGGACTTCAGCTCCCAGAAGCCCTGAGCATTGACCATAGTGGCTGTGGCTTCTGGGAGCTGAAGGCCAAAACCATCTGGGAACCCACAGGTTGAGAACCACTGCTTTAGAGCAGTGGTTCTCAACCTGTGGGTCTCCAGATGTTCGTGGACTTCAGCTCCCAGAAGCCCCAGCCACTATGGTCAATGCTCAGGGCTTCTGGGAGCTGAAGTCCAAAAACATCTGGGGACCCACAGGTTGAGAACCACTGGCTTTAGAGGCTGTTTTCTCTAGTTGTGGATGTGAATGCAGGACCCTGCCTCATATCAAGAAAGGCCACTGGCCTGTCAAGGTCTGTATGTCTGTCAAAGTCTGTGAATCTCAGCAGCTCACCCAAGTTTTACAAAGTACCTTTCTCAGTCCTGTGCTAGAGATGTCAGGAATAGAACTGGAGATCTTGTATATGCAAACTGTGTGCTTTACCACTGGGATACACCTCTTCTATAACCAGAAAGGAACCAAGCCAGGCTTTCCTGCAGGGGTGGGCAAAGTGTACCCTACTGCAAGCTAAAGTCTACCTCAAGGCTGTTTTTGTGGATCCTGATTACTCCTCACTACCCCCCAAAGGAAAAAAATATGCAAAAAAAGTATTTTTTCCATTTCTGGAAGCCTCTAGGAGTGGTAGGTTTGCCTGTAAACAAGTTGCAGTTTTTTGTTTAAATTTTTGCTCATTCAGAGGCCTCCTGCAGTCCGCAGAAGGTCTTGGAGGGTCTGGAGAGCTGCCTGCCTCTGATCTGCTATATCCATCTACTGCTGGAACAGCAGCATCAGGGAGTACACAGGAGGAAAATCCAAGTTTGTGTCATAGCAGGCATTCAAAAGCATTACTTTTAAAAATATTTTTACTATTCAGATAGTATAAAAGTCTCCTATGTCTGGCCTTAAGTACACCACACCATGACCAGCAGCCTTTAAAAGATGTCTTATTCCTATATTTTAAACGGAATGGCATGATAGTCCTATGGCAAGGGTAGAGAAGCTTGGATACTTCAGATGGTTGGAACTACAACTCTCATGATTCCTTATCAGTGTTTATGCCAGGTGAGGCTGATGGGAATCATAGGTGAAAACATACAGAGGTCCACAGTGTCCCAAACCCCCTTCTCCACTGCATGAAGAGTGAGTTACACCAACCTGGTTTTTGCCATTCAATTTCAAAACAAGGGATTCCATTTTTAATCCGTGTCTTGACTATCCTGTGAAACAAACAAACAAACAAACAAACAAACAAACAAACAAACCTTTTATAACTTGAAATAAAGAATAGAAAGGAAGGGGAACAAGGTCATTGGTAAAAGATCTGCATGTATTATACAATTTCAGGTATGTAAAAATCCTTGCTCTGACATACCCAAATATAGAGGGGCTCTTTCTCTACAGTATTCTCCCACATGGCCGCTACATTGGCAGAGAAACCTTGCAGCTCCTTCCTGTCTGAACAATCCAGGTTATTTGAGTACAGTTTTCATACAAATGCTACAGCCATGGGTGGGGGAATATCAGAGAGAAGCAGTTCTCACGTGTTTGGGGAGTTCATGAACTGCAGTGAAGGGGACTGTAATAAAATCAAATTTCTGGGGTTGGTATGAGGGAATGTATGGCCCTCCAGTTCCTGCTGGACTCACATCAGCCCTAGTGAGCAATAGCAGTGGTGAGGGATGATGGGAGCTGCAGTTTGAAAACATTAGGAGAGTCACAAATTTCACATCCTTATTTTAGGGCCTCTTCCAGGGATTCTTCCAGACTCTGTAGGCAGGGGGGTCACTTAGGATGCTTCCAGAAAGTGTTATGTGGTCAGAGCACAAGTCATGAATAATCCGCATACACTGGATGTTACTGACACCAATCCACACTCCCAAGCAGGACCAATGTGTGTTGAGCTGCAGTTAGAACAGTCCTGGCAGCAACAGAGCAGCAGTGTAATGGAGCCAGGACTCACAATGCTGAAGCACTGGGATTTGGCATCATCTACTACCCCCAGCCCTAGTCTTTTGTGTTTTCTCTGAGCTTAGCTGTGATTCTCAAGGTATCTGGAAAGAAAAGATTTCTCAGTAATCATATATTGGAATATGTTATTGTTGTTGTAATCCAAAGAATTTGGGGGGTGATTGACCGTCAAATGGCCAATTAACATGCATTAGTGATATAAAAAAGCCTTGTTTTTCCTAAAACTGAAAACTGCTAGAAATGGGGCCCTTTCATACTATATAATTATAGCACCATGATTCCACTTTAACCACTATCCTGGGACTTGCAGGGTGGCAGTTCTATGGAATCTTGGGATGTGAAGTTTTGCTGTCGTCAGGCTTCAAGTAGTTTCTGGCTTATGGGGAGCCTAAAACGAACCTATCACAGGGTTTTCCTGGCAAGATTTGTCTAGAAGAGGTTTTGTCATTGAGGACACTCTCTCTGAGGATGAGAGAGTGTTCCCCACCCAAGGTCATCACATGGGTTTCCATGGCCAAGTCAGGATTCAAACTCTGGTCTCCCAGAGTGCTAACTCAACACTCAGATCATTGCACCAGATTGGTTTACATTTATGTTTCCAGTTTATGGAGGGTTATTTAGAATGCTCAGCCAAAGAAGTCTTCTAAGTGCCTCATCAAACCACAAAGCCCAGGATTCCATAGGATGGAGCCATGTTAGTTGAAGTTAAGAATGCTGTATTTTTGTGAATTAAATCTGCAGTCCTACACAAAGCTTCCTGGGAGTAAGCCCACTGAATTTAATATGACTTACTTCAGAAATGTGGAGTAGAGGATTGTGCTACAAGAGGAACATCAAACTATAGTGTGAAAGGTCCCTTGGTGTGCTGTTGTGGATCAACACAGCTACCTGCATTTTAAAGACTCTTCCCAGGAGGCACGGCCATAGGGACATTTATGCTGGGTGTCTGCATTTCAAAATTTAGCCCTATACCACTGGCAGCTTTAACCTGCATAGTGACATCTGGTGTCTCCCTCATCACTGGGGAAGAGAATCCATTTCAGGTTTTGCCTAGCTAAAGGGAGCTGTCTGAGGTGCTGAGCCCATTTAGGAAAAGGGCTCAATACCTAGGACATCTCCTTTAAAATTTGATTTAAAGCAGTGGATTCAGTGCATCATAGAAAATGGAATCACCAGCTACCACTGCCCGCCCAGCCACCCCACTGTCACTGCAGTTTAGACCTCCTTGGGGACACACCTAGATATCGTTTTGATATCAAACAGTTCGGCTTTCCCCTGCCACCCTGTGTTTGCGAGGCCACTGGACAAGCACACAAACAGGCACGGCTGATAATTGCTGGACATTCCATTCTCCACCCAGGCAGGCCAGATACAGCTGGTTCATTGCTTCAGGGACCTCTCCGGCAAACACTTCATTACATATGAGTGATACTAACAAAAGCCTCCTGCCCCGAGCAGGCTACTGGACAAAGGTTGTGCCATCCACTGGTAAGCGCTGCGCATTTGCATACTGGCTACACTATTGTTAATTCGGCTATGATTCCATCGTGCAAAGTTGTGACCTTTCCGAGACATTGTCTCACACCCAAACCTCATTGTTGTTCCCCGAGTAAGGCATAGCCTGCAGTCACAATTCACCCTATAAAAACCCTTGATTCCGAGACCTTCCTCGGATCGCTCGAGCCGCTCCAGAGTTCCATCCCGCTTTGCTGCCATTTCGTTTGGTGAGCTCCCCTCAGCTAATCAAGCTGAGCTTCTTCTCCGCATCCCCAGCTTCTCTCCTAAGGTCCAGGACGACGAGACAAGTGAGTATCACCCACTTCCCTCTGAAAATCCCCATCCCTAATTCAATCTCTGATTCCTTAGTTATCTGTGTGACTGTGGTGTCTTTAATATTTGTCTGTATTCAATAAAACATCATTCTTATTACTTTAAACCCGTCTGGCTGCTTGACTGACCTGACCCCATAGACACTGGGTTGCAAGATCCTGCTAAGTTACCCTGCCTCTCGCTAGCTTGAGTGCTCCAACTAATTTTCCCCAAGGTTGTGTTTTATTGTTTGGTTATTTAGGTGTCCCGCCTGGGACCCCCAGAGAACAGGGTAACACCACCCCCAGAAAAAAGTGCCTTTTCCTTGAAGTAATTCTAATTGTACTTTATGACTTGGTGTACTGTTACTGCTGGGATCACTGCAAGGAACTACCTGTAAATCAGTGTTCCACATGACTGTTTGGAAATGTAGGATCCAAGACCCGCATATATTTATGCTCAAACTAGTGAATTTTTTGATTTTCTAGCCATAGGTGAAAAATTGCTGCAACCTACTTATCACATGCCTATTTGTTTAAAAAGCAGTGTGTTTACTCACATGTAAAACATTCCCAGAGCTAAAATGCACAAGTCTAAATCTGATTATTGGTCCTGAACTAGAAAAGAAACACTGAATCAACAGAACTTAAGTAAGTGTTGATTTAATAGGTCCCCACTAATTAATTGGGTCCACTCTAGTACTTTGTATCCTGACCACATTTTCCTATGTGTGTCCACAGGGATCATTCACTGGAACACCAGAACAATTAACACAGGAGAAAGCTGGTTTTATGAACCAAGCAGCCTCACTGAGTGATACAGAGGAAACATACACAGACACACACACAAACATGTGTGTGTGTATATTCAACTGCACAACATTGTGAGAACTAGAAGGCTTTGTATAAAGGTAATGTATGACTGAAAGAAAGATGGAAAAGAAAAGTTATTTTGCACTTCCAAGAAGTTATCTAAAATATGTATTTCTTGCACTGACAGATGTGAAGAGAAACAGAAAATGTATCTTAAAAGCTTTGTAAACTGGATTACCGTAGTGCCTGCAGTTGCTGTGGGTCAATATGGCCAGACTTCCTTCTGTTCATGTCATAGTTTGTCAGAAGGACACATAACTTCTCACAAGCATAATGCTTAGTCCAATCCATTTTCTCAGAAGCAAGTCTCTGTTTTAAACAGGCAATTAGAACATTTTAAAACGTGACTTTTAAATTCTAAATGCAGTTCAAATTCACTGCTATTTGTCTGGAGAAATCTTAAAAGATAACATCTGTGAAGCTGACTCCTCACAAGCAGCCCCAGAAAGACTATTGTGAGGATCAGTGTACTTCCCTTGGAAAAAGTCATCACTTGTCAATTAAAGATGTCAGAACAGCCTTTTGAAACACATAAGTCAGAAGAATTGAAAGCTCGAGGAATTAGAAGTTAAGGAAGCTGTATTTTTGTGAATTAAATCTGCAGTCCTACACAAAGCTTCCTGGGAGCAAGCCCATTGAATTTAATATGACTTACTTCAGAAAAGTGGAGTAGAGGATTGGGCTACGAGAGGAACATATTCTCATAAATGGTTTAAAATGAAACCACAACATACATGCCTTTCATTCCTTCGTTACATGTTTATCTCACTCTTCCTCTAAAGATGTCAGAGTTGCCTACACACTTCTTCTCCCCCTCCACTTTATTCTCACAACAAGCCCCAAGGGTCAGTTGGGCTGAGGGTGAGTGTCTGGCCTAAGGCCATGCAGTAAGCTTCATGACTAAGTAGGTAACTGCACTTGGTCTGGCATTTCAACCACTATGCCATACTGATGAGCCAGTGTGGTGTAGTGGGTTGAGCATTGTTCTCCAGCCCTGGAGACAAGGGTTCGATTCTCCGTTTGGTCATGGAAACCCACTGGGTGCCCTAGGTTGCATCACACACTCTCAGTCCCAGAAAAACTAATGATGTGTTTAGCTTAGGGTTGCCTTAAGTCAGAAATGACTTGAAGGCACACAACAACACAACTACACTGATTCCTTTGTTCCCATTTTTAAAAAGTACATCAGGTTCTCAGGGTTCTCAAGGTTTTTTTTCTCCAGTTTAAAACCTAACACTCACTCTCCTCATAAATTTCTTCATTAAACTTGATCTGCACCATATAAATACCAATGAGCAGACATTCAGTATTTACACAGCTAACAATGAAAGCCTAAACATGTGTATTCAGAAGCAAATCCCATTACATTCAGTAGCACCTACTCTCTGGTAAGTGTATAAATAACTGCTGCCAAAGGCTTCACTCCTATGTCCATATATTTGGAATAAAGCCACAAGGCAAAAATGTTGTTTGGTTCTTAATATGGAACTTAGGATATAGACACAACAATACTAACCATTAACAGGGACTAGAGAAGCAATGTCCAGTGTGTGTGTGTGTGTGTGTGTGTGTGTGTAAAAATGGAGCATCTCTTGAAATACAACCACAAAGGACATCTTTTATCTCTTCTTATACCAAGCCATGGCAGCTGCTGTTTTTTATTTTTACTGTCCTGTCTCAGGACTTTGGGCCTGCCATATACAACAGTGAGCATACTTATCCAGGAGATGGGAAAATATGAAGATATAAATAAATGGCTATAAGCTTTCCCTTTAGGACAAATATAGGAAGAACTTTTTAAAAATATTAGACATGAGGAAAATCTTTCCTAAATAGTTTCCTTATAAGTTTCAACTGGGGCGGCCATACCATCGGTCAACGCGAGGAAGTCTGATACAGGCAGCAAATTTAAGAATATCATTAAACTGAAACACACCATCAGTTTTTAAATTTAGTATACTAATTTTACAATCATGGACAGCACCATTTGAATTTTTTTCCCAGTTAGGGACAAAATGTCTGAGACTATCTATTTGATCAAAGAACAACCTTAGATTTTTTTAAAAAAATGAAAAACTGGAGCTACGTGGGTATTCATCTTTTGTCTCCAGAGTGTCAGATACCAAATAATTACAAAAGGATAAGAACAGGCCAAAATAAAAGACCACTGATGTCAGTGGATAAGCATTATTTCTTATTTAAAGCAACGGGCTTTAAAAATGCTTTACTTTTCCGAATTGTGCTGAGCAAGTTTTATTTATTTTAACACTTTGAAGTTGCTGTTGTTTCTTCATAGAATGATCAGATAGAACCACAATTAATGCTTATTTTTTTTAAACCATGGATTCTGCACTAATTTTTTTTGTGCATTAATTATTTCCTAAAAAGGCTTATACTTATACCAAGATTCTTTGAAAAGATGAAATGCCAAGTATAGCCAGAGCTTACAAATTTTACATGTTGAGCTACAGGATCTGGGAGTCTTTGTTCAGAAAAATCAATGTTTCCAAGTCTCGAGTACAACTCATAAAGAGGTCTAAAGAGTAATGTATACAACACTTTAGGCAGCAAAATTCAGCATTCTTTTTTGTACCTGAAAGGCGAGTAAGTTTGGCCTTTGACATTCATTTAGCTTCATCAGTTTGTCTTTGCTGATGAGATACTCTCGGATAACCTTGACAAAGAACAGAAAAAACAAAAGGAGCAGGTGTTTGGATAAGAAAATTCTAAGGAAGTAATTGCCTTGAAAAGAAAGGGAAAGCGTTATATTACCTCAGGAAATGGAAAGCCTTCACATGCTTTGGCTTTTCTGAAAATAAAGTGTACACATTAGAGATAGGTAGAAACAAAAATACTGCAGAGCTGGTACAGATTCGCCAAGGAATTCAGAGCAAATAGGAGCACACCTACTTTCTAACAGCTTCTTCCACTATGTTGGCTTGCCAGTCTCTCTCAGAGGAATGCCAGTCACAAGGGCAGCAGTACTCAGCATCATGGGGTTCACAATACCCCACAGTGCCACAAAGATGACACCCAGTCCTCCCATGTTCTTTGTAAGAACCTACATGGAAATGGGATCAAGACAACAGATAAAGCATGCCTCTTAAGAAGGAGAGTTACATTCTTTAAAACTCCTTAAAGCAGTGAGGCTCAAGCTATCTGATGTGGGTGGGGGGCAGCAATTATTTTTTCCAGTGTGCCAGGGGCCAGTATTGTATTTGTGCTCATTGGTAACAATTGTTTCTTTATTTCCTGGAACTCACTACAGAACAGCAGCTGATGGCTCACAGACTAGCACCAGTCCAGGGACCGGCACCACTTTGTATAGCACTGATAAACTGTAAAGCAAGTAGAACTGTAAAAGCATGCAGTCCCTGCCATGATGTTAAGCACATCTAATATAGTTGGAAGACAAGGTTTTCATGGTGGCTGCTCCTCAGCCTTGGAACTCCCTGTTAAGAGAGGCCTGGTTGGCTCCCTCCTTGTTGTCTTTTCATTAGCAGACAATGACCTTTTTATATCCAGGCAAATCTTTGACAACTAACCTTGGTAGCAGTGGCACAGAATTTTAATTGAGTGGGTGATGCATTTTTTTATTTTACTGATGCATTTTAAATTGTTTTTTAAGTTTTATTCATCTTATATATTTGTAATATTAGAAGCTGCCTTGAGACCTATTTGTGTAAGAAAGCTGGGATTTGAATCAAATAACTCAACATAATGATTGAATCCTAACTTATCATGCTGGTCACAGAAAGAGTTTCTGTGAGCATACCTCTCCTTCAGTGAACACAAAGCTTCTGTGCATGGGATTAAAAGTTGATGCAAGCCTAAGCCTTCAATAATTGAAGTTTAATGGGAATGGGAATGTGTGCGTTAAAGATTTGCTTATCTCTGTGGTATGGTCCAGATGTACTCCTGAATCCTACTGAGGACTCCAAACTAAAGTGGACCCATTGAATCAATTGTTAACTGGTGAGTCAACAACTAAGTTAATCTCACTGACACGATGGATCTGCTGTGGTTGGAACAGTTGGATTCAGACCATGAAGGCAACCTATGGTTTGGGGCGTTAAACACCTAAGCCTCAGGCTTGACATGCTCGTGACTCTTCTAGTGAAGCATGACAATTCTACCCTTTCCTGGTTTGATGCAAACTCACTCTTTACCCTTTTACCCACCCTCAGCAAGTTTTACTTTGCACTTGCCCTAAAAAGCAGGATCAGGAATGAGAGTTTGAGCATCATATGAAAAAGCGGGGTGGGGACAGGGGCGGGGGGAGATACAACATAATCTTAAAGCTCATTGAAACAACACCACATCACAGTTTACCACAACATCTGAACCAGGCCACAATGAACGAAGTGTCATATTATGTATATAGTCACAGAACGAATGCTTACAGTATAATACACTGCTGATCAAAGAGCAGTGAAATGGTAAGCTGCAGCATTCAATGACATAAAGGCTTTCCCTGCTCATCTGACAGGTTTGGGGCTAGAGCACTGTCAGAAAGTAGAAATGGTTGAAAAGTGGAATCTATCTACTGTAGAGAGCATGAAGGACTTATGGAGGCTTGCTTGGGACCAATTGTGCACACATGCTGCTTGTAAAGTCTCTCAGCTAGCTTGGCGCCTTTTTCTCCCTCAGAGCACTCTTTGCAAGCAGCATATGAACAGCCCCAAGAGAGCCTTTCTGGGCAAGAAGAACTGACAGAAGCCCACTGTTTTGATGTTTGCAATACAGACATGTTCCATTAATTCAATGAGGGGTATCTACTGTTTCCACAGCAAAGACTTGGGACTCTGCACATGTGTGAGTGGTCCCAAGCAAGCCTCTATAGGCAAGAAGAACTGATGAAAGACTGAATTAATGGAATTTGTCCTTCATTTGGAATGGCTGAAAGAGCAAGTTATCAGATAACAGGGTGTTGAAAGGCAGGGGCTTCCTGTACAGATTATACCTATAATACTTACAAAGCTATCATTACTATGTTTTGGCAAGAAGTTATACTTTTCTTTAGAGAGAAAACAGATTGCTGATTACTTTTATTATTTAATGCTGCTTAAGCCAATCTCTTATAATGCCACGTTCTATATTATTCGTAGTCTAAGGAGAGGCTATTTTAAACTGTTATTCTCTGTACTACTTTTTAAAAGTCACAATTGACTTACCTGGGTGGTGACACACAGCACAGTGAGCCAACTTTTTAACTGGTATGGGTGGGTTATTACCAGATTGGAAGTAGTCTTCCCACTGCTCAAATCTAAAACAAGTTTAAATTAAGAATATAGGACTGTTATACTGTTATACTGGCTGGTCAACTTCTGTGTTACATATTACTGATTTTATGAATTCCATCTTGAACGTGTATTACAGGGGAGGACAACTGCCAGGAGTTGAGGGCTATGTTGGACCCCCCCTGGAAACTCAGAACTACCCCTTTCTGCTGTGCACCCCTTCCTGAATTTTCTAAACCTTTTTCAAAATTTGAAATCAAAATATTCAGATTTTCAAGTTACTACCATGTCTGTCTTGGGCCTAAAACCGGTGAGGAAGGGCAAAAACATTGCAAATCCCCCCTGCCCCCTAGAGGGCATGGGGCATTGTTAGTGAAAGACTTAAATGGGATATGGGGAATCATTAGAGGCCTCAAAAAGAATTAACATGAGCTGCACTTTACCTGCCTCTAATATGTTACAATTGTAAGGATCTGCATTTCCAGTTTTACCAAGCACAGAATATTTCAAAGCAACTGGATCCCTTCTACTATCATGACAGAATAGAAGAGAAAACTGGGCTTTTGATTCCAAGAAGAGGAGAATATTGGCAGAGCTTGGAAAAGCTGTCCACTGGCCATGTTGGCCAGGGCATTCTGAGAGCCGTAGTCCAGAAAAAAAAAAGACACTTTGCCAAGCTTTGAATACTACATATATACAACGTTTGTCCAGAGAATGGTCTGAAGACACATGATACTGAGAGGCTAGCCTGCAAATAAGATCACAACATGATGTGAGCTCTGCTAAGTAAGGATGGTATATCAACAAAATTACATTTTACAAAAAGAAACAACATTGTTTTAACATATGTTAAAAACTCATAAAGGATTTCATGAAGATACAGAAGAGAGAAATGAGAAGCAGAGCTATCTTTGTATCTCAGCTAAAACACCAGCATAGCTTAAGTCCTCTTCTCCCTGAACTGCTTCAGTTCAAACTGGCCATGATCATGAGCTCTGGTTAAATGCTGGTACTGCAGCCATGAGGTTGTGAGTTTGATCCTGCTGGGCTCCAGGTTGACTCAGCCTTCCATCCTTCTGTAGGTCGGTAAAATGAGTACCCAGCTTTTTGGGGGCAATTAGCTAACACATTGTAAGCCGCTTAGCTGATAAGCCACTTAGCTGATAAGTCGTGTAGAAATACACATGCTATTGCTACTATTATGTTTAAGTACTGGAGCATGAGCTTGCTTTTCTCCTTTTCCCTCCCCACCCTTTCTTCCTTTGATGTTACAAGTGTTAGACCTAAGGCCATGAGCTGGAAATATCTGTTGTGGCTGGAGAACGGAGCTATAAAATATTTAACTAACTAACAGGTTTATAATACCAGCTTCCCAATTACACTGTATGTTGTGAGGAATAAATGGCATTTGTTACGTTCTAAAGCTTGGACTGAATCAGTTTCTCTGAAACTACTTGTTCAGAAAGGATGACTGAAATTTAAGAGACAAGATAAATTATACCTTTGCAGTAAACTCTGTCCTTCCAAAGTGCTAATCAGCTTTAAAGCCTGTTCTTTTCCAACTCCAGGAACTCCCTTTTGGAGACAACAGAATATTAAAGAGATAGAAGCAGTCTAGATAATGTATAACAGCATCCTGTAAACTGCTGCAGCAGAAAGATACTTTTGTTTCAGCAATAGCTATGTTTTGACATAATGATAAGCCAGAGGAATGGGGAGACAGTGGCTTATTGCATTCGAGCAGGCAACGAGGCACACTGCCTCCCTTCTCTCACATGCAGCATGAGTTACCAAACCAGGCTGGAGAACTTTAGTGGTTCTGGGCACCAGTTTCACCCCTTGGATCCTTTTGCAGGCTGACTCAGCAGCACAGTGGTAATCAGAAGTGGTTTCTTCCACTTGTACTTTCTCAGAAACCTGATTTTAAAGCTAAAACAAAGTGTGCTTCATCTGTTACAAAACAAACAAACCCACAGTTTGTTTAATTGCCAACACTATTGAAATTTGGTGAGGTGCCACTAAATTTGGAGGGGGGCTACAAAAATGCATAGTGGGCCACAGGTAGCCTGAGGGTTGCCCACATCTTGCCTAAGGAAACCACAGAGATTTGCTCCATAGCTTTTGTACCTAAGCTGCAGCTGGTTTTCAGGTTTGCTGCCCAAACCAACAGCCCAGGGAAACAAACTGTAGAACAAATTTGGGGTTCTTTTTCCGGCCTGTTGGGTACCTTTGATGTATCTCTGCACTTTCCAGTTTAGTCAAAATGTCAATTCCTACTAATCAAAATAAATAAAATTCACGTCACTCAAGAAATTGTAAAATATGCTCACCTCCTCCAAGCAGGGTTGAAGTGCACTTTGGAATGCAAGAAATCTGTGAAACAACCCACTCTAGAATTTTTAAATACATGGGCTAGAATAACGAAATCACAAGGAAGGTAACTGTGGAGTTAAGTTAGGCACCAGAAGATTTAGGCTGCATGCAAATGTCAAGAGTGATGAAGTTTATTGGGCAGTGTGCACCAATACACTGAAGCTAAAACACAAGAAGGAATCGTGAGTCTTCCAGACATTATTGAACTGCAGGTCCCAGCATTCCTCACCAGTACCTCTGCTGGCTAGAGCTGCCAGCAACTGCTGTTCAACAACTTTTGAAGGACTATATAATTCCCATTTCTGACTTAGAAAGATACACATAGGAAGCTTGTGGTTAACTACAAACTGTAGACACAATCAGAACTGTTACTCAAAGAAACCAAAGTTATTTCCTTGATGTTGGAAGCATGAATCAGTGGACTGTAGGTAGCTGAGGGGGGAAGAAGCACCACAATAACTTGATGAGAATGGATTTGAATTTCAGGGTTTGTTCATGTCATCCTTTGAGCCTATGATTTACTTCAGTGCAGGGAAACTTTGGGCTTCAAAGGTATTGCGCTATGGCTTGCAAAATCCCTTACCAATGGCCGTGATGTCTAGGATTTCTAGGAATCCAAAGGAGGAGCAACAGGGAACCGTAGACCTTTTGTGAAGTTAAAACTCAGGCAGAAGACTAAATGTGCAACAAATACAGATTAGATATTGAAAAATGAACATCCCTTTCCAAAGGCAAGCTGAGAGCTGGAGAGATACATTGCCACAAACAGTGCCATCAGTTACAACCTGACAGGGTCAGATAAGGTTACTATTAGAGGAATGTGCAAAGAATTATAAACAGCAAAAAAATCCCACCCCCAGTATATTTATGAAATTAATTATGTTAAAGAACAGTCTCTCAAGTGTTATACCTCTTAGAAAACAGGGCTGTTTGAATAGCTCCGAACTTCTTGGCTCACTTTTTGTATAGAAGCAGACTGAAAAGGACTGTTAACTATACTTGCAGTAAAATATGCCTCTGATGATGAAACACCAAAACCAAACTGAGCAAAATGGAAGCTTGAGAAGCAGTTGGTTAGACTAGGGCAATGATATTTTGAAATGGAAAGCAAGAGACAAAACACTGGAACATTTTTATTTAGACAGCTGCGTCAGCTAAACAAACGAACAAAAAAAATGTCAAAGAGAAAAATAAGGATGTTGCAGTAGGACATGCTATTCCTGCACTGCAGTATTTGCCAGCTGAAAGCCAAAACAAAGCCATCAAACAATATGGTGTATTGATATTTTCAAAGAATAAATCACATTAGAAAATGAAACTGGCACCACTGAAATGAGGAATTTCTGTGTGAAGGTGAGGGGAGAAGAATTGGGAAATTGTGGCATTCCTTGCTAGTGGATTGCCATTACCACTGTTAGAAGCTGCCAGAAAGCAATGGCAACTTCAAATGGGAGTGGTGAGAGATAGGAACATTTAAAGCAGAGTAGCTGCGGCTCAGCCATAGACTTCCAGATATGATTGGATTGAAGTTTCAGTCCTGGACAGTATAACTAAGGGAAAAGGATGATGGGTATTGTTGTCCAACTACATCAGTTGGGCCAGACACTCTTGATTTATGGATTGAAAGAATAAGCTACAATTCAATCAGTGTGACCTACTAATTGGGCTGGGATTGCTCAGTCTATTTCCAAATTTAGCACATGGGGCAGATTTCCCTTCTTCTCTCCTCATTTAATGCAGGTTTCATTCATAAAGAGTAGAGTTTTGACTACAACTCCCACAATCCTTTTATCATTGGCAATGCTGGCTGAGGCCAATGGAAACTGTAGACCAAAATATCAGGAAGGTCACATGATCCCCTTCCTGCTTTAGTACTTGACACCAAGGACATTTATATTACACTGAGAGCCACCGTGCTGTAGCAGTTTGAGTGTTGGAACAAGACTTCGAGAGATCAGAGTTTGAATTCTTGCTCAGCCATAGATACCCATGGGTAACCTTGGACAAATGACACTAATTTGATATAAATGAGGAATGACCTCTTGCCTTCAGAGGAAAGCAAGTACAAATCACCTCTCAATAAATCTTGCCAAGAAAACTGTGTGATAGGCTCACCTTAGGGTCTGCATCAATCAGAAATGACTTGAAGGCACGTAACAACAACAACAAATACATTTACATTCATTTTTGCTTTGCTTCTTTACCTTAGGAAGATAATCACAGCCAAGCAGAATGGCTAATCCAATCAGTGACTCTCTGCTGCATCCTAGTTTCTCCTCAATAGCTGATGTCGAATAGCATTCAACATGTGGGTCCTGTAAAGAATATAATAAGATGGCAATTATCTCTGCAATTGAATCATCTTTAGGATAGCCTTAATCAGAGCTCAGAAATGTTACACTTTTGGGCTACAGCTCCTGCATAGTCAAGGCACATGTAGGCTGAGGGATTCTGGAAGCTGTAGTCCAAAAAAGTATTTTTTTTCCTGAGCTCTGATTAAAGCTATAAGCCAAAGTATTAAAGAACTGCTGCTTACTACCTTTGTTGAATGAGAACTAAATAAGCTTTCGTTGCTAAAACAAATAAAAATACTACCACCAAACACAGCCAAAGAACTGCTGTGTGGATATGGGAACTGGCAAATGAGGCTTTGCTCAGAAACATATAGAAACTGCAGCACATGAGGAGAGAGGCCAGCACCAAATACTTCTCTTGTCCTATTCCTATGTCACAGGGGGATGGGACATGTGATCTTCCAGATATTGCAGATCCTAGCATCCCTAACAGGCTGTGTTACCACTGCTGAGACTGCAGTCTAGTGACATCCAGGGTACCATAACTACCCACCCTTGAAGTAATGCCAAACTGTAGGCTAGAAGGGTTCAACTGTTTCACAGTGCTACTATCTGACAGTGCTGGCTTACAATCCCAGACATGTTTATTCAAATCTAAGTCCCACTGAATAATGGATCTTGTTCACAGTCTCAATGAGCCCCAAATGACATAAAGTCTCTCCTGCTGCTCAAAAATGGGAACAGTGAGAGCATTATAGTTGTTCAGCCTATCAACTTTTGTTTTGTTCTGTTTAACCCAAACGAAGCACATTTCAACAAAGTCCCAACGAATTACCTTTATGTTCATGGTAAAATTCCGGTAAACTATTTGAGCACCATAAAGGAAGGCATCACCATCGTTGGTGATGCAGCCATCCACATAGCTGTTGGCATTCAGGTAGGCGCACATGGCCTCTGCTTCACCAGCTGCTTGAACCCAAGGGACTCCTAAGCACTCCAGCATCTCAAGGCACTGAGGAAGCAAATATGTCAGGAGAAGAAACAGTAAGATCTAAAGCATGAGTCCATTTGAGGGAGATGGGGTAGAATGATATGTATCTCCACCAAATGTCCACCTAAGTTAAACCAGCAAAGGAGAAGGAGACTAGGCTCCATGTGCTTGTAGATGGAATAAATTTTATTCTTTAAAAAAGTTTCCCTCTCCTTTGCTGATTCAGATATGTGCTTTCCAGTATTTGTTCCTGCTCCCACCTAAGTAAACCATCATCAACCCCTAAGACTAATCATTATACCTATGCTGTGCTTTGAAAACACTCCACAGTCATGTGGGCCAAAGCTCTGAACTGTTTTGTAATTTAAAAATTACAGGCATACTTCTTTTAAAAAAGCCTTTGATAAAGAAGCTCCTTTTTTTTTTTTAACAAAACATTTTTATAGAAGCCCAGTCCTGCCCCCTGCCCACTTTTCTTATCTTCTATCTAGCTGGAAGGTGTGTGTGTGTGTGTTTTTACCCCCTCCCAGCGTTGGCATTGGGAGGATGATGAAGGAGGTTTGAAGAAAGATAGATTCTCTGTTGGACAGCAGCAGTGTGTCTGCAGTAAACAATGCACTAAAGCTTGACCTCATATCAGATTCTGCTGTAGATGATCTTATTACCCTGATTTCTGGGGGTCCCAGGAGGGACGTCTAGGTGCGCTCCAAATCTTACTAAGTTGGGGGAATTAGCTAGGAGCACAGGCTAGCAATATGAGAGGCAGGGTAACGCAGCGAGATCTTTGACCCTATGTTTACGAGGTTGGCCAGCAACAAGAATTAGGCAAGTTGTTCAATTAAAAGATTTTATTGTAATGTCCACAGTTCAGCACACACAGACACATGCACTCATGCACTCATACAAGAACTACAGAAGTAGAAAGAGAGGAAAATTGATAGGGGTTTTAAGTGGATTTCTGGGATGATACTCCACCTGATCCTGCGGTCTGGGGGAAGAGAAGTAGAGTTCGAAGCTTGAGTTCGTGGTTTCCCAGCACATGGAGGCTGAGGGGAGGCTCGCCAAACAGAGCGGCAGTAGTTTGGGACGCAAGGCACGAGCATTCCGACAAGAAGCTCAAGCTTGGGGTTTTTATAGGGAAGATTGTACCTGGAGGCTGGCCCTCTCCCGAGGAGAACAATAGGGATTTGAGTGGAGACAAAGCCTCCGAAAGATCAGAATCAGAATTGATGAGATTTAGCCAGCACTGCCGATTGTTAGAACAGTATGCAGATGAGGAGCGCTCGGAGATTGTACAGACCAGTGGTTCTCAACCTGTGGGTCCCCAGATGTTTTTGGACTTCAGCTCCCAGAAGCCCTGGGCATTGACCATAGTGGCTGGGGCTTCTGGGAGCTGAAGTCCACAAACATCTGGGGACCCACAGGTTGAGAACCACTGGTATAGATGGATGCGCTAATCCCGTCATGCAGGCAGTTCGGGGCTGAGGGCCCTTGCATTTGCTTAATGGTCGGTTGTGTCTGGAGGGCACTACTGACTGTGCGACAGATAGTTGTTTACTGGCCTAGACCTATCTTGCATTATTGAGGCCGTGCGGCCGTGCCTGCCTACACAGGCTCTCCGTGACCCTTTCAGATACGTGGAGTTCATCTTATGGAGTGCCACGTGGAAATATTAACCATAACCAATATGAAATCGTAGGGCTTGGGCCAGATAACCGCAGTAACAATCCTACTGGAACTCCACTGCTGCAGGTGTGTGGGCTTATGTACAACAGGCAAGGTAAACCGCTCCCACCAGAATCATGTACTGAGCGCGAGTGCAAAACAGAAAGAAAAGGGGAAAGCAGATTGGCCTGATTCCCCAGCTTTGTGGCGTATTGAAAAAGCACAGATCTGTAAGTCTGGCCACCAGAATGGAAATCATAAGGACAGTGGAGGCTGCTGAAAGAAAGAAAAATCATCCCAGGCTGCATTTTGAAATAAGCTTTGAAGTGGTCTTTAGACAACTTAAAATGTTATTGTTTACTTATGTAAGGTTTACCTGACCCAATTGTTTCCTTTCACACATGCATAATGTTAGTTGTGAATAAAAAGTTTGCTGAAACATGTTTAATTGCTCTTCTTTTTTTTGTGGTGTAGGCACCAATCCCTATTCTTTCCATCTTAATTCTACCTCTGGTAACACAGTTTCTGTTAAAGAAGTACAGCCCGGCAACAAATGTACTTCATTAACTGAGATATAGCTGTATTTAAAGAGAAGACATTGTATGCCAGGATGGAAACTGCAAACCTCCAGATGCCATCGGACTGCGACTCTCAGCACACACTGCTGTTGGCTCTATGGGCTAGCATTACTCCAACAGCATTTAGTAGGCTGCATTGTTCCAAACCCCTGCCTTAGGAGCTCACAGTGATAGAAACCCACATTGTGTATTCTCAGTGATAGATGAAGCCTTTAAAAACTGTAGAATAAGTTGTACTCATTCAATGCTACTGCCTTTAAGGACACTTTAAGGATACTGCCTTTAAGGATTCATCCTAGTATGCAATCCCTTATGCAAAGGTAGCAACTTTTGGTCCTCTAGACACTGGACTGCAACTCCCATCAGCTTAGCCAGCACAGCCAGTAATAAAGGATAATGGGAGCTCCTAACTTTCTACTCCTAACTGAGTGATTAGTCATAATGTCCACTGTATCACAGACCAAGAACTGTGGAACTTCAGAGCTCTACAGAAATAGGTAGAATGCTGACATACATTACTTGACAAATCTAAGAATCATGCAAAACAACCTGCAGTAAAATAAACCTTTGGCTACCTTACCGTTAGGTGACAGCTATCAAAATAAAGCAGGAAGTGAACCTAGAGAAACTCAGGCCATTTCCGCACTAGACTATTATACTGCTATTATTCCACTTGCAACATCTATGGAATCCTGGGGTTTGCAGTTTCAGGAGGGGCTGCGTGGCCCTTCCCTAACTTGCAAACCCCAGGATTCCATAGGATGTTGCAAGTAGAATAATACCACTATAACAGTCTAGTGCGCAAATGACCTCAGTGGCTACCATAGTCCTCGTGTGTTTGAAAATGTATTAAAACATGTTGTAAGCTTGATGACAGAAGGGCACTCAGCTTCATCCACATGCATTCCAAATTCTGATAAAACCAGAGCTGATCAGATGTAGCATATTATTTATTTATGCTTGCTGTTCTATGAAGCCAACACTGACCATATATAGTACCCTGAAAATACAACAAACAATGAAAGCTTACCTCTTTCAGTAAAGACTTAAAGTGAGATCTCCCTGTTCTTGCAGTCCCAGGCTTCTTAGATGGCCCAAAGCGAACCTCTGTCCTCTTCTCCATTGTGTTTGCTTTCAGTTTTGGAGGGTCTCCCTCCATGACAAACACCAGATGGATACCCATCAGTGTTAAAGAAGAGAGCCGAAAGAAAAGATTCCTGCAACATGAGAGAGTGAAGCTACTTTTGTGCAAGACGGTTGCTGGCAGATGCCATTTGTTAACAGAAAGTTAGCTAAATATTTACTGAGGCACATGCATGTGCAAGCATATTTTCACAAGGAGGCAGTGGTCTCTGGTGGCTTCTCTGTCAAGGAATCCACATGAGGTTTTAGTCTGCACTGGAAAAGAGCTATTCATGGTGTAGAACTGTATCTTCAAAATAGATTCAGCACTTTGGATAGCTACTTTAAAGTTCAGACTAAATCCCCAAACAGACTCATTGTATCACTATCATAGAAGCTACCAGCTACCCCTGCAAGGAAGCGCTCAGGCACTTGGGAGGATTTACTAGAGTGGTATACCTTTGACTATACAACTTTCCTTTTCCTAACCTCCTATGACTTACACATGCAACAAAAATGAATTCATCAGTATCAACTCAGTTCCCATACCAGACATCGGTAACCAATATATGACTAATTCATTTATTTTCATGCTTAAAATGTTCATTCCTTTATCTAAAACAATTAACCTAAAGGTATTAAAAAAAACCATGCTTTCTCACTTGCTTCAAAAATGCTTTTTAATTAAAAACAAATGGGAACAAATCTGTTTTTTTATATATATATATAAAAAGAGATACATCTTGGTATGATGTGCCTTTTGGGAGGAATGATGACATTATGACATTGCTTTTGCAAAACAATGCAAAAACTACTATTGGCATTACTTTGGAGGCATGAACAAACAACACTTGCTCATTATTTATTTGACTTATTTTGGGGAAAATATTTTTGGGGCATTTTTAGTTTTTTTCTTTCCTCCCCCACAATTTAGGTCATGTAACAAGTCCAGGAAACTAAGGTTCAAATCCCCACTTGATTGTGAAAACCCAGTGAGTGATCTTGGGCAAGTCACAGTCTTTCAGCCTCAAAGGCAATGCCTCTCTGAACAAATCTTGTCAAGAAAACCCCATCAGTTTGTCTTACAGTCCCCGTAAATCAGAAACAAAGGCATACCACCACCGCCACCACAAGTGTGAGCATGTATCTTATAAAACAAGAAATAATGTAACAAGAAGTGTAACAAATTTCTCTTAACATGTATTTTTGTAATGCTAACTGCAACCCAATATTATCTGGGGACTCTGTAATGAGTTAGGAAACAAATTACTTTTAAAAAGTAACTTTCCATACTCTAGGAGAAGAGGAAAAGAAGATAAACTCCAGTCTTCACCTTATTCCACTACCTAAGGTAAGCAATTTGTCTTGCAGATAATCCATATGTTAGTTATGGTTACATAAAATTATACTTTACCTACCTAAGATGAGGTTTTTTGACTACTCCCATCATCTTTTTGACTGTCTGTGCTTCGCACACCCAGAGACTCAAATCCACAGCCAATGTCTTTCCCTTAAGGCTGCTGAGGGGAACATGCTGTTTTACTGGTTCCAGGATCTGCCACAGATTAGTCACTCCCATCACTCCAAATATTCAGACACACTGGCTGTAAAGATCAACATAAATACATTCGAAGGCTCTGATAATGAACCTTAAATTACAACCAGCAAGACCTTTAGGCAATGGATATTCTGTGAGCCAGTATACACTTTCATGGGTTTCAGTCCCATTGAAAACATCTGGAATATAAGATTATGCAAATGACAAGGACTCCCATGAAGACCTTTAAGCATTATTTATTTTTAATTTTTAAATTTTTTTTAATCTCATGATGATTTCGATCCATTCCAGTTTTGGGACTGCACATGGTCTACAAGGGAAAACTTTAAAAATGGCCTGAAGGCTCCAGAAGGTAAGGGTACAATCTATCCACCACAACATTACTGACCTCGTGGTGCCTTCATCCTGATAGCATGTCTGACTCCACATGGTGTGCATGATTCCTTCCTTGACTCTTTTCAAAGACCTGATTGTTCTAAGTGGTTTTTAATAAGCTTTAAGACATGCACACTGCTTTTTACTTGTTCTTTTTTTACTGTTATCACTATTTCAAATATTGTTTCATTGCATTTCATTTAAAGTTTTTTGTGTGAACTACCCCATATTAGAAAAGCAATATAAACATCTTTTAAATGATAACAAAAGGATCCATGGTAGAGTCGTGCAACTACCTTCCTTCAGTATCTGGATTACATTTATGAAACAGGATTTCTGGTCTTACAGTACTACTACTTTGTCATGATTCTTGTTTGTCACCTAGAGAAAACCTAACTGGGGGCATGTAATGTATTTTTGAAAGATAAATTGCTTTTCATTCACTAATTTTAGCACAATCCTAGGCATACTTACTTATGTGCAAATCCCACTGTGTTCAATGGAGTTGACCCCCAGGTAAATCTGCACAGGATTACAGCCTTAATTTATTTCTGCTCCTCCACTTCCTTGTGATTATCTCTTCTATTTGTGATTTTCCTTTCTGTCACCTTCCTACTCTTCTCACGTTTTGCCTTTCATGTTCCATCCATCCTGTTTTTATTTTCCTCTTTTCATCTCTAGCCTAAATTAACACCCCTTTCTTCTTTGCCATACTCCTGTGCTAAGTGTCCTAGTGGTATCTCCTCCAAGATGAATGAAATTCTTCTGGTTATTCTTCTTCATTCCAAACTTTTAAAAAGTCAGATAGAGTGAGATTGAATTTAAAAACAGCAACACAGTTTCATTTTCACACAGAATCTCAGAACAGACAAGGCTGAAGGTGATTAAAGCTGCAGTCCTATACACACTTACCTAACAGTATCTTCTATTAAAGAAATCAAGTGGAACCTTTGAGACTAACTGGAAAAAATAAATTTCCAGCATAAGCTTTTGTGGACTACAGTCCATTTCATCAAAGCAGACAGTAATCCACTAAAGTTTGTGCTGGAAATTTATTTTTCAAAATACTAGCATAAAAAAGCTTATGCTAGAAATATATTTTTCCCTGTTAGTCTCAAAGGTGCTAATGGGTTTCTTTATGTCTTTTTATTCTACATAAGCTTAAATCTATTGTTAGTTCTAAGCAAAGGAAACCCATTGCATCAATAAGATTTACCTATGTGTTGATTTACAATTCAACAAGCAATTGAATAGTTTTACTCTGGTTTGGACTAATCAAAAAGATGTCAGCCATTGGATTAAATAAGCTATTAGCCGTTGCAAAAAACCAAAACCAAAAAACTGTTCTATGGACTTTTTCTGAGTAAAGGTCTTTTTTTGATTTTAGAAAGCTTCCCTGCTTTATTGCAATGTACGTATTTTATCAATTTTGTTTGGAATTATTTGTTTTTTTCATTTATTTCCCAAGTGCAATAGTCAGAAAGTGCAAAAACAAAATAATCAACACCTAAAGTATGCTACTAAAGTAATGTCTTTACATTCATCAGGCATTAGGTTGTCCAGGATATCATCACCAAAGGACAATACTCAGTTTGACTAATAGAATCTGTCACGGATGGATACTGTGTAGCCCTCAAAATATTGTTGGAATGCAAACCCCATCACCCTACATCACTGCCTGTGCTGGCTAAGGCTGATGGGAACAGAAGTCCAAGGATCACATAGTGCCTACTATAAATTTGAGGCATTGTCTGGGAAATTCTGGAAACTATGACAACCGACACAATTGAACAAAAAGCCTATCCAACCCAATATCCTATTTTTTATTGTTACTTATTTGGTTCTGTTTATAATCAGTTAACAAATAAACACTGTCCTTAGATGACGTGCAAGATTTTATGTCATGACCAATTGCTTCAATTATGCCTGACATCCTGTTAGTAGCACACATTGGTAAAAGTCCACTGTACATTTGCAAATTGTTGTAAGTCATTTCTGATCTATGGCAACACTAATGTGAACCTATCACATGGTTTTCTGGGGCTGAGGGTATGTGACACACCCAAGGTCACCCAGTGGATTTCCAAGGCTGACTGTGGAATCGAACCCTGGTTTCCAAGGTCATAGTCCAGTGCTCAAACCACTACACCAGGCTGGCTCTCAAATACCAGGCCTAAATACCCTTAAGGTACCAGATCCCATCTGATCTTGGAAGCTAAGAAGGGTCAGCTCTGGTTAGTACTTGGATGGGAGACCACCAACAACTACCAGGTGCCGTAGGCTGTATTTCAGAGGAAGGAATTGGTGAAACCACTTCTGAAAATTCCTTGTCTAAGAAAACCCTATGAAATTCATGGAGTCACCCTAAGTTGACAGGTGACTTGAGGGCACAAACACACACACCTGCAAATGCCCTATTTTGATGTATGGGAAGGTTGGTATTCCCTTCCCTACTTCTGCACTGACCAAAGGCCCTGCCCCTAGACTTAATGTAGAATTGGTACAGTCATTCTGTGCCTGGTGGAGAGTGTGCTAGGGGTGGTAGTAGTGGATTTAAGAAGCACCTTGCTATGTCACAGCTAGGCACAGAAATATTATATCCTCTACTGAGATGTCTAGAGGACCCTAATGGATCTCAACAGATTAAGTAATCATTTTGCATCTGGTTATGAGGACATATCCAGATATATTTGCCATCCCCCCATTCTCTTTAGTAAAAGGTGAAAGATTTATACAATCTGAAGAGAAACCAGAGTATCCCCACCCCATTCTCAACCAGCCACAGAATAGTCACGGGGCAGGGGGCTACAGCAGCTCAGTAGTAAGTAGAGGTAGGAGTTTAATGCCCAGCTGTAATATAGTTCTGTATGTGGAACAATTATAGTATGTGAGCAAACGCTTATCTGTCCATTACTCATCAATATCGTATACAGAACAGGGGCCAACATTTCCATGAGTTAATCATGGATCTTCATACAGATGTTACTCACTTGTTTTAAAAAGGGATGAGACAAAGAAGGTTATCAAAAGTCATTAGTCACAATGAGTATAGATGACTCCCAGTATCAGAGCCAATAGGCCTCATAATATTACAGAAGTGGGCCATTCAGATATCCAAGTCAGGATGGCCAATGGTGAGAAAAGATAGAAGTTGCTGTTTCTTAGCTCTAGAAGGCCACAAGGCCTCCTTCTCTCCAACACCAGTTGTTGAAGAACAACAATGAGTGAGGCCTGCCTCCTTCTTGTTTCCCTAGGAAGTACTTAGACAATGTGAGGGGGAAATTCTGACCTAGTAAGGAGACCTTTTTTGACTTGATCCCACACGGCTCTTATGTTCTTATATATCTATGGACCTTCCAAAAATTTGTTTGTGAACATGCATTTGTTGTGTTGTGGGCATAAACTACCATTTGATGTGGACCTATAAATACATAATAAATCATCCAAATGACTTTAAGATAGGCTAGAGAACTGATGACCCTCTAGATCAGTGGTTCTCAACTTGTGGGTCCCCAGATGTTCGTGGACTTCAGCTCCCAGAAGCCCCAGCCACTATGGTCAATGCTCAGGGCTTCTGGGAGCTGAAGTCCACGAACATCTGGGGACCCACAGGTTGAGAACCACTGCTCTAGATGTTGTTGGACCACAACTCCCATCAATCCTAGCCAGATAGAGAATGATGAAGAAGGATGGAAGCTGCAGTCTAGCAACATGTAAAGGGCCACATGGTTCCTACGTTCAGAGGATACAATTCAGATAAATTTTAATAAAATCACTGGTACTTGTTTCTAAATAAATGTCTTTATGATGGAAATACACCGCCAATTCTTAGTATACAGAAACAGTCAGATTAAACATTTAGTAAACTGAAATTTGATGTGCTGAATTGTCTATCCAAGAAGAAAGAAAAAAACTGCTAGTTAATTTTTTTGACTCAAAAAATGGAAACAGTGCCATCTAATGGAGTCTTACCTATATAGCACTAGATCTAACATGCTCTCCATCAAACCTACCCGCTACTGTTAACACTGCAGCGAGCTGGCATCAAGCTTGCATGATGTACTTTCCCAAGCTTCTCCACAATTCACCAATTCATGCTAAATTTGCAAAGGAAATATGAATACTCAGGATCTCTGAACAGTTAAGGCAGAACTATGCTAAATGATCTCACATATACTCTTTTGTTTAACAATACAAGCGCCTAACCAAAACAGACCAGTGCCCATTTAATCTCAAAGTCTCTGTGATAATGCCAGTTAGAGGGATTATGTGACTATAGGTGCCACCTTGTGCATTTATAAGTGCAATAAGGTATACTTTACTTGGAATGAAGTCCCATTGTTGTCAGCAGCCCATGGATTCACTTGCTCAGTGGCAAGCACAGAAGTCCAATCTTGTATTGCAATTATATGCATGCCTGCTCAGCAGTGAGTCTAAAGTATGTAGAGCACAGATGGGCAATTTGTGGCTTTCCAGACATTGCTGGACTCCAGTTGCTGTTATTCCTCACCACTGATTATGCTGAACAGGGTTGATGGGATTTGTAGTCCAGCAGTATCCAGCCCAAGTGTGAAAGACTGCAACAAACAATGGGAATGTCTGCATGTCTGCACAGGTGTAAACCCCACTGAGTTTAGCAGGACTTATATCCTGGTGGTTTGCTTGCAAAAAGAAATCTCTGTGGATTAAAATGGTGTTGCAAAAAATACTTCATTTAACACACAGGTGTTACTGAAACAAAGTCAAGAGGCAGCAAACCGCACAGGAAAGCTGACTGCATATGAAAGAAACAGATCCTCCTTTCTAGTATGTCCATGTACAGAAGCATTTCTAAATGTGCGGGCTTTTTTTTAAAAAAAGGTTCAAGTAACAGTGAAGGACTGGGGAAACTGAAGTTCAAATTTCTACTTGTCTCTGATGTTTGCTGGGTGATTTTGGGCTAGTTGTTCTCTCTCAGTCTGATCTACTTTACAGGAATGTCATAAGGATAAACTCAGGAATGAAAGCTCTTTGAATTTTTTTTCAAAGGTTCATTCATCTTGGACAGTTTCTCTGATTCTGAACTTTTTTTTCTAAGAGAAAAACAAAAATGAAACAAGAGCAGAGGGTTGGACAGAAGAAATAGATTTCAGTCCTTCAAAATGTTGTTAGGGTGATGCCTGGAAAATGACTGCATTCACAGGTAATACCAAAATATTTTCTCTCCAAACTTTTCAAATGCGAGTTTGCTGACAGGCATGATTTATTCTGAAAAATTACTGAATCAAATTTGCATTGTAGGCTTTCTTATTTAAGCCCCAAGCCCAAACACTAAGAAATATAGTGCTTCCAAATAAGTGCAAAGCTTCTTTTATATTAGCAGCTAAGAGTCTAGAGGATGGAATAACACTATAGTCTGATTACAAGAGACAAAATCTTTAAATTCAGTTTCTTTTCTCTGTGCTACCCACAGCCCAATCCCGCTAATACTGCAAAAGCCATTATAATTTATATGTCTTGATTTCTTTAAAAAAATGGTAAGTTTATTGTTTTCAAAGGTTATAATACATCTTGATTTCCTTCTCCAGACATACTAAGCCTTAAATATGTAGCTATGACAACATATTTACCTTCCATTTCTTGAAGCCTGATGAAGAGCCATGAAAGCAGCCAGAACACAAACAAGCATTTGAGATTTTCTGACATTTTAGACTGCTGTCCTGTGTGTATTTTCCTGGGAATGAGCTCCACACAATCTAACCAGGCATACATTCTGAGAAACATTCTACACATTTTAGGCCTCATGTGTAGAAACGGAAGCTATTCCTAAAAGATGAAATGCTCTGGTTGAAATATGGCTTGCTTTCACTGGTCACTGTTATCCATTTTGATGTAAATATTTGTGCTGATGTCTGCACAATCTGATTTGCTCAACTGTATAAAATACATGACAACCTTTAGGAAAGTGAATAGAAACAACAGTGTTATCTGCTACGTTAAAGAAATAGTCATTCTACAAGCACAATTGTATGCTTGGATGAAGCTATCTGAAGTCAAGCTACCACTGCTTCTTTACCCTGAGATAAAAGGCATGGTTTTGGACCATTCCCATGCACTAGCTAGCTCCAGAACTTTACTGATTCAGAAAACTGTCTTGAAATTGCTGTCTTGCCTCTAATTGCTCTACCATGATACACAGACATTTTCCATAGTCTCATGAGTACTAATAATGTAAGTATTATGCCTGATTAAACAAAAGGTCCGTCTAGACCTGTGCTAAAATTCTCATCAGTCTCAAGTCAGCATGACCAATGACAAAGTGTTGTGCGTATTGAGCAAAGCATCTACAAGGCCAATAATTCCCTACCCCAATCTAATTTCCTCCCCACTCTGGTCATCCAGCTATTTCCAAGGAGCTCAGAAACAGGACCTGAGAGCAATAACACTTTCTTGGAATTTGCCCAATGAGCACTAGTGAAATAGTGCTAATCATGTGAATTTCAAAGGAATTATCCATGGTGCTGAACCAATATAAGAGATGGGGATTTAGCACCTTGGATAGCTCCTTCAAAATCCGATTTAAAACCGAGAGCAGATTCACTGTACCACAGTCATGTAAACCACTGGGTTGAGAGGTGCGCCCCAACCAAATACACTGGCTCCATCCAGATCTCTTTTTTTCTAATAGTTTACCTTATTCACTTTTAAAGCCATTTAAGGTTCACAAATAACAGAATAAGGATGGAATGTTTGGAAAAAAAACTTCACGTATGTTTGGAATCTCCTACCAATCAAGTTCACTAAATGCCCCAGAGATCTCGTGAGAGGTATAAAAACCGTCTTACCTTACTCCACACCATATAAAATTTTATATAGGTATAGTATATCCTTGTCATTCTCTTCTCTCGTAAGCTAAAGGCCCCAACCCATTCAACTTTTCTAATATTCTGACTTCTGTTCGTTTCGGTGATTCCTTTTACATCTTTTCCAGCTCTAAGTTGTTATTTTTGAGACAGCTGATCAGACAGCAATTAAATGTGATATAGAATTCTAATTTCAATTCTAGTTTCAAATCTAGCTATATCTTTGAACTGTTTTCCAAGGGTATTCTTGTCTATTCTAATTTCTTTGTTATTACTTTTTGAATTGCATAACTTTTCACTATCTAATGATGGAATGAATAAAAACAATATAAATAAGTCAAGAATTATAGGCATATTATGGAGCAAAGTCAATCTATGTCCCAGAGATGCACAGAAAGAGATTGAATGAAGCAGTGGTTCTCAAACTGTGGGCAGTTGCTCAAGGGGGGTGCACAAGAATAGTCAGTGCACAGGTACAGCAAATGTGAAAAAGAAGAGCAAGCCTGTGCGCACCACTGAGGATTGGTCTCTGCAAAAGAGTGACACAATGTGTCTTTCCCCATTATGCCTTGCTCCAACCTCAGATGTAGCAAAAATCAGCTTCTCTTCTTTATGCTTTTCCAACTCAACTTCTCTGAATGTTCCGCCACTGGCACAGCAGGCACATTCCCCTTAGTGAGAACAAAGCAGTTTCTCATGTGGCAGGAGAGAAGTGGAGAGAGGAGATTGAGAATACAAGAGCTCAGCATTAAGACAGATGCAGTATGAGAGGCCTGTATGTGTGAGAAAGAGAGTTGGTGGACAGGGTACTCCAGAGGCATGAGGTTGAACAGGGAGTTGCAACATCCTCATATAGATTGTAAAAGGGATCACAGGGGTAGAAAGTTTGAGAACCATTGGAATAAAAGTATGGAAAGGTTGCCATCCTAGGAGCATTTATGTTAAAATAACAGAAACAATTGGAACCATAAAGAGATGTAGGTTATCATCTTGCATCTGATGAGGTGGACTGGATCCCACAAAAGCTTATTCCATTATATAGTCAGCTCTGCATATTTGCAGGTTTAACCTCGCAGATTTGATTATTTGCAAATTTTTCCAGCCCCTGCGCCCCCAACTCAAATGCCATTTTTAGGGGGAACCTTGCTTCGTGGAAGCTCTGATCAAGCTGCTCAGCCATTCAAAAACACGCCTCTGATCCTCCTCCTCCACCAGCCACTGCCTGGCCAGCTCAGGATGGCTTGAACCCCAATTTCTCAGCACTACAAATCCTCCCGATGCTCCCACACACCCAAGGAAGGAGATGGGTGTGAGAGAGGAAGTATAAGGCTACCATACTGACCCATCCCTTTTCCCTCTCCTTTCTTGACCTGATTGGGACCCTTGACTGCCTGCTCTGCCAACTCTGCCTTGTCCACCTTCCCACAGGCACATACATTCTGGTATTTGCTATTTTTCTACTTCTGCAGGGAGTCCCAAACCCTAGCAAATCTGGAAAGCCAACTGTATTTTCTTTATGCTGAAACAGCATATGTCTATGAATGTTCCTTCATGGAACTCAGTTCTGCAGAAAGAGGATTTGACTACATGGCTGTAATCCTAGGCATGTTTACTTAGAAGTAAGTGCAGATGAAAGGAGTGGAACTTATTGTTAAATAAAATGCTTATGTCTCAACTTTTAATCTGTGTTTACTCTGAAATGATATAGTAATTTGAGTTTGGGCTAGGCCTCTGGGAGAGCAGGGTTCAAATCTCCTTCCAACAATGGAAATCCACTGGATCACCTTCAGCAAGTCCTACTTCCTCAGCCTCAGAGGAAGGTGATGACAAACCCTCTGAACAAACCTTGCCAAAAAAATCTCACCATAGAATCACCTTACAATTGCCATAAGTCAGAAATTACTTGAAGGCACACCACAACAAAGTCAGAGACTGATTTCAGTGGGAGTATACGGGACTGCAGTCTTAAAGTTTCTTTTTGTTATTAAAAGCAAGCTTTTACCTTGAATGCTATTTTTGTGCAAATATTGCATCAAATTCAATATTCATCCATTGTATACACAAACCTACCCTAGTTGGGGGAAGATCTCTCCATCCCACCACTTTCACAGGCTGCGCTGAGAAAGTGTGCTGTGAAAGTGCACTGTACACTGCTGGTGAGGATCCGGCAAAGACACTTCTCCATAGCTGCTCCCAGGCTATGAAAATTATGCAAAGGAAGCTCTGTCTGCCAGCAGCCCAAGACCTTCCAATTTAAATAGGCCTTCAGTTTTTAGAGTGGATGGAATATTGCAATGGGTAGGGTTTTAATGTGCTTTAAAACTAATGTATTATTTAAGAGTATCATATTTAACGCTTTTTACATTTTTGTAGTCCAGATAGTTTTCAGTCATATCATTTTAAGGTCTGGTGAAAGCTGCTTTGGGTCCCAGATGGGAGGAAAGTGGGCTATAAATTAAATAAATACACAGCCGATCTGAGCTGTAACAACTCTTCATCTCAATTATAATAAAACCTCACAAAAGCAGAACGATGGGTAAGAGGGAATCACCACAGAAAATGCTTTGTCAGTGCAGCCCCCTAGGTGTGCACCCAAAAACAAGTCCCATTGAGTTCAGTGGGTCCTACTATATACTCAAGTGTGTATATTAGGGAAAGGAATCATGCAGCCCTCCAGATGTGTGTGGACTACAGCTCCCAGCATCCCTTACCATTGGCTATGCTGGGTTAGGGACGACGCAAGTTGCGGTCAAAAATAATTGGAGAGCCATACCTTGCTTACTGCATTTCATAGGACTGCAGCCTTAATTTACCTGTCATCTAAGTACCTGATGGCCTTGAGGACAGTAGACTCAAGAGTGGCCTGTAAGAGATTCTACTATTTCATTGCCACCTCACTTTTCACGGTTCTCCTGTTATTTGGTACATTCAATACCCTGCCAACTAAGAACGATCCCTCATGTTTAGAAGCAACAGTTGATGGGCCAGAATAAACCGGTTCGTCTTTAACGTGCGTTAAAAGAAAAACCAAACCTTTTGTGTTCTCGTTGCAGTAGATTAACCCACCTAATCCCTTTTGCAAGTCAGAAAATTCTCGCTGATCGCATTAGAGGAAAGGCGAGCTTTTCGCTCCAGGACTTTAGCCGAGCCCTCCGGAAAAGCGAATCCGGGAGCCTCACCCCGAGCCTCTGGGCGCCGACGGGGCGACGCAGCGCCACCGGCTTCTCCTCCGCTGCACAGAAAGCGCCCTCATTCGTATTTCGGCGGGACTAACTGCGCGTGCGCGACACCGTGACGTTGGGCTGCAGTCTCCAGGACGTTTGTACCTCACGTCTGGTTCCCAGTGAGAAGTGGTGGGGCGGGACAGCCTATGCAAAGTATCCCATGCCCTGCCATAGAGGTTTGTAAAGGGGCAAGAGCGGCTCTTTTTAACGTGGTAATATATTTTCGCCCTACAAATGACGACGTTCGGACGTGAACGGGACATGCAGATGTATATAAATAAATATAAATGTGTATGTAAATAAATTAAGGAAAGAGAAAAAAAATCACGCAAACGCTCGTCATCTCTCAGGCCCCAGGAAGAGGAACGGAGGAACGCCGGTCGTCAACAAGCTGCGCATGCGCCTTGGCCAGAGCGGAAAGCGCGCGCTCCGACGTTCGGGGAAGAGGTGAGTGGCGTTGGCGTTATCGCGTCGCGCTTTTGCCTCTCGCGGGGGTCGCGCGGGCGCTGACGTTCTCCGATACAGGTACAGAACTCCCTTAACGGATTTTCTCCCCACCGGCTCGTCTCGGTGTCAGCGGAATGCCGGCCGCCACGTACTTTCGCTTTCGGTATACAGTGCACGAATGGGGCGCCGGGGAGGGAATAGCCGAGAAAGCGGCTGTTTAACCCCCACCGCACCCCGGAGAGTAAGTCCGGGGGCCAAATGAAATTATTGCTCCCCCTTCCGTGAAATATGCTTTCACTGGCCAGATTTCTCAGCATGGCAGTTGCTGAAAATGTCAGTTGAGCATGTGGAGAAGGGGCTGGCGAAGTTACCGAGAGAAGAGGAACACAGCGAATTAGGAGAGTTGCGGGTGGGAGTGATTTTCCACATCTCGCTCTCTTAAGTGCTGAAAATTGAAAGACTGAAGAAAAACTTCGTGCGGAAGGAATGCCTTTGTTTTATCTCTGCTGTAGGTTTATACCCCGATCCACTTCCTAGGAAGGAGTATAAGATTGCTAGATCCTGTCTGATCTTGGGAGCTAAGTAGGGTCAGCCCTGATTAGGACTTGGAAGGGACACCGCCAGCAAATACTAGGAACTTTAGACTCTGGGCCGTTTCCTCACTCCACAATTACAGTGCTATTATTCCACTTTCAACATCCTGTGGAATTCTGGGGTTTGTGGTTTACTGAGGCCAAAGAGCTCTCTGGCTGAAAATTTTAAATGCCCCTCCCTCAACTGCAAACGCTGGAATTCCACAAGATGTTGAAAGTGGAATAATAGCACTATAACAGAGTAGTGCAGAAAGGCCCTAATTTCATAGGAACTTCTAAAAATACCTCAGTATTCCTGGCCAAAGTGCAGCCTATGAAATTCATGAGGTCACCATGAGTTGACAGGTGACTTGAAGCCCCAGGCAGACACACTTTCCGGCGGGCAAGTTGCTTTGAACACGTTGGGCCTTGCCTCTGACTTCATAGGGTTGTGCTTTTAAGAGGAGGGTAGGGAGTAGCCTTCCAGAGATTGAAACTGTTAAAAAAAAGTAAATCAATGAATAGTTCTAAGAAAAAAAGGTAGTGTTATATGTTCTTATTTAAAAGTTATTAAATAGGAAAAATGTATTTACTGCGTAAAAGCAGACTGTTGGGTAAAATACATTTAAGACGTGTGACCATCGAAATTCTATAACTGGAGAGTTAGTTAAAAAGTTAAAGTTGCATTGGAAAAGGACTAGCATTTTGGGTTAGCTGTTTGAAACGGAACTAGTTGCTTCACTGCTGTGCCGCTGTTTGTCACTGCTGCAATAGACCCATTGAATCAGTTGCTGAATGGTAGGTAAGCCAACATGTGTGTAAATCACATCGATTCACTGGGTTGGTGCTAGCAATGGGATTCAGACCAAGTCTGTTAATTAAACTGGTGTCATATTCCTTTAAACCAAATCATGGGTTGGATTCAGACTTAGGTCATGCTTCAAAATAACCCACTTTAATCACTGGGGCTTAAATTAGCTCCAAGTGTTGACCCAACTAACTTGGATCTAACCCAGTGATGACTGAAGGTTGGTATAAAAATGTTTTCAGATTTCTTTTAAAAGTTAACAAAATTAGGTTCAACAGCATTGGGCTTTTTTGTGTTTTTTAAGGATGGACTACTGTTGTCTTTGATTTTAACAGAGTTTATTTATTTATAATCCTTATTTTCTCAGCCCTGGGACTCAAGGGAGATTTATAAAAGTTAAAACAGATAAAGTTAACATTGTTAAATATATGTAAAAAATTAATGATCATTAGAATTGAAAGCAATTTAAAAGCATGCTGTGGTGGATCAGCTCTCTGTACCAGATTTACATTTCCAATTCTTGGACTTCTATCATTTACCTTACTCCTTCTAACCTCAAAACCCATTCTTGGATTTGATTATTGGCAGAGAAAATTTTCTACAGCACACAGACACATTTATCCACGGTTAACTGTGCTACTGTAGTCAGTCATGTTAAGTATGCTAAATGTAAGTTATGAATGTCTGGTTATTCTTCTAAGGACATAGACATTAACAAACGCTAGTGCTCAGGAGAACAAACTAACAAGTGAATGCAGATGTTGTTAGGCTTATTTATATTGCTTAAAATCTCTTACTTTTCAGGCACAAATACAAGTAGCCAAGATGTGATAAGTTCTTTGTCTCTACAGTCCCACATCCATTCTTCTAAACAGAATGTTCAATGAGTTGCCAAATCAGATTTTTCTCAGTTTGAAATGGAACTGATAGGTAGTGCAGATTGAGTAAGGGAAGGTGAAGGTACTACAGTTTTGCTACTCAGCAAAATAATGCTCTGACTGCTGATAAAAGATATCAAGTGCAGCTCTCTTTCAGGTTCTTTGGTAAAAATAGTGCCCTATTGGGTGTAGTCATTTTTTGTTAAATATAAAAGGAATACTTGTTACTCACTTTAATTTATTACAAATACTCCAATAAAAATAATTTTTATATAAACCTTTGAATATGATATCTGAATCAAACATGCTAAATGTGATAACATTATTGAGGGCAGTAGAACGTTTTCCAGTTCCACCCCTTCCAGAAAATTCACATCACTGATTCTCAGGCCCCAAAATAATACTTATACTGGACAGCTAGATGTGTTTATGTGGGGGGAGGGTTCAGTTGAATACTGCATGAATTAATTCCCTTAATAAATCTGAAATAGAATACACCTAGACAGAAAGTGAAAAAAATAGTAAAGGTAAACTGTTTAACAAGTAAGTTAAACATTTAGCTTTACTCTGGCTCCACACACAGTAAGACACTTTAATTAAAACAAAGTAACACTTTTCACTGAATTCTCTTGCTAATCTCATCTTCTATCCCAGTGGTTCTCAACCTGTGGGTCCCCAGATGTTCGTGGACTTCAGCTCCCAGAAGCCCAGAGCATTGACCATAGTGGCTGGGGCTTCTGGGAGCTGAAGTCCACGAACATCTGGGGACCCACAGGTTGAGAACCACTGTTCTATCCTGTCTTTAACTGGTCCTCTCAAGATGTAATCCATTCAAATATATCCCTATCTAATTGTCCCTGATTGAGGTCTTTACTTAGGTCATGGAAACTCATGATTTAAGCCTTCTTCACACATGCTCATGCAAAAAGCAATGAGTTCAGATAGTGGAGAAAAATATTAAAAGCCCTGTCTTCATAAGTCCTGTCAACCAAAAAGGAGTCTTCATTTGCTGCTGAAAGACATCATAGAGGAAACCTGTTTAGCCTATCGAGGAAATATCTAGAGCTGTAGAACAGCCCCCGAAAGGCCGTCTCTTATATACCTACCAAGTGTCCTGTGAGGATACTCTGAAGCGCTCAAAACCAGGGGGATTGGGGGGGGTGGGGGTCATAAAAGAGCATATGGTCCTTCAGATAACTGGGACCTGATCTATGAGGGAATTAATAAGTCCCCACTAGAACTTTGAGTTGTTTAGCATACATTTATATTTATCATGTTGAAATGGCTAGAGTTTAAATGTTTGGCTGTACCATGCAAGTGTTTGATAGTTGTGTGCTGGATGAGATTTTTTTCCTCTTTGTGTTTACTTTGATCTGATTACCTTGTTAGTAGTTATGGCAAAAAGGAAGGAAGGAAGCATTTCAGCACCAGTATCCAGTAAAAGACCAAGACAAGAATCCAGAGAGGATTCCGATGATGAACCTAATGAAGAAGAATTGTCACAGCTGCAGAGTGACGGCAGTATTAACTCACAGATGGTAAGCTATATGTGCTGTAATATTGGTTTACAGTTATCCTAGAAAGAAAAATGAAATTGATGATGATTATGTAAGCAGAGGTGGGAACCCCATTGAGAAGAAGTCTAGTTAAACAGTTAGACAGACAAATTAAGTCCCTGCACAGTGAAAAATTTTACCCATTTATTTAGCTGAAATTAAGACAAATGCACAGCCAAGATAGTTAAGTGCCAGAAGCCGAATCCTTGCAGAGTACTCCTGTAAGACAGAAGCAGATGACATTTGGCATTCAGATGTTGAAATGAAATTGCTGGCAGTATTGGCTGTGAGTGATAGGAGGAGGGCAACCGCTATTGCTGGAATTTATCTTTTCTCTTCTGTATTGTGGTTTTGAAATCTTGAAGACATACTCCCGAAAGCGTTGACTAAGTCCTGTTCTGAAAAGGAAATAAAACTAATCTGTTCTTCTGCAAGGACTGTTGTGCAAACTTGAGTTGTGTCAAAATCTGCTTATAAACAAAGGCCAGAGTCCTGCATCAGAGACTACAATGTATAACTCCGTGTCACACATGTCACTGACACAGTATGCAGCAGTATGCAGCCATGCCAGTGAATTGTGATAATGCACAGTGGGGCACCATGCAAAATGTCCTGTTCTTCTTCATGGTCTCTGTGAATCACACAATGGGGTATTCGCGCCTGTGTGATACAGCATTCGGAACCTTCTGGAAGCCTAAAACCAGGCGGTTTGGCAGTTGGCCCATCCCCCACATCCCAGGGTATATAAGGCCCCTCCCCGGGTAATGGTCAGTTCCTTTTCTTCCACCGCGGTAGCAGCGAATAAGGAGCCTTTCTCAGCCTGACTGATAGATTTAACGGTTTTCGATCTTGGCCTGGCTTTAGTTTTTGATTGTATCTTGGCGGGTTTTTTTGGCCGTCGGTCAGACACGGTGCACGTTTTTTGGACTACGAGTTTGTTTTCTGCGATTTGGACTTTACTTTGTATGGCAACTTTCAAACGTTGCATAACCTTTGGAGGGAAAATACCTGACAAAGATGGTCATTCCAAGCGTCTCCTTTGAGTGATGGCCATCACGTGGCAAATTGTGAACATTGCCAGTTATTTACTTCTCAAGCGAGAAGAAACAGAGTGGCCCATTTGAAGGCACTTTTATGGGAACAGGTTTTGTCAGCCTCTGAGCCCACAACTTCAAGAAAATCTGTTCAGCCTTCTAAAATGGCTCAAACATCACGTGCACCCTCCACAGATCGACACCACTCTGAGGCTCGGGGTTGAGAGCAATCTACGCAGCCCTCAGTGTTGACAAAGAAAAAAGGTGATCCGTAAAAGCATGTTTCCACCTGAACGTCGAAGAAAACAGCTCGAGGTGAGAAAGACAAAATGAGGAAGAGGAAATTGAAGGATTCCTCACGAGAAGAGCCTTCAAAGAAGTCTAAAAGGACTGAGCAGCCTAGTCTACCTGCTTCAGTCCAATCTCCATCTCTGGCGGTACCTGGCACCTCCATTGATAAAATGATGGAGGATGGTCAGCATGTGATTGCTCACGATGTGTAGTGTGATAATGTACCATCTAGTGAGATTGAGGAGGTTTGTGTACCCTCTGAAGGGGAGATCATGCAGTCCTCTCCTGTTCTTTCAGTGGAGTCTGTATCATGTTGCCAAGAGTCAAGATCTCCTGCTGGTGGACACTCGAGATCAAGACAACATGATCTTGTTGAACTATCTTCTCCGCCGAAGTGTTGGTGTAGAACTCCACCATCACCTCCACCATCCCCTTCTAGGAAATTGCCTCGTCAGTACTATTATGTGAGGGATACACCCGCTACCGCTATCAGTGGTATCTTGAGGAGGAGCTTTCCATTGACTCCAGGGATGCCTCCCCTTGTACTGATGATGTTTATTGGGCACACAGACATTCTTGATACTGAGAGGAAGATTAATCAGCTTGCCATCAGTATAGAGAGGAAACTAGTCGACATACTCATGTTCCGAGGTTGTCCACTAAGTCTCCAGTTCCGTCTTGCTGCAAAGTGTTGCCTGCAGTGTCTGGATCTAGACATGAGAAAGAAACAGAGAGTCCAGTGATGTTCTTCTCGTAGTCGGGCCTCTCCTGAACTACGATCTACAACATGGTACCGTTCTCCTCGGTACCGTACAGCCAGGTCTCCCTCTGTGTCAGAGTCTGAGGGATCTCATGTCTTGTATGTGCCTGATCAATCTAAATCGAATTTTGTGTCAACAGCGGAATGTATATCGCCTACTGATGATGTCCGTTCTTTTTCTGATCTTGTTCTGCGAATGTTGAGATCGTTGAATCGCCAAGTGGAGACTGATAAAGAGGATCTTCAAGATCCTATTTTCCAGGAACTGCATGGTAGAGCGCCTGTATCATTGTACTGTTGCCTTATCTGCTAAAGACTGTGAAAAAGTCATGGGATTCCCCATCTTCTATCCTTTCCACATCAAAGAAAGTGGAAGCTCTGTACCATCAGATTGAGGGTGGTCAGGAGTGGCTGACTCAACATCCAAAGCCAAACTCGATAATTGTTGATGCTGCTCAATCTAGACAGTCCCAGAAGCTTCATGTGTCACCTGCTGATAGAGAGGGAAGGAAGTTGGACAATTTGGGGAAGAAGGCATATTCCAGTGCTGCTTTGCTGTTTAAAATCTCAAATTATGCGGCGTATATGGGTGCCTATCAGCAGTTCTTGTGGACTAGAATGAAAAGGTTCATAGACATGCCGCTTGAAGATGAGAGAAAGACTGCTTCTTCTGAAGCTTATCGTTTGTCTTCCCAACAGATTATGGCTTCTAAACATATTACTGATTGTAGTGGGAAGGCAATTGCTGGAGCGATAGCCCTGAGGAGACACACTTCGTTGAGCTCTTCCGGTCTGTCTCAAGAAGCGAAGAGTGTGACTGAAGACCTCCCTTTCGACTCTGTAGGTCTCTTTAATGAAGGTACAGATACTAAACTAGAACACGCAGAAAATGTGCACCACTGCTAAAAAGTATAGGTTCCCAGTACCATCGTCATTGTATTTCAGGTACTGACATTGCCATTGCCAGCCTTACACAGCTAGAACAAGAAGTCCGACGCCCACACAGCAACAGCGTCAAACCTCAGGGCAGCGGCAATTTTCGAGGAAGTTTCCGATGTCCAAATTCAGACAACCTCAGTACAAAAAGAAACAGCAAGACCAATAAAAACGGCGAGTTTGTTGGGAGAATACTCAGAAATTCCCTTTGGCATGGAGCTTAAAAGAAAACCATCTTAAAATGTTACATAGATGGTATTTGGATCCTGAGAAACTAAGTAAGATGTATAAAACTAAAGACAAGAAATATTGGAAGTGTGAAAAGGAGTGTGGCACCTTCTACCATATGTGGTGGCAGTGTGAAAAAGCAAAAAAGTATAGGAAGAAGATTCATGAAATAATTACAAAGATTATGCAAATAAAGATATCGCTGACACCAGAGATCTTTCTTTTGAACATGATTCACCAGGTGGATAAAGAACATCATAAACATAAAAATAAGATACTTTATATGGTCACAGCAGCCAGAATAATATATGCTAAATACTGGAAAAGAAATGTTGCACCAGAATTGGAAGATTGGTTAAAGAAACTTTTAGAATATGTCTCCCTAGCAGGTTTATCATGTGCTATGAAAGAAGCAAGAAGGGGAGAAAAAGACAATGAAATGATGGAAGTGAAGAGATATATTGAGAATAATTGGACAAAGATTTTCCAGGAAGATTAATCAATATGAGATGATAAGAGAAGATAAGAAAAATGCTTGATAGCTGAAGATAACAAATAGGTTTGGAATAAGTAATGTTGGTGGCCAGTCAACAATTTCATAAATTTATAGAGGTAGCAGATAAAAGGGAGAAAGGATTAACCAAGTAAAAGAAAGAAGGAAGTGAAAGATAACAAGATGTAGAAAAGGATCTAAAATAGAGAAGATCCTTCTGAGTAAAGTATACAGATATAATAGTGATTGTATAATAAGCATGATAGACATTATATATATCTTTCCATTATAGATTATATAATATTTACAATATATTGTTGGAATGAAAATAAGTAAATAGAATGTTAAGTATATAGATAATATATATGTTTTTATGCAATTAGAAAAAATGAATATGACAATGGAAATATGTATGTCAATATTTGTTCTTTTTTAATGAAAATAAATAATAAAAAAACCCGGCAAGTTTGACAATCAACTGAACGATACCTCACCTACGCGCCATCAACATCTTTCTGCCATTCGTGTTGTCGAAGATTCAGATCTCTTTGTTTGAACCTCAAATGTTGGTTCCACTGACGATGCAATTTGTTCTGCTGGTATTGACGGAATGCCAGTGTTAGATACTGTCATTTCTACCGTCATCACTGCCGACATCGGTACCGACGGAGCTGTTTTAAGTTGCGGGACAGAGAAAAAGCCTTTTGGAAACAGACGGTCAAATTTCATTCATGCATTGGCCTTGATAACAACAGACTCGTGGGTGTTGGATGTGGTGAGATGGGGCTATATGATAGAATTCCATTGATTACCACTGGTAGGACGAGTTCACATCACACCTTCTTCCCCAGAGCTGGAAGAGGAGATTGCAACTCTGCTGGAGAAAGGGGCAGTCGAAAAGATCTCTCATGGCCAACTAAGAAGGAGTTTCTCCTCCAAATACTTCCTGGTACTGAAGAGAGATGGAGGTCTTTGACCCATTTTAGACCTAAGAGGTGTCAAATATTACATCACAACAAAACGGTTTCGAATGGTAACCTTGGCATTGATAATGCCGTTGCTGAAGAAGGGAGACTGGTTTGTGACACTGGATTTAAAAGATGCCTACTTCCACATATCGATAAGGAGAGAAGACAGACGGTACCTAGCCTTTGTGTTGGGGAAACAAGCTTATCGATTCAGAGTTCTCCCATTCGGCATAAGCACGGCACTGAGGGTGTTCACAAATGTATGAATGTATGTATGACCGTGGTGGCAGCATATCTGCGACAGAGAGGTATCATTCTATTTCCGTACGTAGATGATTGGCTTATAGCTGCTCTGACAAAGGAGGAGGCTTCACGACAGCTGAAGACTACAGTGAAACTCCTGGATGCACTAGGACTGATGATAAATTTCACCTTATACCTCAAACAATTGGAGCCATACTGGACTCAGCCAAAGAGTTGGCTTTTCTGCCTGGCGACAGATGGCAAAAAATGCGATTCGCTTTAAGAGAATGAGACCTTTACAACACTGGTTCATAAGGAACTTCAATCCATTTCTGTATCATCAAAACAAGTACATGACAATTCCAAAGCAGGTGCAATTGTCTCCTCTGGTGGTTGAGGGCAGAAAATGTCCTAAGGGACATGTCATTTCTACCAGATCCACCCGTGATCTCTGTGACCACAGATGCTTTCATGGATGGTTGGGGAGCGCACATGCAAAATGTATCTGTAAAAGGACACTGGGCATTGTTAGAAAAATGTCAACATGTAAATTTTCTGGAGTTTCTTGTCATCAAAACATTCAGAGCTTTCCAAGTGCACTTGTGTGGTCTCGCAGTGCAAGTGAGAACGGACAATACTACTGTAATGTATTATATCAACAAACAGAGGGACTCACTCCATAGTGCTTCTGAAATTAACAATCAAGTTTTGGAACTGGTGTCTTTCCAGAGGGATAACGCCATCAGCAATCCATGTGCCAGCCTTGACTAAGTCCTGTTCTGAAAAGAAAATGAAACTAATCTGTTGTTCTGCAAGGACTGTTGTGCAAACTTGAGTTGTGTCAAAATCTGCTTATAAACAAAGGCCAAAGTCCTTCCAAAGTCAGAGGCTACAGTGCGTAACTTCGTGTCACACATGTCACTGACACAGTATGCAACCATGCCAGTGAATTGTGATAATGCAAAGTGGGACACCATGCAAAATGTCCTGTTGTGCGACAGGGACTCCCATTGTGCGTTGGAACATGTTTGTTAATGTTTTTAACTTCTTGGAAGCCATCTTGGGACCCCCTGTGGAAGCAAGGCAGCATATAAATATAATAAATAAATTAATAATGTTGTGCATTGGGGGACATGCAACAGCCACGCTGGTGGCTCTATTTGTGCAGTGGTCCTGATGGCATAGCTACATCTCTACTCCCCTTTTGAAAATACAAATGTTGTGCAATTACACATTTCAGCTTTATATTGTCATAAGTCAGTCTGTGATGACGTAACTGCCAAAGTTACCAGTTGCCAAACAAAGTGTACGTTTATCCTTCAGTTCAAGCTCTGTGTAAACCAAGTTTAGACTTTAAATATTTATAAGCAAGTAGTACCACAATGTAGAAACTCCGCTTTTTGTTCAGTTTTAAAATATAGGCTAGAATCTAGTTGCTAGTCCCATTTAGAGTGAGTTCATTAATTCAGTGAAATATAGTTGCCCCTCCTTATCCATGGATTCTGTATCCAACCTGTATTCTGTATTCAACAAACCACAGCTTGAAAATATATTTTAAAAAATCCAAAAAGCAAACATTGATTTTGCCGTTTTATGTAAGGGGTTTTATCACACTGCTATACGTAATAGGACTTGAGCATCTGTGAATTTTGGTATTGACACAGGGTCCTGGAACCAGACTTCAGTGGATCTTGAGGGCCCACTGTATATATAAGTGTTCACTTACCCTTTGGCAGTTATTTCTACTAGTCTATTCTAGTTTGGACTAGAAATGAAAATTTCCAGAAATTATCAAGCCCCTGGGAATTTTTTTTCTTTTCATTTTTTCCACAAGCAATTGAAATTTTCAGAGAAATTAAAATATTTGCTGTACTTATGTTCAAAGGAATCTAGTTTTACTGCTTAAGTGACAGGAAATATTTCATTCATAAATTATTTAGCATATAAATTTGCCATATTTAGTGTAGTTGGCAATTTTCAAATATAAAAATGTTTAGTTTCATATTAGTAAATTTTTGAATAACTTCTGTATTTCTACAACTGTAAGTTGTAAGTAGGTAGTATGCTCCCTTTATGGTAGTACTCTGTACTGCCCTAGAATTTCAAATTCTTATCTTCTTGAAAGGTGAGGCAGTAAGTTGTTTCTATTACAGTCATTTGAAGGAAAAGGTGAACCAAGGCATATCAGAAGAAGAAGAAAAATGCAAAATAGGTGCTTCTTCTGTGATTTACCAGAAGAAGGTAAACAGCTATGTGCTAGGAAGGGATGTGAAGTAGAAGATCCGCATATAGTTCTCTTATAATGTTGGTAGCATCTACTAAGTGCAAAAAAGCAGCTTGCAATGTTATAGGTGTCTATAGTATACACAGAGATTACTGTTAGGTAAACATCTTTATATTACATAGTTTCTGGCATATTGACATAGCAGAACCTCGTCATAAAAAGCAGTTTGCATATTCTAAAAGACAACATATTTCACTTGAATTTTTCTGCGTCTCCCAAAGTTCCAGTTTTCCTCCTAGGGAGGAAAGGAAGATTTATGTAAGCTGTGGAAGCAAAGAGTCTGTAGAAGTTTGGAAACTGTCTAGCATCTTATCTGTCTGCATACTCAGTTGAAGTTATGGATATGTTTTTGGTAAAATAAGCTTGAGGTGTTAAGATCAAGGTAGCTGACCTAGAGGATCCAATAGGGAGAGAAATGTTTGGAAAAGAGCTTCATATATATGATGGTTGCATTACACTTTTAGGATCTTAGTTTACCAGCTGACATGAAGAATGAAGTTCTTATCAAAGAAGGAAATAATTCCTTAGGCAGGATCCTTTCCTTGTGACATAGATTAATAACTTCTCTCTTATCAAGGCTAAATCTTCAGAGTTGAGTTGCTTCTAGTCATTAGTTGTTCCATCATTAAAAACAGAAGTGGGTTTGTGTTGATTGTACAGGCTGCATGGTGACTTGCCTCCCAGGTGGGAAGGGAGTTGATGTCTCATTTAGTCTGTGTAGGCTGTCTGACATTAGTATATAGGAAACAGTGGCAATGTTGCACAGTGTACACTTTGATACAGTTAAAACTGTCATGGTTCAGTTCTTTGGAGTCCTGGGATTTGTGGTTTTGTGAAGTACTTCAAATTCTATACCAGTGAGCTCTAATACCATAGTTGAAAGAAGCATATTGGAGAATTCAAATTATCTTGCCAAACTACAGATTCCAGAATTGATTGGGAAGGATACATGACTCTTAAAGTGGTATCAAACTGCTGGCATTGTGCATTGTGTTTAAACCCTGCATCCATGTTGGTCCTGAGAAATATAGTTCTGCATTTGGAGGAGAAAATATTAGATTTCTTAATAAGGAGGTGAATGCAGGCCTTCCAAAATAGGGCCTTTTTTTTTATGCTGCCTGTTGTATATGAATTGCCAGCTAAGCAGGCAGAAACAAGGAATTTTAGTGCATGGATAGAACTGTAGTTGTGTTAAGAAGCTTTTGAATTTCTCAGATTTTGTGCAAGAAATAGTTTCCAAGTAGCTAGATCACTAAACAATTCAGTTTCCCTCTCTCAAAGCAGTGTTTGTAAGTGTTATTACTGATTTGATACATTAGATGCATCCTAATGTTTATTTTTGTTTAGATTTGTTAAATTATTTTTATTTATATTATTTGGACTTTACTGTAAGTATTCAATTTAATAAGTGTTTTTACTATTAGCTCTGTGCAGAGGGGAGCTTTCCTGTCATGCTCCCTTCCTTATTGGGGCTGTGATGGACCGATTCTCAAGAGAACCATCTGTGTAAATGGCCACAGTTTTGGGGGGTTTTTTTGTTTGTTTTTAAAGTATATATGTGGGAGTAGCTGGTGAGGCAGGCTTATCTTCCCCTTGCTTTTCTCTCTGTTTTGCTAGGGTCCTGAGAAGGATGCCCAAATGACCAAATATTAATACAAAATTGGGGAAATCAGCTCAGAGCACTGCTTTAACTTTACAAGAGGCAGGGTAACGTCAGCAGGACCTTGTGCTCTATGTCTACAGAGTCAAATCAGTGAGCCAAACAAAATCAGAATAAACCGATTAATATTTTATTGAAAAGTAAACAAATAAGACAACAATCACACCACTAACTAAATAAGAAATAAAAATAGAAATAATTTCGGGAATAAACAATTACCTGATCCTGATCCTGATCAGTTGAAGACAATAAAACCGGGGAAATGAAACTGGCAGCAAACGAGGTGAAACTGCCTACTACAGAAAGCTTCACTTCTAACTCTGAACATTCTCAACAACATGGCTGCTGATAAAAATTGCTTTTGAATTCAAAAAATTATCAGAGGATAACATGAAAATTGGTGTGTAGCATTCTTCCCACTCCCTTGTAATCGTTTTAGAAGCCTCAAGCAACTATTTTCACTATCTCTGAAGCTGGACTTTGGTGGAGTTTGTGGTGAGCTGGGGAGATTAGGCTGCTTTTTCCCTCTAAGTATATTCAATCAAATTTACTTTCTACAAATTTATCCGGGAGTAAACACAAAATACATTGAAGAAAAAGCAAAGGATTAAAACACCCAAGCTAAATCAAGATTTGCCACCTACTACGTGAAATCGGGATCAACTGTGAGTAATTAAAGTGAAACCAAATTTTTTTCCCCCTCTCGCTTGTTGATCTGTCTCTCAGTTGTTGACATTACTTATTTTTATTTGGGGCAACTTTGATATGTTTTTCCAATACAAGCTCAAAAAGAAAAAGATTCAGGATATAAGGTCTTTTCTTCCTGAAATTTATTTTTTTAAAATAAAACCAGAAAAGCAATCAAACTAGTACAAAAGTAAAGTAAAGAAGTTTACTCAAAAGTAGAAGTACGGGATGGCAATTTATTAAAACAATTGGTTTTACAAGACAGGGATACAGAAATTTAGGTGCTTCATCAACTCACAGGAATCTTCCACAATTAATAAGAAGGGGCAAATAAAACAAGCAAAACAGACAGAAACCCCCTCATACTTTCTCCAGTGGTCAAATGAAGAATCTGGGCCTAATTGACCACAGATGCAATTTAAATTTGGACATAAGTAATAGACAGATATTATTTGATCCATATAACAAGAATGGCATTAATTTGGCAGAGGAATTTGCCTTTGCTGAAAGCAATAAAATGCTCCCCCCCCGGGGGGGTGGAAATAACCATAATTAATTTTCCAAAGACAATGCTTTGTTAACCAAATGGAGAGTATTCAAAAATGAGAAATAACACCAGGTGAGATGAAAAATTTAAAAAACGGGCAAATTAAATGGGACATCCGTAGTATCCCAAGGGTTTAATAATAAATTTCCCCCTCCCCAATCAGTGGCCTACTAACAGCTACTACTGAATTTTTAAGGTGGAATTCCAGCCTGAAACCAAGCCACTGGGTTGTGAGGGTAACACACCTAACATAGCAATGGAAAATAATAAGGGAAGAACTCCAGCAGAAAACAAAAGCATTTACATATGCCCCTAACAAGCTAAAAAATAACCAAAATCCAAGAGGTCGAGAAAGGTCATAACACAACTGAGGAAAAATAATTTCCAAAAATTGTTTAATTTCCTGGACATGAAGCCAAATACACCAGAGAACCCCCCAAAAACAAGTAAACAAGAGAAGCCAAAGAAAAAAGCACCTCCCCAAACAGAATAACCAGATCCTCATACGGAAATTATAACGATCCTATTCCCCCTTAAAAAATTCCTTTTGCCTTAGCAGTAATCCATTTTAAACCCTTAAAAGGCATGAAAATACTTCCTAACAAGAAGAAGATATCTTCCAAGGTGAGGATCTGGAACTCCTGGCTCTGTAAATTTAAAAGTAATTCTGGAACTTAATTTTAGCCAGAAACAAACTGGTTATTAGTAACTCCCTAAACCCCAAGGCATGCTGTCTCAACCTGCATATGACGTTGGAATCTGCAGTTCATTTAACTTCCCCCCTTTTGGAAATTTCCCACATAGTTCTATAATTATACTCATGCCCGTGCAGTTGGGGCTTTTATAAATAAAAAAAGCAGAAAATTTCTCCTTATCAAAATTTTTAAAAATTAATTCTTCCATTCTTGAAATGGGCCCCTCCTGTTTCATTTAACACTTTCCTAGCACATGCCCCCAAAATAAGAACAGTAACAGCATAACAACTAATCTTTCTTTTTCAGACCCTGGACAATGTCCAACTCAGTGCCCTCAAGATAAACAACTCTTTGTAAATACTTTTAATGATATGACTATAGAGGAGGAGGAGTCTCTATTAAAAACCTGTCAACTTTTGTTCACCACAAACTGAAATCATAGATGATTAACCTAACAACTATTTACATAAATTAGGAACGGGGTTTTGGGAAAAAATTAAAACCACAGTGGTATCAGCTGGTTTCAGCAGCAGCCAATCTAGGAATAACAAAATTTAAAAGCCTTTGGGGAAAAACGATCCAACATTAAACTTGGGCATTAGCTGCAGCAAAGAATCGGAGGCATTTCCCCGGAAAATACAACCAGGTGGTAATCGGGGACCACGTTGTCAGGGATAAGCATAGTTGGAACATAGGACTAATGGAACCATATTCCATGATGACAGTGGACATCTGGCCCAGGTTCAAAAAATAATGGCAATTGGGAGGGTGTGGGGGAATCCCTTTACCTTATTGTGTTTCCTTAGTACCCTATGACGTAAAATCATCTCCTTTGGCAAAACATCGGGTTTAAAATTTTTTGTCCTGGAATGTAGCGGGATATTTGTAAATCTAAGGATTGCGAGGTTTCTGATTTCCTACAGGAATTTGATATAATTTTGCTCCAGGAGATGTGGTCTACAACAAAACTGGATTTTTGGTACGGTTTTAGAAACCTTTATAGCTCCAATTGGAAAGGGAAAGCAAAAACCGGACTCGCCATTTTGTGCTCTACCTCCCTACATGTTTCTAATGTATGTCTAGCTCCCTGTGGTAGATTGCAATGGCATGTGTATTTGATTTGGATTCATGGGCTTATTATTAGTTAATGTATTTTCCCCCAACGACTAACGGGAAGTTTCACCCGACAATGGGAGACACTAGAAGAATACATAGTAATTTGGAAGTGCAGTTTCCTAAATCACACATAACTGTGATGGGGGATTTTAATGCTAGAATTGGGCCAGACAACAAGTCCTCTTTCCCCCCATTCCTGACACTTTAACATTTGGAGGATCATGTTTTAACATCAACAGACACTCAAAGGACACAGGGTTAACTATGCCAGCTTTTTTTAAATGTGGGATCCTTGCAATAAGAATAATAGTGGGGACCCAAAGTTTGAACAAACTGGGAATACACTATATATTAGGAAAAGGGAGTAGCACAATATGTATTAGTTTTAATTCTTCTATAAACATACACTGCAGTTTTTTTGGGGAGCTAGAACCAAGGCGTCCTCCCCCTTCTGAGTTTGGGAACCTTTTTGATACTTGTTTAAGCCCTCAAAAACAACTGGGAACTCGCATGGCTGTACCCAAAAGCTGAGGTCTGATAATTAAGCAGTAAGATCTAACTTCTAAACTCACCAAGGCATAGGGCTAAAAACTCCCTTATAAATAAGAAAATCAAAATTTCCCTGGAAAATATTCACTGCTCACTGCATGTTTGGGTAAACAATAAAATGGAAACAAGCTCTTTCACTGTTCGATGTAAGAGGATAAGCACAGGATTAGATTTAGAATGCCTGGAAACAAGGGACCTCCAAAGTGTAGCTTAAGTACAGGGAAGACAATCCCGCTCTTTGCCAAAGAGCTACTATATAAAAAAAATACTATAAAATATTAAAAGTTTTAAAAAAAAGGAAACCAGGTACAGTCAATGGTCAGCATTGCTAGCTTCCTCTCTACAAAGGAATACCAGCCCCTTTTACCATTTTACAGGCATGCTAGGCAATTGGGGGTACACCCCCAAAGTAATATACCAGCACATGTATGAGAAGCTTATTTCTCCACTTTGTTCAAGGACTGTGAAGAGCTCAAAGCGGGGCTGTTTGGGAAAGGGAAAAAGCATTGGCCTTGTGGGAAATCTATTCCACACTGGCCCCCAGTGACCCCCATGAAGTTGAAATTTATTCCCCCTATGAGATCTGGCAAAGCCCCAGGGGCCCAAATTTTTAAACATCCCCAGCTCTTAAAAGCAAATATCCATGGTACCCTTTTTGGAAATATTTTCCCAAATGAACTGGACAGCCTAATTACCTGAGAGCTGGTCTCAGGCCATTATCATTCCCATGTGCAAAAAAGGGGACAAAAATGACCCTACCAACCATACCCCCTTAACCTAGTGGGCAAATTTATCCACTTCTTAACAATTTACAGACTGTGGCAAAAATTTGGGGGGGGCAACTGGTTTTTGGAAGGGCAAATCAACCACAATCATTGTGTAGTTTTAAATCATTGGCCAAAAAATATAACAGCGTATAGCAATAGGCTATATGCTGCCTTTGTGGTTTTAAAACGGCATTTGATTTAATCGTAAATAGATTGTTTAAAACCCCCCTCCCTATTGACAAAAGATTACTTAGGCTAATGATGAAGCTATATAGCAACACCAAATACAGGTAAGATGCGGAGTAAGGGTAATCTTCTAAAACCCTTCATCCCCGTAAAAAGGGTGTCCAACAAGGATGTATTCTTCACCCCCCGTTATTTAATTTGTATCTCAATGATCTTGCTTTTTCTGTCTCTTTAATTTTCCTCCTAAACTGGCTTCAGTAGTATTCCCTTGCTCCTTATGCAACAATTTTTCCTCTCCTTTAGCAAGATTGGTTTAATTGAATAATGAGAGCTTTCATGGAGTATTGTGGAAACAACCAGCTAACTATCAACTACAACAAATTAAAATCTTGTTTTTTTTCCCGAAAATACTCCATCTTTAAATTTGGGGTTTTAGCTGGTCATAAAATAGAACAAGTGGGGAAATTTTTAAAAATTGGGGGTTATTTTTTATGCATCTGGTCCCGGGCTTTGCAATGGGCAACCGCTATACAGAACGCAACCTGCAACAGCAACATTTTCTGATTTTTTTTTTAAAGGGGGGAAATTAATTCAGTACTAGGGGGTTTCCCGGCCAAGGTTCCTCCCCAACTACTGTTTGGTATCCCGGTATGGATTCTGGGTTTTTCATTAACAAAGGAACGAGTTCTAACATTGCTCAGAAAACTTTTGCGGGCCCAAAATTTTTTCCATCAGCAGTTCTCCGTCTGGAGGCTGGTTTACATCAGTTGAATGTACAGCATGGAAGTGGGCCTTAGTTACTGGCTGAGGTTTCTCTTTTCAGGACCAAGGCTGGGTATGTTTACCTGATGCAAAGAGATACTATATTTTTCACCTGACTAAATCTGTGAAAGAAAAATTGCAATGATTAGGCCTTTCAGAAACATTCTTTTCACTCTTGATTGGCCCAGGGCCCAAACTGTCCTTTCACAGCGAATCAAGGAATTTATATTCAGTATTCTATATCCATCACACGTACAACTTGCTCTCCCCTTAGCCTGGGTTTGAGGTTTAATCCAATTAGGGGTGCAAACTATTTTGAAAATTTAACAGTCCCCCAAAAATTGGATGGCATTTAGCAAAGTAGATTTGACGTTATTCCATCTGCTGTATTAGAGGGATGTTTTCAGCAAATTGAGTATAGGGGTGTGTATGCCCCTGTGGAGAGGGGTATAGAATCCTTATCTCATTTACTCTTTTATTGCACCTTCTATAAAGATGATGGCTAAGGTTAATAGTGCCCCTCCTAGCAATTCCCTGGGAAAATCTTTGGGGTGGTATTTAATACATTTTAGAGGATACTAAAAAAGAGTAACTGAGGAGGTAGCAAAGTTTCTCTTCAGTGGTATTAAAACTCGAATGTCTATGGTACACAAATGTTAACGTTTGAACAAACCCCTCTGTGTAATCACCTGAGATGGGGCCATACTTTAGGAACTGTAGGGCTACCAAAAATTCTATAAAAGGAAAAAAGGTTGCATGAGCTTCAATAGAAATTTTGCATTGATATTTTTTAAATTTTACAATTTCCTATCTAATCTTAAACTTAACTTATAAAACTGTTTTTAAAAAGTATTACATTTAATTAATTACATATTGTGTTTTATCTTATTATAAATATTTTATATTTCTATGTTTTTATCCCCACGTAGAATGTATATAACGTATATAGAAGTTATATATTGTATGTAATAAGTGTTTTGCCTCATGGTTTGTTGACCGCAATAAAGGCTTGACTTACTGACTGACTATTATAAGTAAACTGGTTAATCATCCAGTTCTTATAATATAGGGTGAGATTGAACTATTTTAATAAATGAAAAGTTGAAATCATGAATACGGTTTCTCAGAAAATGAGAGGATTGTGTTTGTGCCTGAAGTGCTACCTGATTGACAGAATTTATCCCTTTAGTTTCATGAATTTATCCATTCCATTGTGTAATGTGGGAACTCCTACATTATACTCAAACATATTCTTGGTTGCTGTGCAGGCTTTTCTGTTATTAAAAGGTACTGCAGCCACCTACGAGTTTGTTCTCAGTGTACAGTCATCTTCTAGTGCATCCTTTTGAGAAAGCCTCACTTTTATAGTTTGTGTACAAAAGATAATCATTTTTGTAGTACTTAAAAATGTCATTGCCATGTTTTTTTGTAATGTGTCTGTAGGTATCGGGAGAAGTTGGAATAATTGAAAGTATCAAGCTGAGGAACTTTATGTGCCATTCCATGCTGGGCCCCTTTCAGTTTGGATCCAATATCAATTTTATAGTTGGAAATAATGGAAGTAAGTTTACAGTAATTATAAACAAGATCATAGTATCAACCTTGTATCCATGTTGTAATATTACTTGTGTATACATTAATTTATACCAGTTTAGCTATATTTATATGGAACAGTACCATCATTTATATAAAGAAGAATAAAATATTCTCGATGCAGCAAAATGGCCAGTAGCTGGGAGTGAGAATGTGTTTTTGGCTACTTTCAAGATAGCTTCAAGAAGCAAAAGAAAATTGATATCCCCACATTTTTGTGGGATAGGAAGGATGGGGATATTGGGGGACAGCTCTATAGGATATTTCAGGATACCCGTGCAGCTCTCCCAATACCTGGAAATTATCCACTGCCTGCCCTAAGTCTAATGCACAAAGTGTCTCAAGTTGTGCAAATGCCTGCCACATTATTCTTATTTCTTCTGCTGTGCAGTGGGCAAGGTAGTCTGCTGGACAATCTTAACTTTTGTGTGGCTCCTTTTGCATTAATATTCTGGAGTTCAAAGCTCATTCCCTGGGAAGGCAGTGTTTTGCTGACAAACATGAGCAAGGGAAAAGGTATAGCTCCCATTATTTTTCCTATAGTCTTATAGCCTATAGAACAAATTTCTTTACTGCTTACCTCAGAAACTTCAGTGATGGCCTTACTTTGTATGGTAGATTTGAAAAAGTCTCACTGGTATCTTAAAGATGTGTCTTGGGCCAGCAATAGTTTCTTCTTCATCAAGGAGTTCAGTCCATCAGTTGAAAACTCATTCAAAATGTTTCAAAATGATTTTGTGGCTAACTGTACCTTCTGCTCCTTTGTAGACAATCAGTGTAATGCCCTCTCATCTCTTGTGGTAGACGCAGACAAAGTGAGCAGATATCATGTGGTGATTCCCAGTGGGTTGTCAACACAACCACTCTTGCTTATTAGATGCATAGATTGCCAGTAACTGAAGAATTATAGTCTTTCCTTAAGAGCAGTCCTTTGTCATCCTTGTTTGTTTGTAGAAGATATGGTATTTACCATATGTATGTAGAATGGGATGGTACTCCCAACCAAAATTTCAACTCTAGCAGTTTCTGAATTGAGATTTTGCACAGGGATGGAAACCTGTATGTGTGGATGTACAGATGACCACTTGAAGAATCACAGTTAAAGAAAAATAATCTATTCAGTTCTGCAGCTGATGATGTCATCCATCTATACTTCTATTATCTGCATTAAAAAATACAGAATTTTTGGCCATATCTGATGCTTTTCCTTTAAAAGAAACATTGGCGGTTCACGTAAAATTCTAGTTATGGGAACTTGTAACCACTGGTAACTTGGTGCCCCATGGAGAAATTGTTAGTCCTAGATTTATTTGTTTGTTTATTTGGTAGGAGACAGTTGCAAGCTGTGTAGTTTGTAAGAAGCTTAAATCCAATAGAAACTCTACAAGTGACTTTAAAATAGTTACAGAATTAAGACATTCACTTTCTTCAGGTGGAAAAAGTGCTGTGCTCACTGCCCTTATTGTTGGCCTTGGAGGAAAAGCTGTGGTGACTAACAGAGGGACATCCTTAAAAGGGTTTGTGAAAGATGGTCAAAGGTACGTAAACATCCTGCACTGGAGCTGATTGGGCAAGAGGAAGTGCAGGGAATAGAGGAAATCCTGTACTTCTTCCAAAATCATATACTTCTTTTTGAGGTCGGTGTGCTGGTGAGAATGAGGTTGTTGTACTGTGGATATTGACAGGATCAGAACTTCATTTATGCACCCCCTGCACTAGCCACCCAGAAAGAAGGAAGGGAGGAAGCATCCTTTCTCGGGGTATCACGGAGGAGTAATCCACAGTGATCAGGTTATGCTTGCATGCCAACTGGACCAGGCAGGATTCCACGTTCTTTTTAGTTGAGTCAGTTAGCACTCCTTTCCTTCTCTGTCAGTTTTTTGTTTCCTGCCAACGAAACCAGACAGGCTTTTACCTTTTTCTGCCAAATGGTGAGATTAAGAGAAATTAGTAAACAGAGGTTTGGAAAAGTCAGTGATGTCAAAGGGAGAGTGTTGCTCAGATGCCCACCATTTAGTGTGGCACTGAGGAGGTAAAAACAGAAAAAAAAGTTTGCCTTCTCAGATACCTGCCATCCTGTGAGGCTCTGAGCTTGAAAATAAAGATGAGCCAAAAGGTAGACCCTCTCAGATGGCAGCCAACCCACATGCCTCTGAGGAAGGGAGAAAAGAAGATTTAAAGAAGCTTTTTCTTTCCTGAAGTGAACGTGAGTTGGAAGAGATAACAACAGTTGCAAGTAAGAACCTGGAAAAGCAGGAAAGTAAGGTAGAAAAGGCAGCTGGGGATTCTCAAAAGTAAACAAATAAAAAGAAAGCTGATACTGTGTCAAAATCGGGTCAGAAGACTGCTTCTAAAAGGATGAAAGCAGCGGCAGCAGCGGTTAAATCTATCAGGATTGATTCTGGTTGCCATCTTGATTTGAAGGATTCCAGGGAGATGGAAAGGGCTGCTTTGGAGTGGACCTCCCTCTCCAGACCCTGCACAGAAAATAATACGCAGTGCTCTGAGGTGAAAGGAGGGGCCCCTTTGGAACGTTCACTAGGAGCGTGAGCAGGTGCAATAAATCTGTGTCCGAAAGTAGCACAAGCAGGCGCAGTGAATCACTCACCCTTTCATTCTTCCCTGTGATTTAATAGTGCTTGAGAAGAGATGGGGAGAGCTGGTAGAGTGGAGGCAGACAATTGGCAATCCCCAGATATACAGCTTGAGTTGGTAAACTATCTGAGAACCTTGGTTGGAGAAAGTTCCATAAGGTCTCAGGTAGACAGGCAAAGGCAGTTGGTGACTGGTGGAGACCAAAGGCCAATATTGAGAGATAGTGGATTGTTTAACATGAGCACATATGCTCCTATCTTGGGCATGAATTTATTGAACACTAATGAATTGCAATTAAATGTAATAATAATTTTTATTGAGTTTCACATAGATTATACTTGACCAAACACATACACATATAACAAACACCCAGCTTCCCCACCCACAAACAAGAAATACCCATTCTCTAAACCATAAAACATACTATACAGAAAGAAACCTGAATAAGTATTCCCTAAAGAAGTTACAAAGAGGAAATTAATAAGTAAAAGAGAACTGGAAGGAAAAGAGAGGGAAAAAAAGAGAAAAAAATCTATTAAGAAAAAAAGAGAAGGAACAATTTATCTTTCCACTTTACCCTCTGTTTCCTCCTCCCTACACTTCCCTCATTTCCTGACTTCAGTTTTTTTAACCTGATCAAAATAAATCCCCTCACCTTGAAAAAAAGGAAGTTTCCTATATATATTTATGAATATATATTTATTACACTCTGTAACTCAGAATTTTAATTTACCTAAATGAATTGCAGTTAATGGTAAGGCAGACCATATCTAAGGAATTAAATTCAATATTAATGTGAATACAAGGAATCAGTTTGATGAAATGAGTTCTGGAAATTCATTCTTTAATCCAATGAATTACCAAAGAAATCCAAATGTAGTCAATACGACCTTAATGTCTCACGAGTAAATTGCAATGACACAATTGATAGGATTGTTGATCAATGTAATTTTGTGCTGGAAAGACAAAAGGAAAAAGACAAGAGGTTGGAGCATGATAGGAGTGCAATAAAGAAAAGGAGAATTGAAACTCAAGCAGATGTAGAAGAGAACTCATTAGCTCGTAAGAAAGTCACGGGGGTGATGTATGGCAAGAGGGGAAAATGCAAAGAGATATAGAAGGAACTGAGGGTTCATCAGATGGGAAAGAAGAGGTGGAAGTTGATGGTAATAGATTGTTTCTGCTTGATATATTTAGGAGTGTGTTAAAGAGAGTGTTACAGACTTTGGGATTAGAGTTGGAAGAGGAGAAAGGTCAAAATAAGGAGGGAAAGGAAAGAGAGACTAAGGTAGCAGCAATGAAAAAAAAGAGGGAATTGCATGGAGCAGATGTGCCTTTACCAAAGATAGTCAAAGAGTTGATCCAGTCTGGGTGGGAATTTTCGCTAAATACTCATAGATTGTTAGGGTATACAAATAAGCTTTATTCCTTTGAGAAAAAGGAATTGGAGGTTTTGAAGATCCCCACAGTGGTTCTTAACCTGTGGGTCCCCAGATGTTCATGCACTTCAGCTCCCGGAAGCCCCAGCCACTATGGTCAATGCTCAGGGCTTCTAGGAGCTGAAGTCCAAAAGCATCTGAGGACCCACAGGTTGAGAACCACTGCGGATGGTCCTGCATTGGTTTCTGGTGCCATGGTTCCATGGGAAGGGAACATGACTTTAAAAGAAGTAGATGAAAGAAGGGCAGATTCAGTATTGAAAAAGGCCCACAAGAATTCAGCGATAGCCATAAGAGCGTCTGTGGCAATATCTGTGTTTCCTTGGGCAGCAGTAATCTGAATGCAAGAGATTATGGAGTGTGAAGACACAAGTCTCATTCTTTGCCTGAGCTTTGGTGAGAGTTAAAAATGTGCCGAAGTATATAGCTGATGCTAGTTATGATTAAGTGGCCTTTATGTTGCAGGTAAAGTGATACATTCAGCAACTGTAGGAGAAGCGCAACCTCTAGAGCAGTGGTTCTCAACCTGTGGGTCCCCAGATGTTCGTGGACTTCAGCTCCCAGAAGCCCTGAGCATTGACCATAGTGGCTGGGGCTTCTGGGAGCTGAAGTCCACGAACATCTGGGGACCCACAGGTTGAGAACCACTGCTCTAGTGGGTGCAGAGTGCGCCACTGTGGGTCCCCAAATCCTAGAAGTTGCCTGTCTCTACTTCTTAATTATGCTGCCTTCCCTTTTTTTTACTTGCCAGTTTTACTTAATATCTAGTCAGATTAATACTTCTGGAGAATTTGAAAATGTGTTCACTATGTTTTGGACATTTTGGTTGTTTTATAATATTTGCCTTACTATGGTTTAAAAATTCTGCTTTTCTTGACCTGACAGAGTTTTTCCATCAGATCGGTCTTCACCAAATTAATAAATTGAAAACCGGTCTCAGAATAAAATTTTTACAAGATCTACTTCTTCTGTCTCTCATGTAGACCTGATGATTGTGGCTTTCCAGATATGTTGGACTGCAGCTTTTGTTCTCTCTCACCACTGGCTGTTCCAACTAGGCCTGGTGGGAATTGCAGCCCAGGAACACTGAGAGAAGCACATGTTTCCCAACCCTATTTGAAAGTCTTGAGAGAAGATGCAGTTTGTTCACATTGCAGTCATGGTGGAAGATATGCTCCTGCCTACCTTGGCAGTATTTCCATGAGAAAGTCTGGGACTTCAGTTGCCCTGGTGATTCAGATTTAGACTGCAGTCCTATATCCAGTTACCTGGGATTGAGTAGATTTTAGTTCTGTGTGAGTGTGTGGGATTGCATTATTTAGCTTTCTTCTGCGGAGAGTCTGGCTTTAGGTAGAATCTGTTTTCAGTGTGATTCAGTAGGCTTCAAAAATTTCAGCTATAGAAGCTTCTTAAAATATGCTAACACAGGCAAAGAACATATGTGTGCAAACTTCTGTTCCATTGTGTTCTCTAGTTCTGCAGATGTTACAATCACTCTCCGAAACAGAGGTGAAGATGCATTTAAACCAAAACACTATGGCAATTCTATCACTGTAAATCAACACATATCCTTGGAAGGCCATCGGAGTTACAAGCTGAAAAGCAGTACAGGTCAGGGGATAGTTTCATTTTAAAGGATTTAAGGTTTTTTTATGCTTTTAGAATTCCTACTTCTTCATGGACCTTATAGTGAAGTGAGCCTTGAAAAAGTTGAAGGTGCTAGCTGTTATGGCTCTTCCTAGCAATTTCTTTTCTGTTCTTAAATTGTATATGGTATACCCTCCAGATGTTGCTGGACTACAGATCCAATCATTCCTAGCCAGCACAGCCAATGGTGAGGAATGTAGTGAGTTCTACTCCAACAAGATCTGAAGGACTGCATGATTCATTCCTACCGCATACCATTTCTCAGAGGCATGACTGTTTTGACTATAGGATTAAGTAGATGGTCCATTTATTCCAAGGTTGTAAAATTGCTGGAAATTTTGAAGCCTTAGGGGGAAATAAACCTTGTCTTGTTTTTCTGAGAAAAAGAAAAACAATTGGAAAAATAGAAATATTAGCAACCTTTACAAATTAAAAAATCATTTTAGTACTTCAGTAGCATAAAAATGCTATGTACATACTATGCTACAGTCATACAGTTTTGTTTGGTGTAAAATTGTGAACTTTGTATATATAGAGTTCACGTAGACAATGGTTTCAAACTGTATCCTTTTTTAATTTTAATTTTTTTTTTTGTCGAAACTTCTTTGGTTTTGGGACTATATTAGGAGGAGGCAAAAACACTAAAAATAAGACAAAGTATCAGCATTATTGAAACAGAACATTATTTTGTCTTCTCTAGTCTTATGTAAGTGTTAAGCAGACATAAAGCAATCATTGCAATAAAAAGAACTGAGGAAAGAATATGAAGACCAGGAATTGTAGCGATCACACACTATGCGTTTTCTTATATTGACATATTCCTGTTATATTTTCTTTATGTACCTATTTATTGAATGTATATTTGCTTTTCTCCCAAGATGGGGTTCAAGGCATTATGTAACTTTTAGAAATAATTTGGTGGGAGTAAATATATGAATGTGATATCATAGTTTGACCCTGGAGACCAGGGTTCAGTTTCCTGCTTGGCCGTGGAAACCTACTTGGGCACATCACACACTTGCAGTACCAGAAACCCCATGATAGGTTCACCTCAGAATTGCGATAAGTCAGAAACAACTGAAAGGCACACAACAACAACAAATACATGAACACTTGATTGTAAACATTTTGTTCATTGTTCTAAGAGAATGTACAGTGGCCCCTTGACTTTTGCGAGAATTTGAAGCACAGAACACTTGTGAAAGTCAAAAAACACAAATAACTACCCACTGCCCAAGTGAATGCTCTTCCTCTCATATCCTTCCAGCCCCCGCACCATTTGCTTGCATTTTGCCTGGATGTGCTGCCTTCATTCCAGACACCCAGGCAATAGGAAAGCGAATGGGAGCCATGTGCCCAGAGGAGGCAAGCACATGTGTCTTCTTACTCATTCACTTGCATTTTGCCCAGGCACACTGCCTTCAAGGCATCCAGGCAATGGGCAAGTGAAGGGGAGGGGGCAATGACACAACTAGAGAAGGCATGCGTGCAGAGCTAACCCCTGCCATTCACTTGCCTTTTGCCCAGGTCCATGGAAGGAAGACATGTCTGCTTGGGCAAAAGACAAAGGAATGAGAGAGGGAAAATGTGGGGGAAGCATGCTAGTGCCTTGCAAATAATGGAGCTTGTGAAGATCAAACCCGCAAATGTGGAGGAAGGACCATATTACAAAATCTATTTTCTCCAGTGTGAAGGGCGGATTTTTTCCTTAATAATTTTTCCCCAGGCTTTTATATCTCTAGTTGTTTCTGACCCTGAATATATTATATTTTTATCATTTTTTTATTAAAATATTTATATCCAGCCCTGTACTGAGTTGTTAGGGTAGCATACCTTTAAAATACTTGGGAGGAGTTAAGAGTATGATTAGGAACCATCAGAACTTAGAAGTATTACAGACTTGTAATCCAAATTCCCTGTCCTGCATCATCCTCCTGGCTGATACACATAACATTCAATCAGTTGTGGCAGCCTGTAAATGCAAGTACTTTGTCAGCTGCTTTTAAAAATTCTTTTAATTCATAAATTACTGTTTTCTGTAGTTCTGGTGAATCTCCCCAACACTACTTTGTTTTTTGTTCCCAGTTTGTTTCAGACAGTTCGAAGCATGGAAGTACAAAGTTTGGGAGATGTAAAAAATCAGTCTGCCCTGAGTGTCCTATGGTTTGCATTTAATTCCTGTCTGCTTTTTTCTTCAGTTGTCTTTATGGCTCAATTCGGTACTTTTGCGTTCTTTCATGTCTACTTCCCTCATTTACATCAGCCTAATCCCATCTGAAGCTCTACTTCCCAATCTTCTAACATTAACATCTCTTCCCACCTCTTGCCTCTTTCTCTCTACAGAAATAAATAGCCAAGAGCCAGCACACTCATCTGCCTACAAAAGTCTAAATGTGGGAGTTACAGCTTGTCTGAATAGACTTCTCACTTTTGCATTTATTCTCCATTCTTCCCTGCACACATAATTCTTAGTTTCTCTCTCTGGCTGGCTGTAGTTTTGTGTTTTTTTTAAATTACGCTTGGGCAAATCTCTGATCAACCAAGCATGCAGACCTACTTATTGCTTGCTTCCTGTTAGGCTGTTTTGCCTCCAGAATTATTAGCACAACCTGCCTGAACGTAGTTTGAAAAGAATGTCTATTTCTGTGTTAAATCGATGCTTAGTTTAGCAGAAGCTAGTGCAAGAGGGCTGACATTATTTTTCTCTCTAAAACATCCTTGAAAATACTATCTTTGGCAACAAAATTCTTGTGGAAGATTTTTCTTCACAAGGTACAATGTGAGGAAGTACTTGTACTTCAGGGGTATAATTTAATTTGGGCAGTACTGTCATTTTTTTAAAAAAAATGCTGACTGGTTTATTCTTTCATATGTTCAGGTGTCATAATTTCTTCAAAGAAGGAGGAACTTACTGCAATCCTGGATCATTTTAATATTCAGGTAATTCAGCATAGCACACATATGCAACTAGAGTGAGTGTGCAGTTAGTGGGTCTCCTGATCCTTCCATCCTTGTACTGCTTCTCCATTCTGAATTGCAAAGGCATACTTTCATCTCATGCCTTCCAAGGAGAGGGGCACTCTGATGAATTGTACCCTGTTGCTTTGCCTTTGAATTAAAACAGACTGCCACTTTTAACCCTACCAATTAGAAATCGCATGACTTCTGCTTCAGAAACTGGTTGCGAATGCCTGTTAAAAGACTTAAAACTTGGATGAGTTACACTCACTTAGCCTGAGAGGAAGGTAAGGACAAACCCTCTCTGGACAAATTCTGCCAAGAGGACTCCATGATAGGTTTGCCTTAAGGTTGACATAAGTCAGAAATGACTTAAAGGTGCACAAGATGATAACGACAACATATAGCATTGAGGGGAGATGTTACAATCTTACAAACTTGTGTTTAAGTCAAAGCTGAATATACTTGATTAAAGATTATTACTTTTCAGACACTTAAATAATGTAACAAGTATGTAACTGGACATTCAAATATTGGGCTTGTTTGGATTTAGTGTAACCCAGGGTTCTGAGGATGCCCTGCCTTTATTGTTTTTAATCATTGCCACTTGGTTCTGCCTGCAAATAGACACAGCTAGATAGATCATTCTGTAGCTTGTTTACTGTTATATGCAAGTAGGGAGCTCTGTCTTGTCTGAGGAAAGACCAGCAAGAGTTCCCAGTTCACACCTTGCAATAAACAAATGAGGAGCATCTTCCTATATTAGCCCGCCTGAGCAGTAAGATGTTCAGTGAGGCACTTGATCCCACCACCTGCATAGGTATATTTGGTGGGAGTACAGGAGAGTCTGCCTTTCCATGGCTGCTCCTAGCCTTTGGAATGCCCTCCCTAGGGAGGGTAGGACACTGCCCTGCTGTCTTTTTAGCAACAGGTGAAGATCTTTTGATTCAGTATGCTTTGGGGAAGTGTTTTACAAGAAAGAGGCTTTTTATTGTGTTCTCTTGCCTTTATTTTTTGCTTTAAAGTAAATTTTGTATTGTTTTCATTTCATTGTAAGTTTAGTACTATTTAGTACTAATCTCAGCTATTAGTTGTTTTAGTTGTTGTTAAGTGTATAAATTTTATAGGATGCCTTGAGTCCCAGTTTGAGAAGAGGCTATAGTATAAATAGGGAAATGGATGGGTGGATGGTTTGTTTAGCTGCCCCTGGTTGCCAGAGGAGTCAGGTGGGGACAGATAGACAATGTTCGCCAGCAAACATTTCCAGTAGGATAAGTTGTAGTTCTTATGGTTTGCTGTGTCTGAACTGAGCCAGTTTATTGTGACTACTTTTAAAAAAAAACATAAAAGAATTGTTGTTCTTGCAGGTAGATAATCCTGTGTCTGTACTTACCCAAGAAATGAGCAAACAGTTTTTGCAGTCTAAAAATGAAGGTGACAAATACAAGGTAATCAAAATGGCTACACAGAATAGTCTGTAGTGCAGAAGACAAGACCCATCTTTGTGCAGAGGAAGCATGACAGACCAGTATGAGGAACCGGAAGCTTCTGAATGCTATCAGTAGCTAATTTTCAAGTACAGTAGACCTTTCACTTTCATGGGGGATAGGGAAACAGAACCCCTGCAGAAGTGAAAAAAATGCAAATAATCATGGGCCTCCACCTGTGCAATCATGATCGTGTGGGTGGGGGCACAGGAGAGAGTGAGTAGGGAAAGAGTTTCCCCGCTTGGCTTTCTTGCCCGCACCACCTGCACAACTGCGCGGTTGGGGAGGCACAAGAGAGAGTGAGCAGGGAAAGAGCTTCCTCACTTGGCTTTCCCCTCACCCCCACCTGCACAATTGATTGCCAAGCAAGAAAGCTCTTTCCCAGCCTGCTCTCTCCTGTGCCCCTATCAGCAGAAGGAGGCAGGGAATGGGGCATTGCCTACCCTCCACTTTCTGCCACCGGCGTTGGTGGAAGAAGCACAGGGAACAGGTGATCACCCAGCTTGCACCTTTTGCCTCTAGCCCAGGGTGCACCCACATCGGCAGCAGTGGAAGGAGCGCATGGAACGGGCAATCGCCCTCCCTGCACCTTCCTGCCACCCGCACAGGCCAGGGAATGGGAGGGGGAGAATGGTGGGGCAAGCAGGCACCTCACGAATAATCAAATTCACGAAAGTGAAACTCGCAAATGTGGAGGGAGAACTATAATGGAGCAGTGAAAGGCTAGATGGTGATAAAGGAGGTATGTGCAGAATTAGCATTTGCAGGAGGGCTCTGGTGCTGCTTTATGAACCCACCTGCGCATGTTGAATTGAGGGTGGTGGTGAAGGAAGTGGGAAGTTACAGAACAAAAAAAAAAGTGCCTGTAATTTTGAAAGAAGATTTAAAACATGAATTTTATGTTTCTTGAGTTAGTTCTTTATGAAAGCAACACAGCTGGAGCAGATGAGAGAAGATTATTCATACATAATGGAAACCAAATCAAGAACACGTGATCAGGTTGAACAAGGAGGAGAGGTATGAAGCACTTCCATGTAGTTTGTAAGAATCATGTGCTAGAACATTAAAATTCAGTCAGTTATTAATACAGATATTTGTTTTTTTCTAAAAAATAAGGCCCACTTCAACATAGCTGTCACGGTCCAGTTAGATCACCTTGAGAATTATTCTATATGTGTGCATGCTCCTTCCTCATTTTCCATTTCCTTCACTTCCTACACACCTTGTTTTAGTGATGGTTAATTGGTTTCTTAAGCCACAGTTTCTTGTGATAGCCATGGTATAAGATTGTTTTAAGGGTTCTTTACAAGGCAGACTACAGTACAACCCCGTATCTGTGGGGGATTGGTTCCAGACCACCCCCCGGATGCAGAAATCCATTGATAGTATGGAATGCCCCCGGCCCGATCGCGGTGGGTCCTGGGCCTGCGGCTGGAGGGGGAAAACAGTGGGCAGTACGATCCTGCGCTGCCTGCTGTTTTCCCGCTGGTTGCCATGGCAATCGGATCAAGGGCCAGCAGGCACCGCGGTGATTAGATCGAGGGGCTGTGGGCGCTGCAGCAATTGGGTCCTGGGCCTGCAGGTGGCAGGAATTTCTCCCTGCTGGGCCGCAGCCAGCAAAGGAGGAAAGAGGCCAGGAACACTTGGGGAGTCCAAATATACCAGACACCGGGAAAACACAAGCCGAGCCAGGTCAAGTCCAGTCCAGAGGTTCAGGAGGTGGAGATCCATCCGGAGGGTTTCAGGGAGCAGGAGACACAAAGGTTGTAAGGGCTTGCTAATAATTTGCTGCAAGCAAGGAGCAGCCACACTGGCAGACTTAAATAGCCCCTGTGAGCAGGTGCTGCTTTTTATTGTTTCCTCAGCCTAGTCCAAGCAGCCTCCCTCTCTGCAACCTATTTCAGCCTTCTGCATGATTGAGGACTGATGGGCACATCTGGCTGCAACTCCTCTGCATCACTGCTGGTTCCCTCTCTGTCATGAGCTGGCTGAGGCAACTCAGTCTCTGTTTGACCTTCCAGTGCAGGGGATGTTTGCAGATTGACTTGCTCAGTCACTGGCTCAGCCCCCCGCACAATCAGTTGCTCCTCAATCACAGCATCATCATCTATCACAGTGGGTGCCGCAGTGATCAGATTGAGGGGCAGTACGTGCCACAGCGATCGGGCCCTGGGCCTGCAGCTGCAGTGGTGATTGGGCCCTGGGCCTGCAGGAGCCATGGTGATTGGGTCCTGGGCCTGTGTGCATCACTGCGATTGGGCTGAGGATCTGCGAGCACCGTTGCGATCGGGCCCTGGGCCTGTGTCTGGAGGCAGAAAAACAGCAGGCAGCGTGATCCAGTGCTGCCGGCTGTTTTCCCACTGGGTGCTGCGGTGATCAGGCCTGGGTCTGTGGTTGTGGGCCCTGGGCCTGTGGGTGCTGCGGCGATCAGGCCCTGGGCCTGCGGCTTTTTACAACTGCAGATAACTGAATCCGCGGATATGGGGGTACATTATTGTACATTTTAATGGGAATTGAGCGAAGAATAGGAGATGGGGGAGGGAATTACTCCCTTAACTCCCTTGTTAACTTGTGATCTATGAAAGCAAGATTTTTAACATCTGAATTGGTTAAAGCATTATTTATTGAATGAATTCATTTTTATTTATTAATAAATTGTTACAGCTGGTATTGTTAGTGCCTTGTATCAAGTGACATTGAATTTTCCTGAACAGTTCTCCTAAAGTTAAACTTTGAAAAAGTGTCATTACATCCTTCTTTCTTTCATTTCTATTCATCAATTTTTTTTTAGTTTCTTGAAGGACTTAGAAAACAGTATTTGGAAAAAGAGGAACGCTACAGAAGCATTGCTGCTTTGAGTGAAATGCAAAATGATTTAAAGGAGTTACAGAAACAGATGGCTTGGGCAATGGTAACCATTTTGTTCCAGTAACTGCTGCGAATAATATTAATTATGCAAATAAGCATAAATCAACTTTGATATTATTTACAATGTGGTAATTTTGCTATTACATTAAAGGTAAGAAACACTGAAAAAGAAATGAAAACAATCAGAGATGAAGTTGATGCTAAGGAAGCAAGGACTAAAAAGTTTGTTGACAAAGTGAAAGAATGGAAGGTACATTCTCTTCTTCTTGCAAAGTTTGACTTATATTGTACTGCTTACTTTACTCAAGCGTTGTGATTCATCTTTCATGAAATTAAACTGTATGATTAATCTTTTAAGGTTTTTTTTCATCAGACCACATTCCCGGTCTAAACAATAGTCTTTTCTTAATTGTCAGTATTTGTCATCTTCCTGCAAATTTAAATTTTAAGGTCATATTCTTTTTTTAATGTATATTTATACACACACACACACATATAAATATAAATTTTAAAAAAGAATATATATATATGTGTGTGTGTGTGTATGTATATATAGCCATATGTATAAAACACAATATAAAATACGCAAATTGCGGGACAGCAATATTTTGATTATAAAGAAACCATTCCAGGTATCCTCTTATCCCTCTCTCCTCAGATACAGTACTCTTTACCTTTTTTTTCCCCCCTAATGTACTTCAAAATTTTATCTGGTTGTCTGTTCCTGATGTTGAACATAAAAAGAAGGCATCTAGTATTAGAAAACTCTTGTTGCTATGTATGCTATTTGCGATTTTATGCACTTTGAGTTTTAATTTATTACACCCATGTCTCATTGTAATCGAATTTTTTTCATTCTGCTTAAAAAAACTTTCTGTTTCAACTAGTCTTATTCTAGTTGGTTTTGAAGACAGATATTTACAAGTGGCCCACTTGTTCATCTTGTCATCTGTTGAGTGTTTGGTAATCTGGCTAGATGCAGTTATCTTGTATAAGAAAAATAAGGTATTTGCATGTGAAGAACCTAATATCTGATTTCTTTTACATTTCGAGCTACTTTGCACAAAACCTAATAAATAAGAATGATTGTCATTTTGTAGAAGGGAGTCCAAAGTTTATGTTGTTTCACTAAGACATTTTACTAAGTCATCAGTAGATGTATGTTCCATTTTTAATAGTGAAAAGAAATTGAGATGACCATTTACTTGTAAACACCTAATCAGGGTCAGGGGAGACAAATTTTGTCCAGCATCAATTTTGCCTTTTGACAAAGGTTGAAAAGTAGCAAGCAGGAAAGACTAACTTGTCGTTGGTCAGATAAGGGAAAGAAAGACTTCTGCTGTTTTTACCACACCTGGTAGTAAAGAGGTTTCATGTTGCTTGTCTTTAAAAACACCACTGGTAGACTCCTATTTTTTTCTGTATCCTAAAGAAAACTCAAGGCCAGAGAACCCATTTTCTTTCTTTCTTTATTATTTGTATTTATTTGCTGTTTTTTTCCTGAAGTAGACCCAATTCCAGCACAGTTAAGGAATTCTAGAATGTAAGATTGTATTAATAGGAGGTATATTTGTGATTCAGTTCATTCTCTGGATTACTGCCTGAGTAATCCACACTCATGTGTATTCCCTTTCTTCCAGCTGATCAAGGTAAGAAATAAAAGTAATTTTCTGTTGAAAACATTAATTTCACTCCCTCAGACAAGTTTTTTAAAAAACTACCTTGCCGCTTAGTCAGGGTTTTCTCACTCTCTGTCTTAAACATTTCGACACATTTCTCAAATCACATAGCCAGGTATTAAAATTTAGAGATGGCATCAATATCTAATGATAACTTAAAAGAAATGAAAAGCTACAGGTTGAGGAGACATGCATTTGCCCTCAGAGCAAAAGAGTAGGCAAATAGACAAAGAGCTAGCTGCTAAATCTGTACATTTGATTGCGTTGCTCCAAATCTCAGAGCTAGAAATTGATAAAAACAGAACTGATCAGTTGGCCGCTTCTCAGGGAGTCTCTGATTGAGACTCCAATTCAGTATTAAAAAAGATTTTTGTTTCTTCGAGTGACAATGAGAGAGAAGGGCTGTCAGCATAGGAGAAACAAATTTCTTAATCAAAGAAAAGACCAAAAAGGCGGAACAGGTGATCAGACCTAACGAGAAGTGAGAAGAACTGTTTAGGAAGATTGAAAAAGACAAAAGGGATTAAGTAGATTTAAAGAGGTACTAAATTCAATAAAACAAGTTAGCTCTGCAATGAAATAACCAGCAGTTGCTTCTATCTGCTGTTTGGGAAAGGTGGATTCTGAACAAGAAGGAAATATTCTGATTGGGGAAGCTGTTAGCCATCCATAGAATCATAGAGGTAGAAGAGACGACAAGGGCCATCAACTCCAACACTCTGCTATGCAGGAATACAGCATCAAAGCATTCCTGACAGGTGGCCATCCAGCCTCTGTTTAAAAACCTCGAAAGAAGGAAATTCCACCATGCTTTGAGGTAGCATATTCTACTGTTGACCTGCTCTTATCATCAGGAATTTCTTCTTAATGTTTAGTTGGAATCTCTTTTCCTAAGATTTGAAGCCATTGCTCTGTGTCCTAGTCTCTGGAGCAGCAGGAAACAAGCTTGCTCCATTTCCAGATGACATCCCTTCAAATATTTAGACATAGCTATCATATCACCCTTTAATCTTCTCTTTTCCAGGCTAAACATATCTAGAGCCCTAAGCTGTTCTTCACAGGAAGTGATTTCCAGGCCTTTTTATCATTTTGACTGCACTCCTCTGGACACATTCCAGCTTGTCAATATCTTTCCTGAACTGTGGTGCCCAGAACTGAATTCCAGGTGGGGTCTAACCAAAACAGAATAGAGTGGTACTATTACTTCCCTTAATCTAGATGCTATATACTTCTATTGATGCAGCCTAAAATTGCATTGGCTTTTTTAGCTGCTGCATCATACTCTGACTCTTGGCCAGCTTATGGTCCACTAAGACTCCTAGATCCCTTTCACATTGACTGTTGTCAAGTCAGATGTCACCCATCCTATATCTGTGCATTTTGTTTTATTCTGCTGAATTGTACTATCTTACATTTCCCTCTGTTGGAAATCATTTTGTTAGTTTTGGCCCACCTCTCAAATCTGTACATTTTGAATTCTGATCTTGTTCGCTGGGGCATTAGCTACCCCTCCTAATTTGGTGTCATCTGCAGATTTGATCAGAGTGCCCTCTATTCGTTCATCCAAGTCATTGGTAAAATTGTTGAATAGCACTGGGCCCAGGACAGAACCCTGTGACACCCCACTAGTCACTTCTCTCCAGGATAAAGAGCCATTGGTGAGCACCCTTTGGATTTGGTTCATCAACCAGTTACAAATCTACCGAAGAATGTCATTATTTAGTCCAGATTTTACTAGCTTGTTTGCAAGAATATCATGGGGGACCTTGTCAGAGGTCTTACTGAAGTCAAGATATGCTATATCCATAGCATTCCCTCCATCTACCAAGCTAGTAACTCTATCAAAAAAGAGGTAAGATTAGTCTGGCATGAATTGTTTTTGAGAAACCCATATTGGCTTTAAGTGACAGTGTCATTCCTTTCTAAGTTCCTACTGTCTGTCTGTTTAATGATCTGCTTCAGAATCTTCCAGGTATTAGGAGGCTCAGCAGGGCCTTTTTTTCCCCCTTTTTTGAAGATAGGGACAATATTTGCTCTCCTCTAGTTTGCTGGGATTTCTCCCATTCTCCAGGAAGTCTCAAAGATTATTGCTAGTGGTTCTGAGATTACTTCTACTTGTTCTCTTCACAGCCAGATGAACTATATACAAGCGTGTTGAGACTTGAATTTATTTAGTATAGCCAGGTGTTCCTTTACTATTTCTTTACCTGTACTGTGCTGCATTTCCCCTACAGCATCAGTTGCTCCATTCTCAGGATGACAGGAGGATCAATCCACTACATATGGGTTGTGATCCTCGCATCAGCCGATGCAGGAGCCGTCCTCATGCCAACAGAAAACTTTTAACCACTCCAGTCCCTCTTCGGTCAATTTATTTTTCTCCTGCAAACCAGCTAGGTGCATTTTTGTCCCTCTGTGGTACGGCAGGTTAGGTTTAATGAAAGGAGCAGGTTAAAAGAAATAAAATGTCTACAGAAAAGAATGTAAGTGGTCACGGAGTACCTACTGATGTTTTAGTCTGGAGTACCGCTGAACAGCTGGGCTCAGACAAAGAGAAACAGTATTCCGTCCAGAAAACCGCTATGCAGCGAGTCACGGATGATGGTAATGGAGGCTCTGTCCACAGACCCAAAGCACAGCGGGTCTTGGAAGAGGAACACATGGCAGACTTAAGAAGAATATTCTTAAGCTCCAGTGAAAGTGAGGTGGAAGAGGTAAAAACAGTGGGGGTCAAACAATGAGCCCCACACAGTAAAAAGCCTCTAGTTAAGGAGAAAGGCACAGCAGAGAAAAAGGTAAAGAAAACTGACAAGTCCAGGAGCAGTAAAAAGCTCCTGAAAATGGCAGCGGTGGTGCAGAAACTTACAGCAGAGAGTTCCGGGTGCCATCTTGAAAACGGCCATTCCAAGGCGGTACTGCGTGCTCCCAGCAGGAGGCGGAGCCTCACCGCATGTGACCACTGATGCTGACCCAATCACAGAGTGTGTTGTGGCATCAGAAAGGGCGGCGGTGTTCTCTCTTATGGAGCTGCGACCAGCCGAGTTCACTCAGTCCCTATATGACAAGATAAGGTTAAACCCAGAGTTTTTAACACTTTCTTACAGGCTGGGTACAAAGTAAGCCGGTTTGGAGACGTGGAACAGATACCGAGGCATGTGAGTTGCAGTTGGACATAAGAAGTGGGCTACTGCAGAACCCCAGAGATGAATTAAGGGGGGAAATAAATCAACTAATAAAAGAAGCTGTGCACGCACAAGTACAAGCGCTATTTAATACTCAGCTGCTACCAATGAATTTTAATTCTTGTGATTTTCAACAACAATTAGCAATGCATAATATGATGAATTTATTTAAAACCTCAAATTTACAAAATCAATTCAGTATTTTTAATCGAATGAATTTACAAAAGCAAACTAACCTAAATGAATTTGAAAATGCTGGATAATGAATTACCAGCTGCAAAAAGAAGGAGAGTGGAGCAAGAGGAAAGACCCAAGTGTAAGCAATTTAAGGGACAAAGGCAATAAGGAAAAGCCATCAACTAGCAAAGGGAAAGGCAATATGACAAGGAATGAGATAGGGGAGCAGAGAAACCTTATGGAAGCAATGCAGCAAGAGGGAGAGGAGAGTGATAAGGAGAATGAAGTCCAGGAGGAAATCTTAGATATGGAGGAAAAGGATTTCGTGTGCGCAGACGATGAGGAGGAGGAGGAAAAGATGGACTCTGATAGGATGTTTGAAACAGAAGCCTTCTGGGGTACTCTGCAGAGAGTTCTGCAAACATTAGGATTGGACAACTATAAAGATCAGGATGTGAACAACAGCAATAAAGTAAGCTTGCTTCTGTAATTAGGAAGAAAGAGACTAGAGGCATGGAAATTCCTATGCCAGATTTCTTCAAGGATGTGATAATGAGAAAGTGGTCCTCTCAGGAGGGATCAAAGAAATTTTTAACTTATAGTCAGAAGTTATATTCGTTCATTAAGGCAGAGGTGGAATTTCTCAAAGTGCCCCAAGTGGACTCCAGGATTGGTTTCAGGGGCAATTGTCCCCAGGGAGGGGGACACCCAACTAAAAGAGGTAGATGAGAGAAGGGCGGAAACATCTCTGAGAAAAGCACATAAGGCAACATCTTTAGCAATTAGAGCTTCACTAGCTGCTTCCATGTTTGCAACAGCGGGAGTTCTATGGTCTCAGGACATTTTAGATTCTCAAGATCTTAGCATGCAAGAACTGATAAGGGCAGTGGAAAGAATCCAGAAAGTTCTGAAGTATGTGGCAGATGCTAGCCATGACTTTGCTGCATTTGTGGCAAGAAATATAAATTTGTTAACAATAGCAAGACGCTCTTTGTGGTTAAGATACTGGGAGGCAGATCAAAAGTCTCGCAATAATTTGGCCTTTGTTCCTTTTCAGGGAAAATTACTATTTGGAAGTCAGGCATTAGAAAAGGTCTTAGTGGAGACAAAAGAGAAAAAGCAGGTAATGCCTACTTTGCAAAAGAAAAAAGTGGATAGGAGAAGTTTTCGGAGCTCTAACTACTTCTTTGTGAGGGAGGATCATATGGTTACTCTGGAAGAGGCTCTGATTTTAGATCTGGCAGATATCAATGGAATAGACAGAGACCACAATTTAATGGACAATTCCAATACTCTAGACAAGGACAAGGGAAGCTTGGAAATACTTCCAAGTGAGGAAAACCTCAGTATTGACAACCAACAGCAAGCAGTGGGGGAAGACTTCTGTCTTTCGGACACAGATGGTCTCAGATAACATCAGACTGCTGGGTTTTAATAGCGGTAACTCAGGGATACAAGATACGTTTCCATACGAGACTGAAAGACAGATTTCTTCCATCCCCAGTGTCAAAAGACAAAATCAAACAACAAATTGTGCAACAAGAAATTGCTCACTTACTACAAATAGGTGCGATAGAGAGGGTTCCAGAACATCAGGAGTTCTCAGGAGTGTATTCTATATTTTTTGTGGTTCCCAAACCCAATGGCAAGTACAGACCGGTGCTAAATCTGAGGTATCTTAACAATTTTGTGGAATACCGGAAATTCAAAATGGAAACTCTGCAGACAATCAAAGAGAACTTGTATGTGGGAGATTACATGGCGTCCATAGACCTCAAAGAGGCATACTTACATGTCCCCATGAGGGAGGAAGACAGGAGATACTTGAGATTTCATGACCAAGACTGCCACTACCAGTTCAAAGTTCTACGTTTCGGGTTGGCATCAGCACGTTGGGTGTTCACAAAGGTACTGATTCCACTGATAGCCTTTCTCCGAGTATAAGGGGTACAGCTGTACCCATATTTAGACGATATCTTGCTGAAGGCAGACTCAGAGGTCAAGTTGAGGAAGGATATAGAATTGACAATCCGAATACTAATGGATTATGGCTTCCTTCTTAACTTCAGGAAGAGCATGTTGAAGCCAACTATGGTCTTGATGCATTTAGGTGTGCGGATAGACACAGGGAAAGGGAAAATGTACCTTTCTCAGGACAGGTTAGTGAATCTGAGGCAGGAAATATGGAAAGTTCGGCAGGGCACTTCAACAGATCCGATGCAGCTGGCAAAGGTTTTGGGGATATTCATATGCGCGTCTCAGTTGGTTCAGTGGGGAAGTTTCCATGCGAAACCTCTGCAGAGACTGCTGAGTAAACTACAATTTGCAATATCGGTGAAGAGACATTACAAGGTGACCATACCACAGCAAGTTCGGAAAAAGCTTACTTGGTGGTTGAAGGAAAAGAATGTTGCTTCAGGAATCCCCATTCTCATTCAGCATGTGGTCCATGTGACAACGGATGCCAGTCTCTGTGGATGGGTTGCTCACTGCGAAGGTTACTCAATGCAAGGCATTTGGACTCCTACAGACAAACGGCACAATATAAGCTACCTAGAGTTGAAAGCAGTATGGCTAGCGCCTGCAGAGTTTTCCGTGGCTGGTGAAAAATCAACACGTGAAAGTTTCCACGGACAATATGACAGTCAAGGCATACATTTGCAAACAGGGTGGACTGCATTCGGTGCCCCTGGTAAATGGCTATTCCAATGGGCCGAGAACCATGTGAGATCAATCATGGCGGTACATGTAAGGGGGAATCAAATGTACAAGCAGATTACTTGTAGAACTGACTGCATCCGAGAGAGTGGTGTCTCAACGCGGATGTATTCCGCTGTCTGATAAGTATTTTTGGACCATTACAAGTGGACTTGTTTGCTTCTGGTGGAAATACCAAGTTAAAAAGGTATTTTTCAATCGATGGAAGCAACAGAGGGGAAGCACACGATGCTCTGTCGGTGATGTGGCCTACGGGGATGCACTACGCTTTTACACCAATTCGAATTGTCCAGAGAGTTCTGTCAAAAATCCGCTTAGAAAAAGTATCCGTGGTACTGATAGCACCATACTGGCGAAGGAGACCTTGGTTTCCAATGTTGCTGCAGATGGCTTAAGCACCACCGTGGAGGCTGCCGTTGAGACCAGACTTGCTTACCTAGGGACCGGTGTGTCATCCGGACCCCAGTTGGTTGAGTCTGGCAGCGTGGAAATTGGAGATTTCTAGTGCAACATAGGTATGCGGACAATGTAGTTAAAATTATATTGGGGTCCCACCACCCAGCAGATATATGATAGAACTTGGAAAACCTTCCAGAGTTGGTGCAAAACTAAAAAGGTTGGTGTGGCGGAAGTGAATGTTCCACATATTCTACACTTCCTGCAAGACAGTTTGGATAAAGGTTTGTGTCCAAACACCTTGAAAAGATAAGTGGCAGCGCTGTCGGCGATTCTGAATTTGGAAGGTGAATCTTACTCAAAACATCCTCATATTAGGAGATTTCTGAGGGTTGCAACTTTGACTTTGTTTCCAACCGTACATAGGTTCCCCTCATGGGATTTGAACCTGGTGTTGAATGCTTTAACGATGGCACCATTTGAGCCACTGAGAGAATCATCTCTGAGACTGCTATCTTTCAAAACCGCTTTTCTACTGACGATCACTTCGAGTAGGAGGGTGTCTTGACTTAGCAGCTCTATCCGTGAATGAGCATGTGTGCAAGTTTGAGCAGGACAAATTAACTTTGGGCTTCGATCCTTCCTTCTTGCCTAAGTGTGTGACTTCAACATCTAGGCTGGAAGAGATTAATTTGCCAACTTTTTGTCCGAAACCAGTACATCCATTGGAGAAAAAGTGGCACACTCTGGATGTGAGAAGAGTAGTGAAGGCCTAAATTAAAAGGACAAAGGAGTTTAGGCGGTTAGATGCTTTACTGGTATCCTTCCAACCAAAGACTTGGACAGAAGGCCAGTAAATCTGTCATTGCCAGCTAGATCAAAGCCTGCATATTTCTTTGTTATGATTATGCAAAGAAGCTGCGACCGAAGAATGTGTGGCCACATTCCACAAGATCGCTGGCTATGTCGTTGGCATTTCCCTCGTCATGTTCTTTGGAAGATGTCTGCAGTTCAGCTGAGTGGAAGGAGTCAACAACATTTATTAAGCGTTACAAGTTAGACAAATACAAGTCTACACAGGCGGCTTTTGGGTGATGTGTTCTGCGGGCAGTGTTATAGTTTTTGGCCCACCCAGGGTACAGCTTGGGAAGGTCCCATATGTAGTGGATTGATCCTCCTGTCATCCTGAGAATGAAGAGTTGGTACTTACGTGAACAGTCATTCTGGGATGACAGGAGAAGCAATATACGCCCACCACTAAGTTAATAGGAGTGTATAGAGACCAGTGGTGGGAAAAATAGGATGTATCTGATACGCTAGGGAAAAGAACTGACCGGAGAGGGACTGGAGTGGTTTTACGTTTTCTGTTGGCACGGGACGGCTCCTGCATCGCCTGGCGCGAGAATCAGAACCCATATGTGGTGGATTGCTCCTCCTGTCATCTCAGAATGACTGTTCACGTAAGTACCAACTCTTCATTTCCCCTAGGTAGGGCACTGTTATCCTTTGAGGAGAAGACCGAACCAAATAAGATGTTCAGTAGTTCTACCTTTTCTTTGTTCCCTGTTAGCATCTCACTATTTTCTCCCTGCAATGGCCTTACCATTTCCTTCTTCTTCCTTTTGCCACAGACATAACCAAAAAAAGCCCTTTTTATTGTTTGTATCCTCCCTAGCAAGCCTGACCTCATTCTGCGCTTTAGCTTTTATAATTTTCTCCCTATACTAGCTGGCTGTTCAGAAAGGCAGAAAAAGACTGAAATGATGACATGCTGCTCCTTGGGCAATCAGACCTCATAGAAAGAACCATCTGTTCATTCATATAGGGGAATTTCTCTATCATGTGTTAATTTCCACCCTTCAAGCACTCACACTGAGTTCCTTTCCTTTTACAAGTGTTCATGGCAAACTTTCCACTCACGTCTCCAGACACAGAGAGACAGCAGCAACAGCAGCCACACTTACAGACAGCAGGAATGATGAATTAGTGAGACTTGTAGTGAGTTAAAAACAGCACAAAAGCATTAATGTGGATCAATCACAGGAAGCAGGCAAATCTTAAATAATTAAGGAGATAGTGGATAGACAAAAAAAGTCTTCATGCCAACATGAATTTCCAGCAGACAGGTTTTTAAAAGATCTTTAGATGAACTAAATACATCTGCGTTATGCCCTAATTTAAGCACCAACAGTCGTCCCTTCACATTAGCTAGGGTTAGGAGCACAGGACCCCTGTGAAAATGGAAAAAAATGTGATTAGGCCCTCCCAAACCATATTTAACACAAAAAAAGTATGATCACCATATTCAGCCCACCATGGATTCCTTTGAGGCATCAGGGTTCCTTCACGAGGCAGATGTAGGTGGCTGGTGGGGCTTACTGCCACCTCCACTGCTGTGCCACACCATTTTTAACAGGGAATTACAAGCCTCGTTTGTAGTTTCTCAGTCTCATGAGGCTTGCTATCCCTATTAAAAATGGCATAGGGAGGCAGCAGAGGTGACAACAAATAATCCGTGAATAATCAAATCTGCAAACATGAAACCCGCAAATATGGAGGTCTGACTGTAATTTAAAACAAATTTTGATCAAATGAATTCAAACTTAATCAATTTAGTAAATTTTTGAACAGGTTTTTCACCAGGAATCAAAAGAAAATGTATTTAGTCCAACACAATTGTATAATTTAAACTTTGGCAGTTAATTTCAATCTTCTTTTTTAAAAAAAGAAATCATTAAAGCAAAATAATAATGGGAAGGGTGACAGGCACAGAAAATGTATGAATAAACATTTTTATAACTCTAGCAGCAGCTCAAATGCAAGGAAGGATTCTCAGAAGGATTTAAATTGAGATTCAGAAGGGGAGCATTTCATTGATGAAGAGTCAGGTGACATACAGATTAATAGTGAAGATGAGCAATCTTCAGATGGAGAGATAGACACAGAAAGAAATCTGACATATTTTTTGAAACCCAAGATTTTAAAAATCTAAAGAGAGTATGTACAGCATTATGTTTCGGGGATAAGCAAAAGATGGGTTAGGATGATAATAAGCCTTCAGATAAAAATTACAGTGATAATAAGTTGTCTAAGGATTTAAAGAACCAAACTCAATGTTGAATTACTAGTGCCTGATTGTCTTTAAGACCTTGTATATCTAGAATGGGTTACACTGTTAAATACTAAAGCACTTTTGGGATACAGCCAAAAATTTTACGTGTTTAGAAAAGAACTTACAGAATTTTTATTAGTGGCCCTGGTGAATGCCCCAGTATCAGCTTTGGTTTCACAATCCATGGCCCCTAAGGAAGGTGTCATGCATTTGAAAGAACTAGGGGAAAGAAGGGCAGATTCAGCATTAAGGAAACCACGTGAAAAAGCTACCTTATTAGGTCTTTGGTTGCTGCTTCAGTGTTTTCAGGAGCAGTAGTACTATGGGTACAGGATTTGCTAGAGACTAAAGAATGTCAGCACATACATTGCAGCACTGTTTGAATAAAATTCAAAAGGTACTGCAGTATATGGCTAATGCTTGAAATGACACAGGTGTATTTGTAGCAAAATTGATCACAGCAATTATAGGCAGAAGAACATTATAGCTTAAACACTGGGAGGTGAATCAGAAGTCTAGAGCCAATTTAGCAAATGGTCCATTTGTTGTTATGTGCCTTCAAGTTGTTTCTGACTTACAGCAGCCCTAAAATGGACCTACCGTGGTGTTTTCTAGGGCTGAGAGTGTGTGACATACCTAAGATTGCTCAGTGGTGAATTGAACCCTTGTCTCCAGGGTCATAGTCAAACACTTGAACCACTGTACCATACTGGCTCTCAGTCTGTGAGTGGCCTTTTATTTGGAGAAAGATATTGATATAACAAGGATAATTAGTATAATAAGGACAAAAAACAGATAATGCTATTTATGTAGAAACAGAAATTTGACAAATCACCGTTTTGCAATATTATAACTTCTTTTTGTTGACAAAAAGGATATGGGAAACAGAGAGCGTACAGTGGTTCTCAACCTGTGGGTCCCCAGATGTTTTTGGACTTCAGCTCCCAGAAGCCCTGAGCATTGACCATAGTGGCTGGGGCTTCTGGGAGCTGAAGTCCACAAACATCTGAGGACCCAAGGTTGAGAACCACTGGCTTAGGACAATCAGACCACATTGAGACAAGTCTTATTTCCAGTTCTAACAGCAGGGAATGCAGCAAGTCAGAAGAGGTCCAGGCCACTCTGCGAGGGGTGGCCACCAGCAGTTCTGACTGCAACAAATATTATGGTAGAGGGAAAATAGATGCATTTTGCTTTTCAGTGAAATTTGATAACAGTGGATCAATGGATGTTGCAAACAGTAATGAGGAGATACCAAATCATATTTTCTAGGAGACCAAAGGGCAGATACCTTCCCTCATCAGTATCAAAAAACAAGAACAAGAGGGAGATAGTTGATGAGGAAATTCAGCATCTCCTACAGATCTCACCCATAGAAAAGTACCAGTATATCAGAGATATGAAGGAATATATTCAGTTCTCTCTGCAGTGCCCAAGCACAATGGCTCTTACAGGCCACTGCTAGATTTAAAGTAGCTGAATGAATTGTGAAGTACAAAAGTTTCAAGATGGAAACTTTAAAAACCGTCTTGGAGAACTGATAGGTAAATGACAATGTGACCTCAGTTGTCCGGGGGGGACCTATTTGTGCATTCAGATTGTAAAGGATTCCAAGAAATACTTTTAGTCTCATTACCACATGAAATTTGTAAAGCAATAGGTTGGAAGGAAGCTTCCATTTTTATAATCCATTACAAGCTAGACAAACACAAGATTTCACAGGTGACATTTGGAAGAACTGTATTACAAATAACAATTAATGGTAGTGAGGAGCACACCCGCCTTTGAATATGGGCTTGGGTATATCCTGTGGGTTTGGGTTGCTCAGGCAATCATCCAGAGAATGAGAGCTTGGTACTCACTGTGAATGATCTTGGGTGAGTGTATAGCAATCCACCCCCACTGGGGATATTAAATAAAACAGGATAAAACAAAACTGGTCTTGATTTCTAACCTATTTTGAGTAGTACATCTAATAAACCTCTTTGGTGTAATTAAATTAAACTGGTCTGAAAGAGAGTGGAGTTAACATGTTCGACAGAAAAGAATTTTGAACTCCTTCCTTGATCAGCTGGAAAAATCCATGAGTGTGAATTGTTCATACAGTCATCCAAGAATGATCATTCATGGTGAGTACCAACATCTCATTTTGTGCCATTCCAAGTCACTTAGCCTTGACTGCCTTGTCTTACTAATTTTAGTAGAATTTCAGCATAGAATTTATTTGGGTTGGGGTCTTTCTTTGGAGACTCACCTTATTTCTCTGGTGTTGTGGTATTTCTGATTTATGATGTTTACCTGTTTTGTTTTCTTTTTAGGATAAGGTAAACATAGCAGAAGAAAAACATAGAACTATACAAGAGAGGCTAGAGAAGATAGTTGAAGAAGCTCAAAATTTGCAGCCTTCATGTGCTGCTTTGAAAAGAGATGAACAAGCAAAAAGAAAAGCATACAATGAGGCAGAGGTTTGTAGATAAAAAATCTAGTCTTAAAATGCTGTGTGCAAATAGGTTAATATCTTAGTCTTCTGTGTTGTGCAAAGCTTTTCCGGTGTTCAGTTCTTTTATCAGTACTGTTGTATAATATATTTTAAAAGTCCCAGGTTTAAGATAGATGTAGTTTACTATATTTGTGTCAGTGTTCAGTGAAAGATCACTCCTGAAAATTTTTAACAGAAATCCACTTTTCTTTCATTCAGGCAAAATATAAACGATTTCAGACTGAGCTGAAACGATTGGAAAAAGACCGTGAACAGCTTTGCCAAAAAATTGCAGAACTGAAAAATAGGTAATGTTTTCTTTTTGTGAATCAATATTTCTCAAAATGTTCCTGTACGGGTGATACAACAAAGACTTTCTTCCATTATTATTGTGTGAACCTCTAAGGAGAAGTTCTTTCTCTCTCTCTTGGTTATATCTAAATTCTGTTGTAATACATAACTTCGTTAAATACTTTGAATTACATAAAAATACAACATGAGCTACTTAGTGACAGGATATTTGATTATCAACAACAGTTTTGCAGATAGCTGGTATTAATAATGTAATTTGCTCTGCCTGTATTTTCTGCACTTAATATCATTGCATTCTCAGTGTCTGCAATTCTACCTCAACCTTGTGTAATCATGCTCTCATAAAGTTGGCTATAGGTGACAAAGTCAGGATACAGTAAATTTGATAAGTTTTAAGGTGCCACAGAAATCTGTTTCCATGTTGGCATACTAGAATGGAAATTTTAATTCAGTGTATCTTCTAGGGAAATAGATTAACTGCTGGGCTAACATGTTTATGGCTTGTTATTCATGGCCACAGTTTATGCAGAAGCAAATCCGTCCCATTTAGAAATGGCCACTGGGGCCATTTTCTATCTATATCCTCATGGATGCAAGCTTGATGGGATTGGAAGAAGAGCGAACTGCCAGTCTTAAGTTGTGCAGGAACTGTGGACTACAGATGAATTGAGGGGAGTTCATTGGACACAGGCCTTCTCATACTGTTCTTCACAATCCTGTTAATACAGATAGATAGCATCACTATAAAAATTTGCACAAACTGGCAATGGGACATTTGTGCCAACAGCTTCCCCTTGGAAGTAAATATCCTCCAGAGAATTGCCTAATAACTATAGCGGCAGAATGCATCCAAGGCAGGTAATTCATATATGTAGACTGACTAATTCAGAATGTAATACAGCAAGAACAGTGGTTCCTCTGTGTGGAAATATTCCAGGTAGTTGTCAAACAGTGAATACTCCTACTGTTTTCTGACAATTTGAACAGAGAAATCCTCAGATTTATTGAATGTTAGAATGATATTTTAACACTGACAATCTAATTTACAATTCAAAATGATATGCATTCAAAATATAAAGAAACAAGGAAGGAATGGAGAAATAAAAGGGGGGAAGACATAAAACTAAAACATAATAGGTTCTGCTCCCCTCCCCCAGTCCTGACTAATGAAAGGAGAAATAAAACAGAAAAGAAAAGTATTATTCCATCATTACAGATCTAACTGAATAATCCTCTAAAGTTGCTAATAACTATAATCACAGATTATTATATTGTTAGGTTTCTTATTGCTCAGAAAGTCCATAAATGCTTTCCAGTCATTAAGAAAGTTTCTAATTTGCTTATCCTTTAGAACCCTTGTTAATTTGGTAGTTTGGGCCAACTCAGCAATCTTAACATCCATTATTCTGTTGTTGGTGCTTCAGTCCATTTCTAAGTTTGATTAAACAATGTTGTTGCTGCTGTTATGTATTGAAGAAGCAATACATATTTACTATCCAGTTCTTTATTTGTGAAGCTCATCTGAAGGCATTTTGGAAATGTTACAAAATCTATCTTTAATTTTTTTTCATTAACATACAAATCTTAGACCAATAGCTTTTCACTTTCTTACAGGTCCATGACATATGAAAAAAGGAGCCCTCCTTATTTTGACAACCCCAGCATTGCTTTCAAATGTTCTGTGATATTTTCGATAGCTTATTTGGGGTTAGATACCTTCAGTATGTCATCTTATACAGCTTTTCTTGTAAACTACTGCACAACATAAATTTTATATCTTTGGACAACATTTTTTCCCCATCCATCCATATGAACATTATGCTCGGAGTTTTGTGCCCACCTTATTATGTACTCTTTTACAGATTCATCTTGTTTCCAGTTTCAATAACCATTTGTACATTTTTTTAAGATTATGTGATCATTGTCTTTGCAGAACTCTTGAGTGAAGCCCATTTGGTTGCATTTCTTTTTACCCTGATTAAACCTGTCCTTAAGTTGCATATAAGCAAACCAATTAAGATGTTTTCCTTCCTTTAGAATTATCTCTCTTGTTTTAAACTTCCAGTTGTCTTGTCCAAAATACAAAAGATCTTCATAAAGCAACCATGTCAAATTTTTAACCCATTCTTTAAAAAAAAAAAAGACTTCATACAGTGAGGTGACTAGTGTTATCTTAACAAAAAGTCTCTATATTTATTCCAAATTCAGAGAAGAGGATTTCTAATAAAGTAATTTCTAAATTCATTGTGTGTCCTTATCATACCAAATATATCCATGCTACATCTTAAATTATGACATTGATGTTCCAAGGGTCTCACATATCTCAACAATATCCAGTCCTTCAATCATACATAAAAATAAGCCTTGTAATACAATTTGACATTAGAGATTTCCAAGCTATATCCTTCCTTAGCATTGTACATTATTTTACATGTAATTCTGGGTTTCTTTGCCTACCAGATGAATCTTGAAATCTCTTTCTGCCATTGCGCAAAAGGTGTTCTGTTTCTTATGATATTATTATGATATTATGATAAAACGTTTGCTTTTACCGATACAATTCTGTCCGAAAGGGAAAAATTTAACTTTCCCCATTTTGTAAAGTCTGTTTTTAATTTATTTCCAGACCTTTTCATAATTGCTTTGAAATAGAGAACTGTTGTTCTGAGTAATTGTACCTTCCAAATATTTAATCCCCTTTTTTCCACTTTAAATTTTGCAAGAGCAAGTTAGTTCATCCTCCTCCTCAAAGACCATATTTTTAGTCAGCAATTTTGTTTTGTCACAATTCACTTTAAACACAGAACATATCACAAATGCCTTAATTTTTTCCAAGGGAGCCTTCATTGAGTCCAGTGAGTTCTGCGTCATTATCACAAGGTCATCTGCATAAGTTCTCAGCTTATGCTGTTCCTCCCTCCGCCATCCTTTCATCTTATCTGAGATTTCTTAGTTGGGTCTCCAGTGCCAAAATAAACAGGAAAGGTGAGAGAGGCCAACCTTGTCTAGTCCTCTTTTGTATCTCAATCAGTCTTGTTGCGTTACCATTTACTAAGATCTTTGCCTTTTGAACTGAAAAAATTGTCTTTATTGCTTGACTAATATTTTCACAAAGATCCACTCTTTCCAATACTTGAAAGAATTAATTCCAAGAAATACTATGAAACACACTCTCTGTGTCTAAGAAAAGTCAAAATAGCCTTTTTATCATAATGATGTTCCAAAAATTGAATGACATTAAAAACAGTTCTTATGTTATTCTCTAGACTTTTTGACAAAAAACCACTCTAATCCTCATGGGTTTTCTAAGAGAGGTGTTTTCAAAATCTGCTTGCCAACATAGTAGTAAATATCTTATAGTTGTTATTTAGTAATCAAATAGGTCTTTGTTAATGTGTCATCTGTATTTTCTTTATGAATCACTGTAATGTAGGCATTTCTCCAAGAATCTGACAAACTGATCACCGTTCCTGATCTTTGTGACAGTTTTCTTTATCCTTTCCTGTTGCAGTTTATGGGAAAGCCACTTCCCAGGTTTGCTTGTGAGTTCAGAATTCTTTTGCTTTAAGGTATATAATTTGACATACATTTCTTGTACTATAAACAATGAAAACTGTTATCGAAGTAACTTAATCTTTTGTTGAATCTCTTTATAAAAAAATTTAAATATTTCTTCCAAATTCTGCATTCTTAGGAAGGCTAAGGAGCAACCCACTACGCACTGGGTTATGTCCTCAAGCCAGCTTGTCAAGGCAGGAAACCAACATTCCAAATTCATTACATCTGTTGCCCCTCTCACTGTTCCTCAGTTTCTTTTCTCCTGCCTTGCTGGCTAGTCAAGGAATTGCCCTCTACCTCTGTATTTTAAGATTTTAAAACAGTTAGGTTGAGTAATGTAGAGTGAAGTGAAGTGGAAATGACGCTTGAGTTGAGGGAGAGAAAGAATCTGGGTACAGAGGATGATGTTATTCAAGTGGAGAAGCGCAGAAAGGAAGACAAAGACATTAATACCGCTCAAGTACCTACAGGACTTCAGGAGAAAGAGTGTGGTGAATTGGGGATTCAAGCCCTGGTAGATCAGTGAAAGCAAAACTGAGGGGAGATCCCCATTAAGTTGCGGTGGTGATCAGGTCAGTGCCTCAACAGGCAAACGAACTGACTCTAAGAGGCTTTGAAAGGAAAAGAAAAGGTAAAAGGTAAAGCAATTAAATTACCTAGAAAGTCAGCACTGGCCAAAAGTAAAAGCACAGGAGCTCTGAACACAGCAGCAACTTCCATTCGCCATTTTGAAAATGAGCATCAGAGGAGAAGGGAGGGGCTGAATTGGGGAGCAATCTGGACCTATCACAGCCCTTAGGAAAGCTATCCATGCAGACAAGAAGGGAGGCGGAAGAGCAGAAGACCTTCTCGGAGGTTTCATTTAAAGAAGCAACTTCTCCTTTAAATATTAACAGCAACACAATATATGAGGCTATGTTGGCTTTGCTTTCTTCAGGATTATTTCACCAAAGGCAGGATATGAATTCTTTGTTTGGTAGGTGTATGGGAAATGAATTTATACAACTTTCAAGTTCAGGGCCAATGAGTTTGAGCCCAATTGATAGAGAAACAATAAGATATTTAATCTCAGAGGAGATAAATTTCCAAAATAATATATAAGTGAACAGTAACGTATTGACTCTACAGAGCATAATGAATTTATTAAACGAGTTATGTGAACTTACTTGTAATAAGATGAATTCATCTGGATTTAATGCAAATGAGAGACAGCATTTAAATATTGGAAGTGAAGATAAGCTGAAGTCTGATAATAAGGATGGAGTTATTCCTAATAAATCTGAAGAGGATGAGCAAAAATTGAATGAAAAGATTTCAGTGGGAGTTACTCAGGGGTCAAGGAAATGTTTAGCTGAAATGAAGAATATAGAAAAGAAGAGAAGTTCTGAAGAATTAATGAAGGCAGATGATCGTCAGAGCATGAGTAGCAAGCTGATAGAGATTATAGAATTAAAGGCAGTGACTCAGAGGCAGAAGAGTTGCCATCTTCAGAAGAGGAAAATGAGAATGATAGCAAAGTGAGGTTGTTTGAGTCAGATTCATTTAGGACAGTTCTTAAAAAGGTTGTATTGACTTTGGGATTAGAAAATGTAGGAGACAAGGCAGAGGATAAAAATAAGGCTAAATCAATAGCTGCTACAGTGAGTAGTAAGCAAATGAAATCTGATGTGATTCCCATGCCAGAATTGTTTGTAGATCTCATATAGGGGGAATGGGATTATAGTATATTTTCAAAGAGATTCAACGGTTATGGTAAAAGCTTATATTCATTTGATGACAAGGCTGTGGAGTTATTACCACCCCACTAGTGGATGTTTAAGTTTCTGCATTGGTTTCAAATGCAGTGGTCCCCAGGGAAGGGGACACATTATTGAAGGATTTTGATGAGAAACAAATAGATTCAGCCTTGAAAGGGTCACATGAAGCTTCAGCAGTGGCGGTTAGGGCATCAATAACAAGTTCTTTGTTTGTCAGGGCAGTTCTCTTGGTTACAGGAGGTGCTGGAGGCTAATGATGTATCAGCTCTCAATATACAAAAAGTGTTGTTTAAGTTGGAACATGTTTTGAAGTACATTGCAGATGTAGGCTATGATTCAGCAGCAGCTAGATCGATTGCATCCGTAGTGGTAAGTTGTAGAACATTGTGGTTGAAACACTGTGAGGCTGATGCTGAGTCCAGAGCAAATTTGGCAAATGTTAATTTTCAGGGTAAGTTATTGCTTGGTGATAGTGCTTTACAAAAAATATTAGTTGAAGGGAAAGATAAAAGACAGGTGTTTCCTTCTTTACAAAAGAAAAAGAACAAGAGAAAATGATGTGTGGGAAATAGTTATTCCTTTTGAGGTGGAAAGTTTTGGCAGACACAAAGAGACAACAGAAGTTTCAAGCAGCAGTGGAATAGATCAAGGTTTCAGTTTAGACAGCAGTAACAACAGCAAATGAGAAGAGGTTCTATACAAGCAAATAGAGGTGGTAAGCAGCAGTTCTGACTCAGAAACCATGCTGGTGGGGAGAAGATTGATTCATTTTGGTCATTTATAGGAGAATATAACAATGAACAAATGGGTCTTGAAAGTAGTTCAGGAAGCATATCGAATTATATTTGCGAAATGACCAAAAGGAAGATATCCCCTTTCACCATTGCCAAAGGACAAAAGCAAGAAAATGATAGTTCAGAACGAGATACATCATTTAATTCAGATAGGAGTAATAGAGTCCCTATGATCAGAGATTTCAAGGAATATATTCAGTTTTCTTTACTGTGCCAAAACATAGTGGCGGATACCATCCAGTTTTGAATCTAAAATGTCTGAATTCTTTTGTTCAGTACAGGAGATTCAAAATGGAAACATTACGATCGATCCTCCCAAATTTGGAGTTGAACTATTACTTTCTTTCCATAGATTTGCAAGAGCCTTACTTACATGTACCCATGAGTGTTGGTGGCAGGAAGTATTTACGACTCCACTTCAACAACAATCATTATCAATTCAAGGCACTCCCATTTGGTCTTGCTTCAGCACCCTGAGTTTTCACAAAAGTATTGATTCCAGTGGTTGCTTTGAGACAGCAAGGGGTATATCTATATCCATACCTAGACAACATTTTGATAAGGGCAAACAGCATAAACAAGGCAAAATGGGATTTGATGATAAGAATTCAAAATCTTCAGAAATTTGGATTTCTCATAAATTTCAAGAAAAACCAGTTGATTCCAATACAGAGAATTCTGCATTTAGGGACAGAAATAGATTCAGAGAAGGGATGTGTATATTTGTCAAAAGGAAAGGTTTGGCGAGCTGAGATGGGAAGTGTTCCTGGTTTCTCATCAAAGATTAGTCAGTGTAATGACTTTGGCAAAAGTGGTGGGAATTCTGGTGTCAACTATTCAATTAGTTCCATAGGCCACATTCCATATGAGGCCACTGCATCTGTTTCTGAGACCATTTCAAGACCATATCATCAGGAAGAAGAATTTGAGAATAAAGATGCCGTGGTTAGTAAAGGAGGAATTGAAATGGTGGTTGAGTTTAAAGAACCTAGGGAAAAGAATATCATTTGTTTCCCAAGACAAAGTAACTTTAATGACAGATGCAAGTTTGTACAGTTGGGGAGCCCACTTGTAGGAGAACCAAGGGAAGTGGACAGAGCAAGAGAAAAACTTAAGTATAAATGTTTTAGAAATGAAAGCAGTGAGGTTGGCACTTTCGCAGTTTGCAAAGGTAGTAAGGAGCAAGAATGACCTAGTTAACACAGAAAATGTAACAGTAAAATCATACTTAATCAAAGAGTAACAAAGTCCAAACAACTTATGGCAGAAGTCAACAAGATTTTAATTTGGGCAGAAAAGAATGTGGGGTCTCTGTCAGCAGTTCATTTGAAGGGAGTTCTGAATTCATAGAATCATAGAAATGTAGAGTTGGAAGAGACCACACGGGCCATCCAATCTAACCCCCTGCCATGCAGGAACACCCTCAAAGCACTCCCAACAGATGGCCATCCAGCCTCTTCTTAAAAACCTTCAAAGAAGGAGACTCCACTACACTCTGAGGCAGCATATTCCACTACCGGGCAGTCCTGACTGTCAGGAAGTTCTTCCTGAGGTTCAGGTGGAATCTCCTTTCCTGCAGCTTGAATCCATTGCTCCTTGTCCTGGTCTCTGGAGAAGCAGAAAACAAGCCCTCTCCTTCCTCTATATGGCATGTCTTCAAATATTTAAACATAGCTATCATGTCCCCTCTTAACCTTCCCTTCTGCAGACTAAACATACCCAGCTCTCTAAGTCTACCCTCATAGGGCATGTCTTCCAGGCTTCTCACCATTTTGGTCGCCCTTATCTGGACTTGCTCCAGCTTGACCATGTCCTTCTTGAATTGGGGTGTCCAGAACTGGACACAGTATTCAAGATGAGGTCTAACCAAAGCAGAGTAGAATGGTACAAGTACCTCCCTCGATCTAGACACCATACTCCTGTTGATGCAGCCGAGAATTGCATTGGCTTTCTTGACTGCTGCATCACACTGCTGACTCATGTTCAGCTTGTGGTCTATGAAGACTCCTAGATCTCTTTCATATGTACTGCTATCCAACCACTTGTCCCCCATCCTATATTTCTGTATTCCATTTTTTCTACCTAAGTGCAGGACCTTACACTTCTCTCTGTTGAATTTCATTTTGTTAGCTTTGGCCCAGCTCTCCAATCTATCCAGGTCATTTTGAATTTTGATCCTGTCCTCTGGCATATTAGCAACCCCTCCCAATTTGGTGTCATCTGCAAATTTGATGAGCATGCCCTCTATTCCTTTGTCCAAGTCGTTGATAAAAATATTGAACAGCACTGGGCCCAGGACAGAGCCCTGTGGCACCCCGCTAGTCACTTCTCTCCAGGATGAAAAACAGCCGTTCGTGATCACTCTTTGGGTTTGGTCGGTCAACCAATTACAAATCCAACTAACAGTAGCCCTGTCCAGCCCTCATTTTACTAGTTTCTTTGCAAGGATGTCATGGGGAACTTTGTCAAAGGCCTTACTGAAATCGAGGTATGCTACATCCACAGCATTCCCTTCATCTATCAAGCAAGTAACTCTATCATAAAAAGAGATAAGATTAGTCTGGCATGACTTATTTTTGAGAAATCCATGTTGACTTCTCGTGATTACCGCCTTGCTTTCTAAGTGATTAGAAACTGCTTAATGATCTGCTCCAGGATCTTTCCAGGTACTGATGTCAGGCTGACTGGGCGATAATTATTTGGGTCCTCTTTTTTCCCTTCTTGAAGATGGGGACGACATTTGCTCTCTTCCAGTCTGCTGGAACTTCTCCTGTCCTCCAAGATTTCTCAAAGATTATAGCAAGCGGTTCCGAAATGACCTCTGCCAGCTCTTTTAATATCCTAGGATGCAATTCATCTGGCCCTGGAGACTTGAATTTATCCAGAGTGGACAGGTATTCCTGTATCACCTCTCCACCTATTACGTTCCTCATTTCCCCTGCTTCCTCACCTGCTCCCCAACCGCCAGGTTGAGTGCTTGTATCCTTCTGGGAAAAAACTGAGACGAAGAAGGTGTTAAGTAGTTCTGCCTTTTCTCTTCCCCCTGTGAGTAATTCACCATCTTCTCTGCGCAGCGACCCTATCGTCTCCTTCTTTTTCCTTTTGCTGCGGACATATTTAAAAAAGCCCTTTTTATTGTTTTTAATGTCCCTGGCCAACCTAAGTTCGTTCTGTGCTTTAGCCTTTCTGACCTCCTCCCTACATCTCCGGGCCACTTGCTTAAATTCTTCTTTGATGGTTTCCCCCTTCTTCCATTTCCTATACATGTTTCTTTTAACACTTAGCTCAGCTGAGAGTTCTTTAGTCAACCATTCTGGTTTCCTCAGATGCCTTCCATTTTTCCTCCTTATTGGCACAGTTTTAGACTGTGCCTTCAGTATCTCCTTTTTAAGGAACTCCCATGCCTCCTGAACTCCTTTCTCTTTCACTATTCTTGACCACAGAATTCCAGCCAGCAGCTCCCTAGGTTTACAGAAGCCCGCTTTTTTAAAATCTAAGATGAGTGTTTGGCTACCCTTATCTTCTCCTTCCCACTGAATGCCAAATTCCAATAGGGCATGGTCACTCCCCCCTAAAGATCCAACCACTTCTGCCTCATTAACAAGGTCATCCCTGTTGGTCAGGATCAGATCTAGAATATTTGATCCCCTTGTGGCCTCTTCCACTTTCTGGAGCATGAAGTTGTCTGCAAGACAAGCAAGAAACTTCCTGGACCTTGCTGTCTTGGCAGAGTTTGACTGCCAGCATATATCTGAGTAATTGAAATCTCCCATTATTACTGTATCTCTCCTCCTTGAATGTGCAGTCATTTGGTTGAGGAAGGCATCATCAAACTCCTCAGCCTGGGTTGGAGGTCTGTCAGGAAGTTCTTCCTGACGTTCAGGTGGAATCTCTTCTCCTGCAGCTTGAATCCATTGCTCCTTGTCCTGGTCTCTGGAGCAGCAGAAAACAAGCCCTCTCCCTCCTCTACATGGCATCCCTTCAAATATTTAAACATGGCTATCATGTCCCCTCTTAACCTTCTCTTCCGCAGACTAAACATACCCAGCTCTTTAAGTCTATCCTCATAGGGCATGGCTTCCAGGCCTCTCACCATTTTGGTCGCCCTCCTCTGGACTTGCTCTAGCTTGACCATGTCCTTCTTGAATTGGGTTGCCCAGAACTGGACACAGTATTCAAGATGAGGTCTAACCAAAGCAGAGTAGAGTAGTACCAGTATCTCCCTCGATCTAGACACCATACTCCTATTGATGCAGCTGAGAATTGCATTGGCTTTCTTGGCAGTGGTATCACACGGCTGACTCATGTTCAGCTTGTGGTCTGTTAAGACTCCCAGATCCCTTTCACACGTACTGCTATCTAGCCACATGTCCCCCAACCTATATTTCTGTATTCTATTTTTTCTACCTAAGTGTAGGACCTTACACTTCTCTCTGTTGAATTTTATTTTGTTAGCCTTGGCCCAGCTCTCCAGTCTGTCCAGGACATTGGAGAACAAGCTATTTAAGCAGCCACGAGATTGCACCTGGAGAGTGGACTCTAAATCAGGAAGTATTCTTTATGCTGCAATGGAAACTTGGTGCATTTTCTGTGGACATGTTTGCCTCAGCAGAGAATCACAAATTGTTAAGATATTTTTCAGTGGATGGAAACAAAGGTGCAGAAAAGAGGGATACGTTGAGGTCAGAATGGCCAACGGGCCTGTTGTACCTCTTTCCCCCGATCACGATATTATAAAAAGTGATTCAGAGAATACAGGTGCAAAAAGTATAAGTTGTGTTAGTGGCACCATATTGGCCATGTAGACCATGGTTTCTGCAGTTAATAAGCATGTCAGTGAGTCACCCATGGAAATTGCCAGTCAGATCATACTTGCTAATGCAAGGTCCAGTTTGTCATTCAAACCCTCAGTGATTAAGTTTAATTGCCTGGAGATTGAGCGGAGCTATTTAAAAGACAAGGGATTCGAAGATACTGTAATAGAAATGACACTGGTATCTAGAAAGAATTGCACAAATGGAATATGTCAATCAACATGGGGAGTGTTTAAGAAATGGTATAGTAGTAACTCGGTGGACATTGATAATGTTTCTGTTGACAAGTATTGCTGTTTCTTCAAGATGGTTTGGATAAAGGTCTTCACCCACATACTTTGAAAAGGCAAGCGACAGCATTGTCTACTGTAATATTAATGGGGCAAAGCCATTATCAGCTAATGTGCATATGAAGCGCTTTCTGAGGAGGGCAAGTTTACAGGCTCCACCTACGATTCATAAGTTTCCATCCTACTACTATACATACTTCAACAATCTCAAGATGGATAAAGAGTTGCATTTGTATGTGTTATGATTATGCAAGTGTGCAGAGATCGCAGTGTGTATGGGCTCACACCACAAGGTCTATGGCTTTGACAGTTGCCTCTAGGATGATGGCATCGCTAGAAGATGTCTGTAAGGCAGCTGGGTGGAAGGAACCCACAATCTTTATCAGGCATTATAGGCTGGAGGAATTTGCTTGTATCCAGGCTGCTTTTGGAAGATCAGTGCTACAAGTTGTAGCTCAGAGAGGTGGCAGTTGTTCCCGTCCGTAGTAAAGACAGCTTGGGTATATCCCAGTGCATAGTAGATTGCTCCTTAGCCTTCCTGAGAATGAGAGATTGGTACTTACCATGAAGACTCATTCTAGGAAGGCTAAAGGAGCAATCTACCCCCACCTGGGATGAATAAAAAATGTTGTTAGGTTAATTAGTTTATGGTTAGTTAGTTAAATTTCTAGCAGTCAAGGCTATGTAATGAATCCGAGGAAGAGTGAGAAAGGCAATGGATTTAACTAATTTGGAATATTGGTCTCCTGCCTTGACAAGCTGGCTCGAAAAGAGAATCTAGTGCACAGTGGATTACTCCTTTAGCCTTCCTACAATCACTCTTCTCGGTAAGTTCCAATCTCTCATTTCCTTCATCAGCTCCCCATTTTTAGCTTTCCATTCTTTTTTATATCTGGAACCGTATTTTATGAATTGTCCTCTCACATGAGGTTTGCTTGCAACCCAAACTATTTAGGCTCTGTACTCTTATTTAAGTTCAGCTCAAAGAATTTCCTGAGTTCTTGTTTACATTGTTGTAATGTTTTCGCTTTCAGAAATAGTTATTCAGTTTTCATCTAAACTGCGTTTACTCTGCTTTCAGGGACATCGTGGTAGGATTATAATCTGGAAAAGTTTTTGGTAAAATGTCCACACTAAGCTAACCATAGTCTTAGAGCTAGAACATATCTATTCTGGAGAAAGATTCATGATGATTTTTAAAAATTACATAGTCTCTAAACTTTGGCTGCAAATGTTTCCAGTCACCAATTAAACCAAAGTACTCTGTATATTTGTAGAAAGTTCTAGATAATCTTCCTTGATTTTTCTTAACACCTTTACTAGAACCTTTGTCTTTATTAGAATCAGCAACTCCATTACAGTCATGTATGCAAGTCAAATTTCTAGGTACAGTTCAGATGCCCTTCTTAAAACACTTAAAGTGCTGATTTCTCATTATTGGGACCATAAATCCCCATGAAATGTATTAGGTTGCCTTTTTAGTTGATTTTCACAATAACACATCTATCTTGTCTGTCTTCAAAAATCAGTTTAGGTTGTAATGTTTGATTTAAGTAAAAGACTGCTCCATTTTTTATTTTTTATTTTTTTCCCTTATTTGCAGATACAGACTCTAGGCCCATATTTGATTCTGTGGAAGTCTACAGTCTCATTTTCTTACATAAGTTTCTTGAAAAAAAAATGATTTCATATTTGGGATTTTTTTTTAAAAAAATGCCAATTTTTTTCCTTTTTCTGGGATGACTTTGGTTCATTTACAGTCCATGAAATTATTTTCAGATTCATTTTGGTTGTTTATTAAGATACCTTATAATATTATTGTTTCTTCTTAATAACTGTCAACAATTTTGATGTCTCTTTCTGGTGCGTCTTCCTTCAGCTTTCTGAGCGAAGGTCTCATTCTCTCCAAAGAGTTGATTCTGTATTTGGCACCTGCATAAGTAGCTATTAAAGCACTCTGGAACTATCTAACCAAAGGATATGTTTGTTTGTTTTTTGAGCACTTTTGCCAAGAATTTGTGCTCTACTTTCTTCAGCATTCTTTCAGTAATTTGTTTAAAGATACTTATTTCATTCTAGTTTATTTTAAAACTTTTCTTAAACTGTGCTCCCAGTATTTCATCTCTTATACTCTTATGTGTGAAGTGAATTACAAGATCTCTTGGAAGTTTTTCCCTCTCTGCATAAGCAAAGTTTTGTCTGTATATTGCTTCAGTCTTATTGTGAAATTCTTCACTGGAGCTGTTTCTGAGATCTGCCATCAGTCAGCTTTTTTGTCACAGCTCTTAGCCTAATGTGTTTCCTTTGATTTTAACTCAGTAATTGTAAATCTACCCTGTGACTTTTCCAAATTCTGCTGTAAAATGGCCATTTCTTTTGAATTATCAGAGATCTCCTGTTTGTGCTTATGTGTAGTAGTTGTAAGATTCTGAACTGACACCGTGATCTCTTTGAAGTTGTTTTCAGCAAACTCTTTAAAATAATTTACTCATATTGTAATGTCTAATCTTAACAAATCAAGTTTCTGTTCTGAATTCCCATTCCTTTTTGTTACATATTTTTCAAATCTGTTACCTGATTGCACATTTTGGATATTAAGGCTTGATTTTTAATAAGTGCAGGACCAGTTTCTTCTAGCCCAGCTGTGGACCTTTTTCTGGTGGCTATGTTTATGATGTCATGTAAATCACTGTCTGCTTAAATTCTGGCATCAGAGATAATATTTATTTCCCCTTTTCTAAAATATGACTTCCATACCGCCATTTTAATTGTTTGAATCTTGGAGATGCCAATTCTATTTCTTATTTCCAGTTTAAATTGCTACTTAATTTTGTCTTCAGTTTTTCAATGTTATGCAATCTGTCTCTCTCAATACTTGATTTTGTTTTTAAGTACTTTCTCAATGGAAATTGGATTTCAAATATTTAAGATGCAGGTTGGTCATACTCACTCAGGTGTAGGATTATACGCTTAAAGATGGTAATCAATCTTGCAAGGGTGGAGCAGTACAGGAACCATGCTGCTAACAGTTGGCCACCTTAGCCAGAGTCCTGTTTTTTCTTTTTCTTTTAATCTTGAGAACCCACTGTCAAAAGGGCAGAGGTGCTCTCATTCATAAGTCTTCAGAGTGTGCTGTATATCTTTGCACCTCTTCTGGTGACAAGAATGCTATACAAGATTATGAGTCCAAGTATTAATTGTAGACTTGTTCTGGCCAGATGACCCCAATTCTGATACTGGAAGAGACTGCATTTTGACATAGTAGACTAGGAAAATACATTCTATCACCCATCTATTAATTGTAAAAAAAGTGTTCTTTGCTACCGCTTGTTCATACAAAGGCACTTTTCTGTTCTAACTTGATGTACTGTACTGTGTATGTAAATTCAGCTTCAGAAACTTAGAATATTTTTTACTACACTGTTTTAAGTTGGAAATGTGAAAGTGTGCCAGCTAATGTTGATTTTTGTTAGTTGAGTGTGAGCTTGAAAACAGCGTCAAAGGAAAAGTATATTGCTGTAAATATGACATAAATACCTTAAATTTATGTTGCTGTTTATACCTTTGTAACTCTAAAAAGTATGCAGTTGAGTTCCTGAACAAAATAATACTTTGGTTATTGTCTAATATTACAGTGCTGAACAGAGTTCAGAGCCTGAAAGGCTGGAAAAACAGAGAAGAATTGAACGCTTGAAAGAAGAGTTGAGGATACTTCATGGTGAAGATGAATCAATCGGTCAACAAATAAAACAGTTTCAGCGTGCTATATGTACATACAATGAGGAGTCTGCTAGGCTTAAGTAAGTTTTATAAATGTAACTGAGGTTGATTATTTAATTTGTGTAATAAACTGCATCTCAGAACTGTGTTTTTTTAAAAAAAGAAATTCTCCCCACTTAACACATTTTCCATGTGGGTTGAGACCTGCCAGATGAATGCTGTTACGTACTCCAGAGGATGTTCTCAGGCAGGCTGAATGAGCAATCCATACATGTAGGTTAATTCCCTTTGCCAACTGTTTTAAGGCAGGACTTCACGAACATTTTATTCCATTGCATCTATTAGTTCCTACAGCCTGTCTTGCATCAGTTTTAAAAATCCTGCCTTGCCAACTAGTCAAGAAAATCCTCTCTCTCCATTTCTCTGTTTTTCTCTTTAAAGACTAGAGTTGAAGTTAATTTTAATTAGGTAGGATTTAAGAAGGCAAGGCAGATCCAAAATGGCTACAGACATGTTAAATAAGAAAAGGAAGGAAACCAATTCTGACAACAATAAGAAGCAAAAGAAAAGAAAAATTCAAGGACAGATGCCAGTATTGAGCTCTCCCATGGCTGCAAGTCTGCAAGCCACAAAGGTTGAGCAGTGTGACCGAATTAATATAAAAAATGGGGCAAATGAGCAACAGGTTTCTAAGTCTGGTGCAGAGTTGCTATTGGAAAGAATATTTCTTAGCTGTAGTGAGAGCAATTTGAAATGCTGATCTTCATGGCAGCAAGCCCCACTGGATAAAAGAGTGGAGGCTGTTTCTGAACACTGTGGCAAGAGTGGAAAAAAAAAGGAAACATAAATTAAAATTGACGAGCGTACCAGGTAAATCCTCTTAAGGGTGGCAAGGAGTTCTGTGGAAATTCAACGCTTGACTACAACTTCCGATCGCCATTTTGAAAAACTGGATTGATTAATTAATTAACTAGTTAGTGCTGGAGCGTTGCAGAAGATACTGCACAGACTGGATAAACTTCTGCAGTATATAATGGATGTCAGTTATGACCCAGTTGTATTTGCAGCTAGAATAATTACATCAGCAGCTATAGATAGATGTTCCCTTTGGCTCAAATACTGGAATGTAGATCAAAATGTTAGGACTCATTTATTGAACACGCCATTCAGAGGTGAACTATTGTTTGGTTAAAAGGCATTAGAAAAGGTTTTGGTGGAAGACAAAGATACAAAACAAGTGCTGCTATCCAGTCAAAAGAGGAAGGAAGACAGCAATTTTTACAGAAATGATTCTACTCTTCATGGAGGTAGGGGTTTCCAAAGGCAAAGAGAATTAGGCCTCATAGATCACAATGGAACAGATTGAAGTTCCAGTTCAAGAAGCAGGGAATGCAGCATTCTAGGAATGAGCCACTCCGGTAGAAGTGGAAAGCTCAGTACTGACTTAAAAGACATACTGGTTGGAGGAAGGCTTCAATTTGGTCACCACTAGAAAGAGATAACGGTTCAGCGGGTTCTAGAAGTAGTAACCAAGGGTTACAATTCAAGCCAGGACCAAGGGGAAGATTCTTACCCTCACCAGTATTAAAGAATGCAAACGAGACACAGTGCAACAGGAGATAGCCATTTTTTGCATATAGAGGCAATAGAAAGGGTACCCCATGAGGAGGAATTTCAGTGGGTTCACTCCTTGTTTTTCACTGTACCCAATCACAGTGGGGGGTACAGACTGTGGGGGGAGGAGCCATGGAGATGGCATAAGAGGCTAGAACTGTATCTCCTACAAGCCAATGATTGAAAGAGTTGAGTAATCCCACCAGAATGGAGAGAAGACAGTGAGTAATTATAAATATCTACAGCGAAAAGACTAGGGCATGAATTAGAGTGGTTTAATTGGAGTTTAAACTGAGAGAAAGATAAATAAACTTTACTTTCGATTTTGCGGCGGTCTGTTATCAGACAAAGCATATCTAAGACATCAGCAAATTTTGCTGTATCCTTATTTGGACAACATCTTGGTGAAGGCTGGTTCTCGGAAAAAGGGGAGATGGCTCTAAAAATTACACTATGGTATCTTGAGCATCTGGGGTTCATGGTGAAATGCAAGAAAAGTCACTTAGAGGCAGCCATGATTCTGACTCATTTAGGGGCACAGATAAATATGGAAATAGGTTTTGTTTTCCTTTCACAGGGAATGAAGGTGAAAATAAAACAGATAGAGGCAAAGTTACTGTAGGTCAAGAAAGCAGATTTGATGCATTTGGCCAGGATCTTGGGGATAATAACTTCAACAATACACTTAGTGCCTTGGGCAAGGTTTCATACTATTCCTCAGACTGTACCAATGAGCAATGATTCAGAGGAAGCATTACTGCTTACCCTTGTCACAGCAGGTTCTCAGGAATCTGAGATGGTGAACCAGAGACAAATTGGTAGACAAAGGCAACTACTTCATTCTACAGCAAAAGGTAGCAGTAACTACAGATGTGTGTTTGTATGGATGGGGAGCCCATTGCAATGGGCAGTTAATCCAAGGGCAATGATCAATGATAGAGAAAACATGGACAATCAGTTTATTGGAAATGAGGGCAGTCAGACTGGCCTTGATACATTTTTGCCCCGATGATTCAAAACCAAGATGTGCAGAGATGCACAGACAGCATGCCAGTGAAATGTTATTTAGGCAGTCAAGGGGGCTCCCGATCAATGAACCTGATAAACAAATCAAACAGGATATTGAAGTGGGCAGAGAAATATCTGAAATTATTGTCAGCAGCCTGCATCAAAGAATTGTTAAACATAACTGCAGACTTCCTTAGCAGACACAAGATTCGACCATGAGAATGGAATCTGAGCAATCTGATGTTTCAGTCCTTGCAGGACAGATATGGGGAATTTCTGAATTTATCTCTGACATGAATCCCAAGCTAAAAAAAAATATTTCAGTAGATGAAGTCCAAATGCCAGGAGTCAGGATGCATTATTGGTAAAGTGGCCGAGAGGTCTGCTTTATGCCTTTCCATCTCTGCCAACAATACAAAGAGTGTTGAACAAAATCAAGCTGGAAAAGACACAAGTGGTGCTGATCACTCCTTATTGGCCATGCAGTCTGTGGTTTTCTCAGCTGGTGAATCTATAATTAGAAGACACATACCATCTTCCACAAGTGAAGGACTTGTTGCAGCAAGGTCTAGCATCAAGATCTAGGATGGCTAAAGTTGGCTGTGTGGAGATTGAGCACATAAGGCTAGTAGAACAAGGCTTCTCAGCTTCAATGGCTGACATCATAATGGGTTCAAGGGGACAATATACACAGTGTATCTATAACAACACGTGGAAAGCATTCACTAGATGATGTAGAGAAAATGCAGTGCATCAAAAGAATGCAAAGGCTGTGGACATGTTAGCCTTCTTGGAGAGAAGTGATGAGTGGGGTGCCACAGGGTTCTGTCTGGGGCCCAGTGCTATTCAACATCTTTTTCAATGACTTGAATGAGGGAATAGAGGGCATGCTTATCAAATTTGCAGATGATACCAAATTGGGAGGGGTTGCTAATACCCCAGAGGACAGGCTCAAAATTCAAAATGACCTTGACAGATCAGAGAGGTGGGCCAAGGCTAACAGAATGACCTTCAGCAGAGAGAAATGTAAGGTCCTACACTTAGGCAGAAAAAATGAAATGCACAATAGTACATGTGAAAGGGATCTAGAATCTTAGTAGACCACAAGCTGAACATGAGTCAGCAGCGTAATGCGGCAGTCAAATAAAAAACATTATTCTTGGTTACATCAGTAGTATAGTGCCTAGGTTGAGGAAAGTAATAGTACCACTCTATTCTGCTTTGGTCAGACCTCATGTAGAATACTATGCCCAGTTCTGGGCAGCTCATTTCAAGAAGGATATTGACAAGCTGAAATGTGTCCAGAGGAGGGTGACCAAAATGGTAGAGGGTCTGGAAGTCATGCCCTATGAGGAGAGACTTAGGGAGCTGGGTATGTTTAGTCTGCAGAAGAGAAGGTTAAGAGGAGACATGATAGCCATGTTTAAATATTTGAAAGGATGTCATATCAAAGCAGGAACGGGCTTGTTTTCCACTGCTTCAGAAACCAGGTCAAGGAGCAATGGATTCAAACTACAGGAAAAGAGATCCCATCTAAACCTCAGGAAGAACTTCCTGATGGTCAGAGCTGTTCAGCAGGGGAATATGTTGCCTTGGAGTGTGGTGTAGTCTTCTTCTTTGGAGGTTTTTAAACAGAGGCTGGATGGCCATCTGTTGAGAGTGCTTTGATGCGTGCTCCTGTATGGCAGGAGGTTGGACTTGATGGCCCCCGTGGTCTCTTCCAACTCTATTATTCTGTGATTCTTGCAAGCAGGGTTATCTAAAGGTTTGAGACCGTATACCTGAAAATGCCACGTTTCTGCTTTATCTTTGATAATATCAGCAGGTGGCGAGTCTCTGGTGGGACACTCTCATGTGAAAAGTGTTCTTCAAGGGGCGACACTCCAAGTACCTCCAACAGTGCATAGATTTCTCTCCTGGGATTTCAATCTTATGCTAAATATTTAACTAAATCTCCATTTGAGCTTCTGAAGGAGGTCTCTGGGAATTCTGTAACATCAGCTCAAAGAATTTCAGAGTTAGCCTCAGTGTCTGCCAACTCAAATTTTTGCAGGTTTGGAAAGGACAAGTTGTCTTTAATTATAGATCCATCATTCATTCCAAAGTCTATACCAGTGGTTCTCAACCTGTGGGTCCCCAGATGTTCATGGACTTCAGCGCCCAGAAGCCCTGAGCATTGACCATAGTGGCTGGGGCTTCTGGGAGCTGAAGTCCACGAACATCTGGGGACCCACAGGTTGAGAACCACTGGTCTATACTGATGGGAGCTTGGGGCCAGTCTTTAGAGTTACCAGCATTCTGCCCAAATCCTTGCATTCATTAATTCCTTGGATGTCAGAAGTGCAGTTAAAGTTTACCTGTAGAGGTCTAGGAGGATCAAGACGAACTGAGGCTTTGTCTCATTTAATCAAAGAACTTTGGGATATAAAGCAACCATTAAATGTTATCAAGATGGATCAAAAGCTTCCTTTACCTGTGTTACGACTTGGCAAAAACACTGTACCTTCCGGCAGTTTGGGCTCACTACCAGTGGCTGCAACAACTGCATTTAGAGTAGCAGCTTCAATATAAGATGTATATAGGGCTGCTGGATGGAAAGATCCATCTACTTTTATTAGACACTAGAAAATGACATGTTTAGATGTAGCCAGGCAGCATTTGGCAGAGCAGTTTTGCAATCAGAAGTAACACAGGATAGGACAGAGGCCTGCCCTTGAGGTGGTGGCTTGGGTTTATCCCACATGTATGGACTGTTCCTTCAGCCTGCCTGAGAATGAGGTAATTCTAGGAATGCTGTCCACCCAAACCCCGGGATAGAAGGGGGGAAAGAAGAAGACGGGAGATTCCTGTTCTGTCTATATGGAATGTCTATGACGATTAGCAAGGCTATATAATTAAACTGAAGAGAGAAAGGCTGTAGGAGCTGACAAATGCAATGGAGATGAATGTTGATGAAGTCCTGCCTTGAGATGGTTGACACAAGGGGTTAACCCAAATGTGTGGATTGTTCCTTCAGCTTTCCTAGAATGGCCACTCATTCTCCAGTGGCTTGAGAAAAGTATGCCAAATACCCCTCCAGTAGCTTGAGAAAAGTATGTGAAGTACCCCTTCCCTGCTGCACTCTTGAGAAAGCAAAGGTTCATTTTGATTGCCTGGCTGTTATTCTGTAAAGATAAAGAAGGTGTCTACCTTTATGAGAAAAACATTTGACATCCCACTTTACAAAGAATTGCAAGTAAAAGCAATTTCAGGGCATGGATTTTCATTTTGTTTTATGAATATATTGTTAACTATGTATGCTTTGCAATTTGACTTGGGGATATTACTGATAGATGTGGCTGATAAAAATTACTTAGTTTTTTTTTTGTGCAGTAGACTTCTGACGGGAAATGGAATTTGTTCTTTAATAATGCATAATATTTCAGTAGTGTTCTTTTTTTTTTAAGGAAGGAAGAACATGAGCTGAAAAAAGTTATAGATTCTCAGGAACGGCAGCTGAAGGAATTAAAGGACAGTAAAACAAACAGGCTGAAAAGATTTGGACAGTATATGCCGATTCTTTGTGAAGCAATTGAAAAGGCTTACCAGCAGAAGCAGTTTGTATACAAACCAATAGGACCTTTAGGTAATCTGTTTTATTTCTTTTGATAAACAGATGACAAAAATCTTGACCAATAGATTGGAGATGCTCGATTTCACCTACATATTCTAAAGATGAGTAGCAAACATGGGGATATCTTTGTGCCTGTGCCTTCTCAGCCTGGTGTTACTGAACATCAAGGCTATGTTCTTTTGGGCCTGACACAAAAATTATGTTTGAAAGTTACGAGTCCTAAATTCTTACTTCGTTAGGGGAAAAAGAGCTGATTTATACATGCTGTGTAGAATAAGGGGAAGGATTGATCCCTGATTGTCTAACAGTGGTATGGTTCACTACTGTAGGGAACAGGATGTTGTACTGTTTAATCTGATCTAGAAAGACTGGTCTTATGTTCTTGGGATTGACATCCAACTCTTGATTGTTAAGAGCTGTTCCTAATTCACTTTTATAGGGAGCTTGTAGATCTTTCCAAAAGTTGTAGATCGGCATTCCTTTTGATTAGCTAAAAGAAAATATTGTTTAAAAAAAAGGGTTACACATATTAATCTATCCATTCTTTGTTTGTTTGAAGTGCTTGTACACTACCATTCAAAAGGGGCTCCCAGGGATGTTTACAAATTGTTAATTTGACAGTGCCCCACCTTTAAGCTTATAATCCAAGTAAGACATGAAACGCATAGAAAGGTTGTCATGTGCTGGCTAACTGCTGCTCATAAACTTTACTCAGAGTTTAATCAGAAGCATTTATTTGGAGCAAAGCAAGCAACATAGCAACATTTCTTAGGTTGCTGAGACTACAGTATCTACAAAGGGTACAGGGTTTTATACCTTTGACATACAAATTTAGGCACACCTAGTAGTGATTGGTAGAAATCATAAATGTCATATCACCTGTGCCTTCCTGGGATTTCACACTTCATCTTTCTCATTCCTGTTGATTTACAGCCCTCCCACTGGACATCCCACATCCCAGCGCTTTTAGAACAAACACACTTTGAAGGCTAGCACAGCGCCTGATTTCACATCCAAACTATTGGATAACTTATCTGTTCTCACACCCGGATTCTCAGCCTATCCCAGCATCCTTTTATGACACAGCATTCTCCCATAATGCTTCATTGCACAGCCATGGTATTCTAGACAAAAGAACAAAACATATATATAAAGTATACGGTGTAAAAACCCAGCCCCTTCCTGCAGTATTGCAGGGCACCAAACATGTTGTATGCAAACAGTAATACACGTATGCAGTGAAATATGGAGACCTTTAAGCATAGTATATAATAACCCCATTAAACATGATTAACAACATGCACTAACTAGGCCTGTTTATCACACAGCAGGACATTATTATATGTAGCAAGGACAGACACAGTGTATAGCAAAGGGTAATATATCAAAACAAAGGAATACACTACATAATAACATATGATTATATATTCTAGAAGCAGATGTAACGTATTTCTCCATCAAAGCATATCACGTGTAACATGTAACAGATCTCTAGCAGAACCAGGTCTAACAGAAATCCTATATCAAAAGTAGTAAGAACACCGTCATCTTCATTTTCATCTTCGTCCAGCATACTGTGACAATATTCACATTTCTTACTTTCAACAGTCATTCAGATTACAGGCAAGATTTAACATATGATGACATGTAACACATGATGGGAATTCAAGCCTTTGGCTATTCCAAGATGGTCATTCGTTTTAACAACATAGTATAGATTTCCAGGACAGGTTAAACTTTATACCAGCATATAGTGTCCACAAGCGTAATATAATCAAGAAGCATTCATCATCATGACAGAGCAACATTTTGAAACATGGCAGGGAGTGAAGCCAACCTGACAGGAATTAAGTCCAGCAGATGCTGGCTGCTCTTCTCTTTGACAGACCGGAGCAGTGCCAGTCAGAATCTAGGGGGAGGGGCTCTCACCAGCCACTCAATGGAGCTTCCATAAAGAGAAGTTCATGGTTCTTGCCAGTTTGAACAGTGTGTACCAGTAAGATGGTTTTTGATTCACAAATGACGTGACAAAAATAATGAGAAAGCAAGGTTATTAAATATATATTTGAAAAAGCATTCTGTAGTAATTTTGAAGGTCTTTCTTAACTTTCGGAGTTATTATATACACCATTTTTAGGTGAAGCTTATCTAAAAGATCAGCATTGCATCAGTTTCTTTCAAACAGTGTGGATTCTGTGGGTAGTTAGACCACGGTATACTGCTACAGAATATTGTGATGCTACTAAACTAGATATGATGTTATAGTATATGGTATAGTATATACTATATATATTATATAGTACTAGCGTATTTAACCAGCGTTGTCCAGGATTTTATTTTCTCATAGGTAATGCTTGTTAGAAATACCTTAGGAATTACCTTACCCTACCTTAGGAATTAGATGTGGTTGAAATACACATGGATTTGAGATCCTGTGCCTCTAATTCTCCAAACTGTGTTGTCCAGTTCCTGTAACTTTTGCCCATCTTCCGCAGTCCAATCTGTATTCAGTTATTAACATACAGAGTTTGGGTTCCTGAGGTTAATATACTGCCCTGCTTCTTGCTGCTAGGCCTCGTCTCTGTAGCAACTGGCCTGAGCTTCCTGGCTGAGAATTCTAAAGGCCTCTCCCTGATCTGCCAACCCCAGGATTCCATAGAATCTTCACAGCCAGCCAATCATATGAGGTCTTCGCCTCACACAGCCAATCATATGAGGTCTTCTCTGCCTGACACGGACAAACTCACAAACAAACTTTGACTTTTATATAGTAGATAAGAGTATATTAGTACATTAAGCAACGAGTACATTCAAAAAAATTAAATAGCCAGTGCAGGGGCTAAGCAGAGCAGGTTCCCCCAGGCCCCAGTGAACATCCCCCTCCCAAAGCTGTTGTTAGGCCTTGTGAGGAAGGTCTCAAATACCCAAAGCAGCTTTTTTAATTGTTTTAAAATGTACATATTAATTTTTAATATAATATTAACATAATTGTGTACAGTGAGCCTTAGAAAAGAGTGGTGTCTCCAAGCTGCCTTTTTCATCACTGTAGTATTTTTACTTCAGAGAAGTTGAGATCAACAGTTTGCACAATCCAAATAGCTGAATTTAATATTGTTTACTGTTTTGAATATTAATTCTTGTATTTAGGTGCTTTTATTCATTTGAAAGATGCTGAACTTGCTCTGGCTATTGAGTCGTGTTTAAAAACTCTGGTTCTGGCCTTTTGCTGTGATAATCATCAAGATGAAAGAGTGTTACAAGCATTGATGTCCAGGTTCTGGCAGCCTGGTTTTCGTCCTCAAATCATCGTTCATAAATTTCAGAAAAATGTTTATGACGTAAAGGCAAGGTAAGTTTATTGGGCACTTGTGGCCTGTAACCTCATTTTTGTATCTCTTTTGACTGATATCATGCAGATGGTATTCTGTGCTACAGTTAAGGGTTACAAAATGCTGTTGACTGAATTGTGAGCTCCAGAGTCAGCTGGTTCTGTATTTGAATTGCCACTGCTATTACTAATTGGATATAGGGGGACTGAATACCTTTGAATATAGAATTTTGTTAAAAAAAACCCTGATTTCTTATTGGCGTATTACTTGCAGATTAGTGAAGCATAATGACTAAAGCTGCAGTCATTAATCCATTTCTTTCTTTTAGTTATCAAGTGGCCACTTTTTATTCTGTTATCATTTACATGAGATTGTAAGAAGAGTCATGTTTAATCAGACCAAAGGTGTTTATTAAGACTATAACTCTGGCTGAATGCAACCCCCTCTTCAAAAAAACAACAAAACAAAACAAAAAAACAGGGTTGGGGTCTCACATCACCTACAAACCACTTTTTTTCTGTCTCCTTTCCACCAGAATAATTTCTCTTTACTGAAAGCCTTGAGGAACAGCTGTTTGCCTTTTCAGTAGTTTCACCCTCATGCAGTATTGTTCAACATTTTTTTAAAAAACAAGACTCTCTCTCTCTCTCTCTCTCTCTCTTTTTGTCTCAAAACCATAAGTGAAGTTCTGGCCACTTTTTTTTTTGTTTCTTTGAGAGTGGGGATTGGCTTTTTGTATAGTTCTTGTCACCCACCCCCACAGGATCCCAAGGCACAAAATCCCTCCAGGACTCACTGTAGTTGCCCCTCATGATCTGTATAGTCTCACATTCTGTTTGCACTGTGCCCAGTCAGTTATTTAGAGGAAATCCACCAGCAGTACATGGGTGCAAGTGCACCACTTGTTGCGTGATCCCATAACCAGAGGCTCACTGTTTCCGATACCAGAGATGACATATAACCATCATTCCTGGTAGCCATTGATGACTCCATGCTGTATGGATTTATCTGTTCCCCTTATCCAGTTTGGCCATGAATTCCACAGTTCAGCTGTGTGTTGCGTGAAGAAATATTTCACTTTATCTTGAATTGCACACCATCCAACTTCAGTGAGTGACCTCAAGTTTTAGTATGAGAGAAGGGAAAAAAAGCATTTAATTGTCTGTTTTCTCCTACTGTGGAATATCTTATATACCTCTCTCATGTCTCCTCCTCTTTTCCAAGCTGATCAACCTCAAATATTTTAAGCTTTCTTTGTAGGGCAGCTGCTTCAGTTCCTTGATAATTTTGGTTGCCCTTTTCTGCGCTTCTCCCGTCTCTAGAACATCTTTTTTTAAGGTACAGTCCCCAGCACTGAACACCTTGCTATGACTGCACCATGGATATGTATAAGAGCAGTGTGATAATAGCAGTTGTATTTTCAAATCCTTTTCTAATTTCCCATTTACAGCAGTTGTACATTGATCAACACTTTCATTACATTATATTCCGCAAACCCAAATCTCCTTCTTTGTCTCCTGCTGCTAGCTGAAGTCCCATTATATGTATGTGAAGTTAGGATTTTTTGCTCCAGTGTGCATATGTTTTTACACTTGCTTACCCTAATTTCATTTGCTGTTTTACTTCCCGTTCTCCCAATTTTATGAGATCCTTTTCAAATTCTCTGTAATCTGTCTTGTTCTTGCTACCCTAAATAATTTAGTATCATCAGCAAATTTGGCTGCGTCACTTACCAGAAGCCTCCATTATTTCAAAGACTTCTGTGAATGTTAGGACACTTAATGAGCTGGTGTTATTGGATGCAGCCCAGTGTATTAATGTCTACCTGCAATGAAAATTGGATAATTTTATGCTTCTAAAACTAATTTAAAAAGTTCTGTAGTTGTGCCTTCTGTCATCTTTTGTATGGCTTATTTTGTTGCACTGTCTCAAGTTTTTTAAGTATAGATATTACTGCTTTAACTCTTTTGCAGAGCTGTTGTTCATCCTACCTTCCCAACGGTCCTGACAGCATTGGACATTGATGATGCAGTAGTAGCCAATTGCTTGATTGACATGAGGGGTATAGAAACAGTCCTGCTTATAAAAGTAAGACTTAACTCTTATCTGTAATATATAGAATGTTGTTATGATAATTGAGTTAGAGTACTTACTACATGAGGTGAATCATTTGAAATGACATAAGTTTCTCAAATTAACTGATTATGTTAGTACAAATTGAGAGCTGGTGTGGTGTTGCAGTTAGAGGATTGGACTATGATTCTGGAGATCAGGATTTGCATCCCGGTTTGGCCATGAAACCCTCTAGGTGATCTTGGGAAGCCGCACTCTCTTAGCCTCAGAGAAAGGTCATGGCAAACCTGCTCTGACCATATCTTGTCAAGAGAACCCTGTGATAGATTTTCTTTAGTGTCGCCATAAATCATAAACGACTTGAAGACACATGACAACAACAGCAGCAAAATGAGGGCTTGATAATGAAGTTGTTAGGCTTTAAGGGGAAGGCTGGCTTGTCCTGTATGGCAAAGCATAATGTGGAGTCTGATTTGGTTTTAAGGCAAATTCACTGGTATCTTCAGCAGTTCTGTTGATGTCTTGGGTGGGGGGTGGGGAGATCAAGAAGTACCCTGTTTGCTGGTGTGTAAGTCTCACTTTTCCCCCCAAAAAACTGTTTGAAAATGGGGTGTGTCTTATATGCCAGTGTGTCTTCTACAATGGTAAATAATATTTGCTGACATATAAATGGTGTGCATATATATACATCGGTGCGTCTTATATGCTGTCAGATGTGGTAAATGCTTGTGATTATGACAGAACATTTTTCCAGAAAAATGAGTCCCTTGCATAAAAATGAATTCAGGGCACTGGAATAATGGTTGGTCTTCAGCAGTACGTTTGGAAGAGCACTTGAACTATAAGGGAAACTTAATGGTCACGTTTATTAGCATGCTTAAGAATTCAGATTACTTCAGATTAAGTCCCTTTTTAAATCTTAGCTGTAAATATCACACGCTTAGATAAGAAACTACGGTTATGGTTCTCTTTTTCTCTCCTAGAATAATGATGAAGCCCGTAGAGTTATGCAGCAAAACAGGCCTCCCAAAAATTGTAGAGAAGCTTTTACTGGTGATGGTGATCAAGTGTATGAGAGACGGTATTATTCATCTCTATCTAATCGGCCCAGATATCTAAGCCGAGACGTGGAAGCAGACATAAGGTTAGTATCAACTAATTCCCACCTTTCTCCATAAGTCAGGTCAGAATGCTGGGACCAATTCCATGTTTTTGAATTTCATCATAAAAATTGTATTTTGAGCAATGTTTTGTTTGTTCTAGGCACTTGGAGGAAGAAGTTCAAAACAAACGAAATGATATGTCAAGATTACAACAACAAGTACGTCATGTTGAGAATCAGATAAATGAGAACAAACGTCTCCTTATAAGTCATCAGCAGCATCAAAAAAGTATACAGGTGAGACATACATAAGAAATGTATGTGTAGTATGGGAAATTGATACATAGGAATGTGGAATGTGTATGATACATGCATTAAGCATTGGACCAGGGGTTAAATTGGTGATGATGTGTGGGGGCTCTCAGTGGAATGTCAAATATCAGTGATGTTCTTTGAATTATTTGTGTTTGAAAACTTTTTATGTTTAGGCAATAGATGTCTTTTCATAATGTAGGCACAAAGATGCTATATTTGTTTAGACTGTAGTATATTTCATTTTTTAAAAAAAATCTGGAAACATCCAGGTAGTTCTTTATCCTTGTGACTGTTCTTTCACTTCTGTCTTTTTTCACTTCAGTTATATGCTCTTTGACACTATAATTGCATAGACTGGCTTTGCACTTTGTTTACTGTTTTGATACAGTAGCATTTCGGTAACTTTGTCAGGTGAGATAAATCTCACCTAAGATTTTCTAATGAGATAAATATTGGTTCTCTATATTGCCAGTTCAACAGCCTTGCCAGTACACTCTTGAAATGTTTATTGTTGATGTGTGGTACTTTTTAGCTAAGTCAGCCACTACATGGTGTGTCTTTCCCAAGGTTGGAAGCTGCTTTATGCACAGTGTTCTTGGGCTTGCTGAAAACAAAATCTAGGAAGCTTTGCTGGGGAACTTTCTTGGAGAACCTTATGATTCTAAGACAGAGGAGAGGAGCCATGAAATAGCTTCTACTATTTTCTTCAGATTTGTGTGATTTTGGCAATGGTTTGCTGTTGACAGTGCTGTTGAAAATTGAGGTGTGACTCATATTTTTATAAACTCTTTAAGTACAAAATTTAGAAGAATATTACTTCACCACAAGGTTGTAGCCATAGTATGTAATAGTCTTACTTGCCTATAGATTCGTCGTACCATAAGCAGAAACAGTGTGCAATCAGTCACATCATTTTTTTAAAAAAAAAATCCAATTCTTCAGATGTCTCTGCATGAGCCATACCATTCCTGTTTACACAGAAGGGGAAAATATGGCTTTCCACATGTTAAATTGCAGCTCATATCATTCCTTCATCATTGATTATGCTAGCTATAACTGATGAGTGCTCTACCCTGATATCTGGAGGCTGACAGATTTTCCATCCTTGATATAGGTAGAAATGCCTTCTCCAATGATATCAGTTCTGATATTCTGGTATTACTCTTGTGGAAAATGCTATATGCATATATCAAGAATCATGTGTACAGTCTTTATAGCTCCATCACACTAATAAGTTATATCTTCATCATTTCTCAGCTTATGTAATTACAACTCAGATTTCCCTTTTCCAGTGTGATTTGTATAGGTCATTCTTTAAAACCTTCAAACAGTATTTACATTTTTAAAGGCTTTTCCTTATTTATAATCCAAAAGAATTACAGTGTAGTCTATATGTATAACTTCTGTGCAAATGTGTTAGCCTCCTCAAGTCACTATTCTCAGGATGGCACAGTAAAGAAATCCATAACTATTGAGTTTTTCCCCACGTGCCAATTGGAACAATCAGGAGCCTTCATTCTTCTTTAGTTATGATAGTTAGGGCTCCCCACTTCTCTAACAGTTTTCTTTTTCCTGCCAAGTGAACTGAACAGGTTTAGGCCTTTCTCTGACAAGTCGGTTAATTATTGTTGCGAAGGATGAAGAAAAAGTTGGAGGAGAAAGCAGTTGAGGGCAAAAAGAAAATGCCTGATTTACAAAGAGAAATGAGTTCCCAAATGCCTACTACTCAGCAAGGCTCTGAGGAAGGGATAAAAGAGAGTGCTAAGAATGTGTTTCTCCAGATGCCTGCTGATCAGCGTGACTCTGAGGTGGAAAAGAAAGAGAAATTAGAAGGAAAAAACTCCTAGATGGCCACCACTCAGTGTGTCTCTGTGTAGAAAAGAAAGGAAGCACTCAGAAAAGTGTTTCTCTCCTCTAGTAAAAGTGATATAGAGGAGATACAGACAGTCTGCAATGATTAAAATAGAGAGACAGAGTTGATGGTAAGACGGAAAGGGCAGAGGTGGTTTCCCACAAGCCGAAAAAGAAGAAAAAAGTTACGATGGTGAAGTCAGGTCATGGCTTCTCATCTAAGATGGTTAGAACCAAAGCGGCAGTAGTGAGTTTTCAAAAAGTCGATTTGGGCTGCCATATTGATTGCTGCGATTCTAAAGAGATGGGAGCAGCTCCTAGTGAGTGTTCCTCTAGTGTTGGAGCATGCTCGGAAAGCCTGATGTAGCACCTAGAAGCAAGGGGAGGGGCTACATTGGAGTATGGTTCAGGGAGAGTGTGCTCTGTTTCTCTTACTCCCCCAGAGCTGTTTCGAGCGTGTGTGATTTCTCCCCTCCACCACAGTTTCAGAGAGTGGATATGAATGTTTCTTTCCCTTATACTGAAAGGGGGACACCAGGAGGTATGCAATATCTAAGTCAGATGTTTGCAACGCAGTTAGAGGAAGAATGACAACAGTGGAGAGAAGGAGGCAATCAGAGATTTTTGTATAGAGAGGCAAGACCATATTTTATGGGTTCTGCTTCTTCTGGAATGAATGATCCTGACATTAATGAATTACGGACTTTGCTTAGACAGATAATTTCTAATGAATTGAATACAGTGATGTCTTTCATGAAGAATCGATTGAATGTTTGGAAGAATTTAAATAAAATGAAATTACAAACATTATCAAATACAATGAATTACAGTAATACAAATTACAATAATATGAATTTATATGAATCACGCATTTCAGTGCTCAGATAGACACCAAGCTAGGATGCATTTACCTCTCAGAAGAGAGGAGAGAGAAAGTCAAGCAATGCATGGGAATGTTGGCAGTGCTCAGATCAGCAGATCTGATGGTACTAGCTCGAGTAATGGGGATGCTAGTCTCAATAATTCACTTTGCACCTTGGGGATCATATCATTCCAGGGGCCTACAGAGACTTTTGATTCCTCATTAGCAGACCGTCAGCAAGAAAAAGCATTACTTGGTGCTGGAGCTGATGGAATGGAGCTGGTGGGGAAAGGACACCAGTTTGAACAAAGGGGTTCCATTAATAGTGGAACAGTATGTGAAAGTCATGACAGACATGAGCCTGAATGGTTGGGGAGCACATTGTCATGGAGTGTCAGATCAAGGTTATGTGGAAAGGAATAGACAAGAAGCGCAGTATAAATTTCCTAGAGTTGAAGGCAGTATGTCTGGCACTGCTTGAGTTTGTATAGCTAGTGTGAGGACAGCATGTTCAAGTATGGACAGACAACATGACTGCAAGGACATATATTATCAATCAAGGAGGACTCAATTTGAAGCTCCTGTTAGGGGAGGCAGACAAGTTGTTCCTTTGAGTGGAAAGGAATTTGCAGTCAATAACAGCAGTCTACCAGAAAGGAAAGTTGAACATCAGAGTGGGTTACCTGAGTCAGCACAGTTTACATCCAGGAAAACAGACATGGAATTATGGAGTGTTTTGGAAACTGTACAGGAGATTAGGTCACTTTCAAATAGACTTATTTGCCTCAGTCAGGAATACCAGGCTAAGAAATTTCTTTTCAATTGATGGGAGCAGGAGTGTGGAGGCAACAGATGCCCTGTTGATACTATTGCCAAAAAGTTGGCATTATACGTTTCCACCAGTAGAGATTATCTAGAACAGTGGTTCTCAACCTTCCTAATGCCGCGACCCCTTGATACAGTTCCTCATGTTGTGGTGACCTCCAACCACAAAATTATTTTTGTTATTAGTTAGTTAGTTAGTTCCAACATCGAATAGATTGGAAACACTGCCCTAAATCACTGCTCTAGATAGACTTCTAATGCCTAAAAACTGGTAATCCTCCCCCTTTTTTTAAGCACAGAAAGCATCCATCAATGTCAGAATTAAGGCAATAGTTCTAGTTCTGAATGCTAGGTTTCCACAGTTTAAAAAGCCAGTCGCTCCCAAAGGCAACGCCGAAACAGCCCACGTTTTACACAGGGAGGAAAGGACAGGGAGAGAGGAAAGATGGCAGCGGCATAAGCAGACTCATTTTGTTTCACTCCCACCCTCCCTCCCTCCCTCCCTTAAAGGGAGCACGGCTGCTCGGATGCTCTCACTCCCACGTCGCACGGGTGCTACTTCCTTCCTTTTTCGTCCCTCTGAGGGCTCGGGAGTGGGGTGTGATACCCACTGTAGCCTCTTGACCACACTACACCTGCGAGCCCCTCTCGGTCTCCCCACCTCTGTCCCCCCGACCCGGCAGGGAAAGATGGGGAAACGTCCCCACACACGCCCAGCACGCCTCCTTTCCCCTCCTGCCAGTGCAGGGTCTCCTATCGCCACCTCCGCTCCCCCGCCCAGCAGGGAAAGATGGCGAAATGTCCCCACACGCGCTCAGCACACCTCCTTTCCCCTCCCCCAGTGTGGAGTCTCCTCTTGCAACCTCTGCCCCCCCACCCAGCAGGGAAAGATGGTGAAACGTCCCCACACGTGCCCAGTGTGCCTCCTTTCACCTCCTCCCAGTGTGGAGTCTACTCTTGCCACCTCTGCCTCCCCACCCGGCAGAGAAAGACGGGGAAACGTCCCCACACGCGCCCAGCACGCCTCCTCTCACCTCCTGCCAGCACGGGGTCTCCTCTCGCCACCTCTGTCTCCCCCGCCTGGCAGGGAAAGACGGGGAAATGTCCCCACACGCACCCAGCACACCTCCTCTCACCTCCACCAGCGCGGGGTCTCCTCTTGCCACCTCCATCCCCCCCGCCTGGCAGGGAAAGACAGCGAAATGTCTCCACACGTGCCCAGCGCGCCTCCTTTCCCCTCCTGCCAGCGTGAGGTCTCCTCTCGCCTCCTCTGCCCCCCCACCCGGCAGGGAAAGACGGGGAAACGCCAGCACGCCTCCTCTCCCCTCCTCCCAGCACGGGGTCTCAGAAACAACGCTCCCATTGGCTGAGGCCACCCTTCTTTCAAAAGGGGGTGAGGCGGGATAGAGGAGGGGCAACCCCTGTGAAATGGTCATTTGACCCCCCCAAGGGGTCACGACCCACAGGTTGAGAACCGCTGATCTAGAAGGTGCTTCTAAAGATATAGCAGGAGCGGAGGTGGTGTTGATAGTGCCACATTGGTCCTGGAGACCATGGTTTTCTCTGCTGAAACAATTGTCAGTGGGGAAACTGTAGAAATTGCCGATTCAGAAAGATCTTCTAAGCCAGGGTGTGGTGAACCATCGAAATCTGCAGTGGCTGAATTTGATGGCTTGGGTCTTGAACGGAAAGTGTTAGAGATGTGTGACTACTCTACAGGAGTTATTGATACTATCTTAGCATTCAGAAAGCAGTCAACACATTATTTATGACATGACGTGGAAGGCATTTGAGAAGTGGTGCACTGCGATGCAGTTAAATATGCTGGACATTCAGGTCAAGCATGTTTTGGAGCTCTTGCAAGGTGATCTCCCAAAAGATTTGAGACCAAACACATTAAAATGCCAGGTGTCAGCACTGGCAGTGACACTGAAATTTGAAGGTGTCTGTGAAAAGATTTTTATGGGGAGCTACTATATCATCTTTTCCAACAAAGCACAGATTCCCAAGTTGCGATCTTAATCTGGTCCTGAATGGTTTAACATAGCCACCATTTAGCCAGTTAGAGAGCTTCTTTCTGAATGATGACTTTCAAAATGGCTGTTCTAGTAGTGATTACATTGGAAAGGTGTGTTTTGGAATTAGCGGCTTTGTCTATAAATCTGAACTTGTGTAAATTTGAGAATGACAGGTTAACGCTGACTTCAGATCCAGCTTTTCTTCTAAAGTGTGCCTGCAATAAGGAAGCAGCTGATATCATTTACTTCCCTAATTTCCGTCTTCAACTTAAGCACCCTTAGGAGAAAAGATGACATACACTTGATGTGAAAAGAGCAGCCTGGAATAAGGGAACAGCTGATATCATTTACTTCCCTAATTTCTGTCTTCAACCTAAGCACCCTCAGAAGAAAAGATGGCATACACTTGATGTGAAAAGAGCAGTCATGTTGTATATCAAAATAACTGCTCGGGTGAGAAGGACAGAGGCTTTGTCTGTCTCTTACAATCCTAGGACTTTGGGATAGAGCATTGAAAATGGTGATTGGAAATTGTGTCAGAACATGCATCTTCCACTGTTATAATTATACAGGCAGTCCTAGGCCTAGAAATATAAGGCTACATTTGACAAGATCAGTGGCAACTGGCACAGCTTACACCAGTGGTTCTCAACCTGTGGGTCCCCAGATGTTCATGGACTTCAGCTCCCAGAAGCCCTGAGCATTGACCATAGTGGCTGGGGCTTCTGGGAGCTGAAGTCCATGAACATCTGGGGACCCACAGGTTGAGAACCACTGGCTTACATGGTAACTTTACCACTGCATGACATATGTTCCGCAACTGGATGATCAGAACATTCAACTTTTGTCAGGCCTTATTAGACAGACAAGTTTAAATCAGCATAGATAGCTGTTGGCAAGACTGTGCTACAATCAGTCTTGAGGAGTTGAGAACATTCTCACCCAGGGTGTGGCTTAAGTAAACCCCAGTCATTGTGGATTTCTCCTCCATGCCATCCTGAGAATGAGTGATTGGACTTACTGTGAAGGTTCATTCTGGGATGGCAGGAGGAGGAATCCATGCCCACCCCAACAATTAAAAAAAAAAAGTAGGAAGGAAAAAAAAGAGAGAAAGAAAAGGAGATCAAAGTTAGTAAGGGACAGTTACAGTTAAAGACAAAGGCTTGTTTGCAGAGGAAGGTCACAGGTTCAGTTGCACACGGCTACATAAAGAAATGATCAGAGAAGTGAGGAGTCCTAAGTGTCATAACTGAAAAAGAGTGAGGACTCCTGCCTATTCTGAATGGCATGTGGGGATAAACCCAATCGTCGTGGATTCCTCCTCCTGCCATCCCAGAATGAACCTTCACAGTAAATCCAAACTCTCAATTTGTGTAAATGCTTATTTTGCATCCAGTGGGCATTTCTCATAATGTTTACTTTCATTTTAGATAAAAATGAAAGGAAAAAAACTAGAAATTGTGGATCTTGAAAATGTTGAAGAACACCAGTCAGTGGATATCTCTGCATGGGTAAGCAATGTATTTCTTTATCCCTATTGCAGTGTTGTGTATGTTGAGGACAGACTATAATTTTAATAAGAATTTTGAGTATCAGAGTTTGTTTCAGTTGAGTAAGAAACAAGTTTTTAGTTTCCAGAGATCTTCAAATTCTAAGGACCAATATTTGATCGCAAACAGTAAAGGAACAGGGAGTTAACATAAAAAAACACCCCACAAGTGGTATACATTTTTAATCAAATTGAGGCAAAATTAAATCAACTAATATACTTTAGCAATTCTGCAGAAATTGTGTATTAGTTTCTGAAAATAAATTTTGGAATTGATTCACATTGGATATCTACTATGTACTTAACTTTAAAAAGCCTATGGGGAAACAACAATGAAAGGACTAATAAAAGTGCACAATAACAACAAATGTAGCAGTTCCTAATGCTTTTTCTTGTAGCTAGTTATGTGGACTAGAGCCTGCAGAGTTTATACAAAAATAAAACTTTAGTCTTGAAAGGGACAAAATACACTGTTATTCTTAGATTTCTGTATTTTGGAACAGTAATTTCTGTATTTTGGAACTGTATTTTGGACCTCAGATAATTACCAAAGCCCAATTGTTAGACTAGACCAATCAGATCTTCGCGGCAGGTATTATAGAACTCTGATCATTATTTTTAATGCAAAAGAATAAAGTCCAGTTGAAACTGCTGGTTTTAAACTATAAAGCAGTATAGGGTTCAGGACTCGAATTCTTGATATTGTATTTCTTCTCTATGAATTTATCTATCCCCTGAAATCAACATCTGGGCCTTTTCTTAGAGTACTTCCTTTGAGAGAAATATGGAAGAGGTTTTTTCATTTGTGAACCCCCATCTGTGTCATGCTTTTTCCAGTATGGCCTACTTGGACTAACATGATCGTCCTTTTGATACCAGATGAAAATGTTTTTCTCCATTGTGGTATTTGTGCCTCACACAATTGGGTCTTGCACCTGTACAGACCCATCCACAGAACATTCCATAACTGAGTAGCTTTTTCACAGGAATTCATCAACATCAGCAGCCCTAATCATGGACTCCCAGGATAGCCACTTATCACCTTGCCAGCTGCTTCATCTGCCCACTCAGCTACCTCGCAACTGATCTCATTCATCAGGACACTTCCACACATCTCAAAGCTGGGGGCCATGCTTGGTCCAGTGCTATTCTCAATCACTAGATTGTGGAAGTCATGGTTCACACTCTGTCCATCACCAGTGTTCCTTTCCAGGCCACAGGAATGTTGCCATGGTTGACTCCTTAGGATGGCAAGATTATCAATCCAGGTTGGACCGACCGTAATACCAATGTTAGTACTGTCACGACTTCCTGGCTTTGAATTTGTCATCATTGGGTTGTTCAGTCTGAGCGGCTCCCTGTACAACCCTTCCATGGGCACATCTATTGATACTTTCTCCGGATAAGCACTATTATTATCTGGATCATCATGGGTACCAGTCATCTAATCATTATGCTGATTATCATACATATTGTCATTCTCAAGAATTTGAGGTTGAAGTCACTACATTGTGCTGGAGACCTCCAGACCGAGATACTGAACCCATGCCACCAGCTACTGTGTCAGGGCCTTCAGACAGAGAAGCTATCCTAGCTATGATCACCAAGCCCTTGGACAAGCAAACATACCAACGACACTCACTTCACAAGTGCCTGCATCCAGAGTTGGGGATCTGATGTTTGCAATGGCTGCTCTTCTACAGCAGGGTCAAACTGTCTTCTCTTTGCATCTACTTCATCGATTTCTTCTTCCAGACTCTGTCCAGGTACCAGGCATTCAGAACTGGACTCATCAGCATCATAGTCCTTGAGGAATGATGGAAACAGAGTGGATAAAGTGTCACCGCAATCTCCCTCACCTCTTCCTCAACATCACAGATACCATACCTGTGCCAGAGGACTTCTGCCCCATGTGGAGCTCATTCTTAGGATGGTGAAGTCACTGGGCCTTGAAGTTAAAAGCCAACTCACCCCTTCTTTGAAGCCTAGTATTTCAACACATTGATTTCCAGAATTCCATGATGCTTTCCCTTGTTACCCTGACTTCTAGGGGTGACCCTTGCAAGACACCCTGATTTGCTCTAAAATGCCAGAATTGGGGGAAATTAGCGGAGCACTGGCTTCTGACAGCGGAGGGCAGGGCAACATCAAGCAAGACCTTCTAACCCAATTTCTACAGAGTCAGATCGAGAAAACTAGGCTATAAATTCATTCAAGATGTTTTACTGAACTGTATGTGTGACACACTCACTCGGTCTCAAACACTCACACAAGTACTCAAGGACGATTGAAATGGAAAGCAGTGAAAATTGACAGAGGAAAAGTGGAGGGAATTAGAGGAGAGGCTAATACTGTACCAGTCCCAAAGTCCTTGGCTGGAAGAACATAAGCGGGAAGCGGAGCTCAGCATAGGGGTAGGGTTGAGGGGAGCCTCAACAGACAGAGTGACATCCTGCCAGTCAAGCCTGGGAGATCTCTGAAACGAAGGCAGAAAGGGGTCTAGTTATAGGGCTGAACATATCCTGAACGTATCCCGAAAAGAACAATTGCCGAAACAGAAGGATGATGCTGGTGTGATAGCTGCCTGATGGCTGCATGATGGCTGCACCAGGTAACTGGACCTTGCTTTGATATGCCTTGCTTTGTTCGAGGCATTCAGGGGGGAATCAAACAATCTCCCCAAAGTATTGTCATGCTGATGGCCCGTTACCTGTGCCTACATTCCTTTCTGAAGTTTCCTATGGAGACATGACAGGGGGAAGTTTCAAGTCTCTTTTGTCTGATCGCAAGCCTGACTGTTGACGCACCAACCCAGTCACCTCTGGCTTAGATGTATCTTTAATATAAAATTATTCTTCCTGGGATGGGGGTTGGCTCATGGGGTAACACCCTCGTACCAACTTTTCTTGATCTAGTGATCCAGTCCTAGGCTACACTGTCTTCAATTGTACCGATTGTCTAGACGACTGAAGAACCTGCATAAGTTTCAGCAGGAAGGAACTTTCTTCATTGTCACACATCCAGCCCCAAATTTGATTTTCATGGAAGCTGCCAAGTTGCAAGTTGGCCCAGAAGTCCCATTCCACTCTGCCAAACAGAGAAAGTTGCTGCTTTGACCTGTATGAGGGAACATTCTGTTTGCAGCGTTGGTGATCTGGGTAGCCACCTACCAAGCATACATGGCGGGCCACCATCAACTTCTCTGGAAAAGACAGTGTCCTTCCTCCCATACTTAGCAGAAGACCAGAAGAATGTGGTTATGCTATTCCAATAAGAGGCTCACAGGCTGGCCTCAGGGCAGATTAGAGTGCTTCAGCATGGGGCAGACTGTACCACAAAGGCTATGGCAGCTTCAATTGGTTTATGGCACTACTCTTTGTGGCAGTTGGCAGGGTTAATGGAGGACACAAGGAGACATGTCAAGGGTCTTCCTTCTGATGTTTGGAGACTGATGAAGCCATGGTTGCTGTCTTTCAGGTCTGTACTACAGCAAAGAAGATGGGTTTTAGTCAATCTGCCCATCCCTTTCAGCAAGATAAGACTTACTTGAAAAGTCTTTTTCAGCCTCCTATGCCAGTTTAAGTCTTCCCACCCTCTACTCATCAGTCATCTTCATCAATGGGCTCATAGCAGTCTCAGTACCAGCTTCTGTGGCCACTAAGAAATCTTTTTCAGACACAAAGCATTGCCTTTGACTGCTTCCTATTTCCATCCTTCCAGCCTATGTCTCTGCACTGACATTTCTGCAATCTTGAGCCTCCTTATTTCTTCAACCTCCTCAATGAGTGGAAACAAATATGCCAGGGGTTGTGGGTAATTACCATCATATGCCACTGAGTTGGCTCACCCACCTCTATCTGGTATCTTTAGATACACTTCTCCATCCTGAGTACTTCGGCAAAAGGTTGCTGCACTGCTACAAAAGGATGCCATCAAGTGACTCCCGACCATGTACACCTGACAGCGTTCTTCTCCAGGAATTTCATTATATTGAAGAGGGATGACTCTCTGAGACCTATCAGGGAAATAAGAGATATAAATTCATATATTCCACCTAAGAAATTTTGAATGGTCATGTTATTTGACATTCTCCCTCTCCTAAAACTGGAAGACTGGTTCACCTCTCTCAGTCTGTCAGATGCTCACATTCATGTTCATGTCAGGCCTCATCACAGAAAATACTTGTGCATCATAATGGGGCAACAAGTTTCACCAATACGAGGTGTTTCCTTTAGGTTAACTATAGCACACTGGGTGTTCATGAAAGTGATGGCTGTAGTCACTTTCCATCTCAGTACCAATGGGGTAAGAGTCTCAGTACCTGGACAACTGGCTGGTGGTTGCCTCCATAGAAGACCAGTTGCAGAAAGACACAAGTAGCAACCCCTCCTCATCAAGCTGGGATTCAGGATGAATATCAACAAGTCATCACTTACTCCTTCCTAGTTTTTCCCCTCTATAGGGGTGCTCCTCGACTCCAGACTGACTTGGGATTCCTGCCAAAGGACAATATGATTACTATATGGCTTCTGTTAGTGCACATCTTTCATGTAGGAGACTGCTGGCGCAATTGGTAATGAAGGTCCTTGGCTACTTCACCTCCACCACAGCAGGCACCCTGTGCTCACTGCTCCAATTTTGTACTCTCCAACTCTGGTTCCTGCAGCATTTTGACATGAGGCAGACTCCCTCCCAACCAGCTCCAACTCCCCACACAGATCCATTTAACCCTGCACTGTTGTCTCCAAACAGTCATTATCTTTGAAGGGATGCCTTTCTGCCTGCCTACAACCCTTGTCACTCTGGGTTCATCTCACTCGGGGTGGGGTGGGGTGGGGTGAATACTGTGCTGGTGTTAAGGCACATGGATGTTGGTCATTAGCAGAAAATGGTTAACCACATCAACTCCCTGGAGATGGTTGGGGCCATGAAAGCCCACAGAGCATTCATGGGATGGTAATACAGATAGTCCCAGCCATCAACTTTTATCCAGCACCACTCAATAGATTGTAGAGCTCAGGGCAGATGCATCCTTTGGAAGGGCGATATTATCATCTAACTGTGATTGGCTTGCCCCACCTCCTACAGTAAGCTAGTCACCCAGCTGTGTGTGGTACAGAGACCACAACAAAGGACAGAGTGATTATCTGTGCTCTCACACAAACCTGCCGTCTTCCCCTCTCTTCCTGAAGGTCTGTTTTCACTGTGACAGACAGTAGAACTGAGAGGGAATAGCTCTGGATGCTGTTCACATTTTTGCCTGAAGAGGGCAGGGTTCTCTCTAAAAGCTACTCAGCTCTGACCTATTCCATGGATGAATCTGCACAGACACAGGACTCTATTGTTTGAGGGCACAAATGGCCACTCAAAAAACTATAGTTACAGGTAAGCAACCTGTCCTTTTTACTCCAGGCTCCTTGACCTTGTTGCCAATTCGTAAGTACTATAATTTGTTTTTCTTGTAAAAGATACAATTTTATATCATTGGTATATTCATGCATATGTATATTTTGTTACTTTGAGGGTTTTTTTAAGAAAATGGGGTCTGATAATTTAAACAGTCATTTTGCACTAAATATGCCAAATTAAAAATGTCCACATAGAAAAAATGTCTTAGCCAATAATTTACCTTCTACCATAATTAAGCCAGTTTCTATTCTAAAGCTTGCATTTGAAGACACCAGACACATTCTGTGCAAAAAAATTGATAGTTACCTGACATATAGAATTAATCCACATGATTCATGCCTCTGTTCAATGAACAAAAAGTTGACTATGGATTTGGCACAGAATGTGGTCAATAAAAAGGAAATTCAGAAGACAAAATAGGGAAAGAGAAATAGTCTTTTATATATTCTAGTTAAAAGATAAAAATAGCATATGGGTTCTTAATGTCCAAAGGTTAAAAGAGAACATGAACAAGTTTGGCAAGTTAAAATACAAAATATATCAAAATATAATACAATACCACAATGAAGCAGGCTATCATATAAACTGCAGCAACAGCAAATTAGAGCATATCAGAAAATGAATGTTCACTAAGAAAATGCTACTCTTATAGAGCCTTTACAGCTGCTTCCAATAACAGTAGCAGGTGGAGGTCCTCTATAACACCAATAGACCAATTAACCCCATAATTACTAAAGTTGTAAGTCTTGTCAGTTCTAACACAGAAGACCTGAAAGGTGAAAGAACAAAATTTCCCACTGTTTTGTAAAATAGCATCTAACTAGCTTCGGTACTGTTGCATTTTGTACAGCAGAAAGTTTATGAGCCAGAATAAGGCAGATAAAATATAGCACATTCTGCTTATAGTATTTGAATAAAGTTATCCTCACAGGAGCCTTTTGTCACTTGAGGTCATGAAATGCCATGAAATAAAATGAAGTACACTTTATCAATTAGTGAAAGCTGCAAAGGGTCTTTCTCCTAAAATATATTTCTTTACCACATGAGCTAAAACTGTATGGTAATCCACTGTGGATAAATTCTTTCCAAACAAATTTGTAAATTAATTTATAAAAAAATTAAAACCACAACTGGTTAAAAAATCTTGTGACACCTAAGGACTGACATTTTCATTATAGCATAAACTTTTGTGGACCAGTAACCATAAAGGCATATGCTGCAGTAAAGCTGTTAGTCCTGTAGTTGTATTATATGCACAGAAGAGCTACTGTGTCCCACGTACTTACTCATTAGAATGTCTGTATAGAAATTATTATGTTAACAACAAAAGCAATAAGCACAGCTACCTGTATTTGAATACATTACAAACAGTGCTTTACTAACAATCTAAGATGGAAATTGTTTATACACATTTTCAGCTGTGCTGCCTTTGGCCTAGCGTATAAATTACCTAGGCTATTTTTTTGTGACATAAAATGGTGGAAGGATTACCTGATTGACTAGCGGTTTGTGGAGGATACATCCTTTAGTCTCTTTGCTACATGCTTTATGGCACATATTTATTAAAAGTGAGATTATCTTGGATCAATTGAAACATAATTTTGTGACCAGGAATTCAAAGCAGTTAGAAAGTAACTTGAAAATATTTTTTATAGGAAGAAGAAGTAGAAGATAACAAACAGAAGATGGAAGTTGTTAAGAAGGATATGTGTATGTGTAAGAAGAAAACGGAGGAACTGAAATGTCTTCAGCAAGAGGCAGAACAAAAATTGGAAGCAATTAAAGACAAAATCCATCAGCTACAAGAAGAAACAGCCCCAGTCCAGGTACTGTGTGTGTACGCACACATGAACACATGCATGATTATACATGAAGAGTATATGTAGTAGGTCCCCCAATATCAACAAAGGATATGTTCCTGGACTTAATACAGATGGTGAAAAATGTAGATAATACCAAACACTCAATTTTGATCCCCTCTAGGCCGGGCAAGGTGATGAGGGAAGGAGTCAGTTCCACCAACTGGCTCTTCCTGCCTGCCTGCTTGCCTTCCCAGGAGGGCTTGGCAAGCAGTCCCCTCCCTGGATGCTAAATCCAGCAAGGGGCGTGGCTGTTCAGAGCCACGTGTCTTTCTTGGCCAGGAATGAAGGGAGATTTCTTTCTTGGCAGAAAGTGGCTCATGGCCATGCAGAGCAGGGCTTCTCATTCTTCTCTCGGAGTGTCCATCTCCTTCCTCAGCAAAGAGAGCTATGGGGAAGCTTTGCGTTCTCTTTGGCCAAGGACGGAGGGAGGCTATCTCCTTCCTTGGCTGAAAGAGGCGTGGGGAGAACTACTCTTGACCAGAGATGGAAGGAGGCTCCTTCCCTATATGAGAGATAAATGGGGCAGGGTGGCTGCATGTCACTGAATCCTGTCTTGGTTGAAGATAAAAGGAGGCTTCTTTCTTGGTCAAGAGAGGTGTGTGGGGGGGTGCCCGGCTGTGTTTCATCATGCACTTCTCTCAGCTGGGGAGGGAGTGAAACTCCTTCCTTGGCCAAGAGAGTTGTGAGGGGTGGGGCAGCCACACAGAACAAGGACTCTAGCCAGCAGCAGCTGCCATGGCCCTGGAACATATCGTGGATAATTGAAATCGTGTATACTGGTCATGTGGTGACGGGGGAGGACCTACTGTACCATTAATTTTGAAGATGCTAAAGTGTGAATAAAACAGGTTGATGGCATTTTAAAATTGGATGGTTGCTGTGTACTATTGACAAAACTAACAGGAGCCACCATTCTGCCAATAGCAGTCTGGAGGATAATACACACACGTACTCTTATTTGAGAATTTTATGGTTAGTTCACTGTTTTATGGCCAGTTCACTGGCAGAGAAGATTTTTGAAAAGATTAACAAACTTGAGCAAACTATATCTGGGTTCCAATCAACACTGTTTGTAATCTGTGATTTAAGTCAGTTTGGCATATTAACTGCTGCTCCTCCTCCTATGAAGAGAAAGATACATATGGCTCCCAATCAATGAACACATCTTCCTCCAAAATTTGCAAGATGTAACTCAAATACCACTGCAGAGGCATGAGATTGAGTTCCGTAATATCTTTGTCTTGAACGACTTGAAAGGAACAGTTGAACTGGGCTTTAACAATTTTAGAACTAGTAGAAAGATTTGGAAAAAATATATTGCTCTCTTTGAACCATAAATTGTTAATTCAAAATAGCTCTGTAATTCCTTAACCTTTAATCTCCAAGAATACCAGCTCCGAATTAAAAAGTTGACCTACAAGTATCAAATTCAGTTTCTCAGGTAAATCAAGGCACCCCAATGAAGTAGATGCAAGTAAATTATATCATCCCTGTGGAGAAGGATCATACTATAAATTGCATTCATCTTGCCATAAAGTTAGAAGACAGAGCCCCATTCAAATAGACCTATGAGGAGACCATGGCTAAGTGCCCAACCAAAAAGGAACCCTTTACCTCAAAAAGGTGTAATTGGTTCCAATGCTATGATCCTCCCAGAAGATGTTACCACTGAAGATTATGCTTCCACTAAGGCTCCTTCTCCCATGGGAAATCAGTGGGAGTACTGTCTACTCTCATTAGTAAACAAAATATCTTGCAATAGTGTCTTGAAATATTGCTGACTGGAAATGACATGGAGGGATGAAGACTTTTATGAAACTTTGATGGCATTTGACATCATATGTCTGTAAGAAATGTGGATTGCAGATGGAGAAACACACAATTCAGACAATTCCAGGATTTCAGTCTTGGACATTTCCAGCTTCCCATCCAAACAACAGAGGAAGACCAGTAGGTGGACTGGCAATTCTTGCTTTCTCTTAAGTTAGAAGCCCATTACAAACCAATTACAGTAAAAAAAAAAAATCCTTACCACCTATTGTCTTCTAAATTAAAATAAGTTGAACATCAAATATTATTGTGGTAAATATATTCCACCCAAGAACTCTAGATACTCACTCTGGGCCTCCCTTTACACTCTTGTTGAAACCCTGGAAAAACTGTACCCAAAAGCTGTTGTAATTATACTTGGCAATTACTGTGCCAAACTGGGCATTTGGGCAATAGTGATGAACACATTTCTAGAGTAACTAGTATTGATCCTGAAGATTATTTTTTTCCTTTCTCTCAGAAATTCTAAGATCATGTCATCAATACCAGTGGTATAATCTTTACCAGACTCCTGTATGAATTAAATTTATAGAATCAGTGGGAGACAACCAGGAGATTTCAGTGGAGATTTCACCTTCCTCTCCCCAAGTGGGACCAGCACTATCAATTACTCTGCATTATAGCCTCTAACTTAGACAAAATAGTAGATATTAAAATCCTTCCTTTTTGGAGCAACCATCAACTCATCAATTTAATAATGGATCTAGCAACCAGAATCTGTCGTAGTCTACAACCTGGAACTTTATCTCAGAAATAAAACCCTAAATATAGAAGATCTCAGTGGAGTGAATTTACTACACAAAGGATTTCTTCCTTATTAAAATCTAATCCTTGCATTGAATGGAAGGAACATATCTTACATGTACCATTAGAATCTCCTCAGATTCTAGAAATCTTTAGATTTTGGATAGATTCCATCTGATCTGATATGGAGATACAAATCCATACAAAATCAAAATTCTCAAGAGGCAGTTCATGGTTCGATAAGGAATGCTATGCTAAAATAGAAGACCATTCACCGTTTAGCGAAACAACTGAAAGTTACGCATTCCAATTATAGCCTAAGATCACTGTTAAATGCTAAAAACAAATACAAAATCCTCTTTAAACAGAAAAAAATCCTGTTTCAGAACCAAATATGGATAGAGTTAGCAAAAGCTTTGAATCTCAACAATTTAAAAAAAAAATTTTTTTTTTGGTATATCATAAACACTGGCATGAAACCACATGGAATTACTTTAGACCCATCTATATCTCCGCACTTATGGTTGAATCATTTTTATGCTATTTTTAACATGTCTAAGAATGACAGTAAAAGTTGTACATTAACCTATGAACTAAATTCTTTAGATCCTTGGCCACCAATCCATGAATATGAAAAAATAGATATAAATGGCATCTTTATTATAGGGTAAGGACACAGGAGAAGATGGGATCTGTAGGGAAGTGTTTAAGAAGAACCCAAGTGGGTAGACACCTCTGTTGTATCAAGTTTTCAATTATGTTAACCAGACTGGTATTACCTGTAAGGAGTGGAATCAAAGCATTATTGTCTGCATATATAAAAAGGAGGGCAAAACTCAACCTTCAAATTACTGTCCAGTTAGCTTGATGGATACTGTATCCAAAATTTATGCAAGTAATTTATGCTAGAAATTGAAATTTATCTAGATTTGAGCGATGGGCAGCAGGAAACAACACATCCAACAGTGAACAGTCAGTATTCAGGAAAAGGGTATTCCTCCATTGATAACTGCTTTGTTTTAAATCATCTAATTACTAAATATTCATCTCAAGGAAAAATATTTTTTATGTTATCTTCGTAGATTTGAAAGCTGCATTTGACACCATGGATTGCACATTGCTCTGGGAAAAAAAACTTTTGAAAACCAATATAAACCCTCGGCTGTTTTATTTAGTTTAAGATGTTACACACTGCAAAATATCTAAACATGAAAACTTCTACGGAAGGGTCATATACTGAGCTTATACTGTCTAACAGAAGCGTAAAACAGGGTAGTGTTCTAGCCTCATCTCTCTTTAACTTTTATGTGAATGACATAGTCCAACACAGAAGAGAAGAAGAATTTGCCCCCCAAATATCTGTGGCCAGAAAGGATCCTTACTTATGTATCCCAGTGATATACCTTACCTTTCCTACACTCAGATTGACCGCAGGAGACTTCTAGCTAACCTGAATACCTATTGCCAAGATAATAAATTGTCTATCAACTGTGAGAAAACAAAGGTAGTAGCTTGCAGGGAATGATCTAAGAAGCTAATTAGGCATACTGGAGAAAATCAGATCAAACAAATCAAATTTCACTATAATCACTGTTTAGGATTACTGTTCTCCACTTCTGGATCTTGGCATCCTCATATCAAGGCCACTAAAATTAAGGCAGAACAGCTCATTGAAGCCATCCTCAGATTCTGGTACACTTCAGTTGGAAGCCAAGTCCTGCCACTTCTACATATCATCAAGAAGAAATTATAGCCGCTGGTACTATTTGAAGCAGAAGTGTTACGATTTGGAAAGTTTACAGTATAAACTTTTAAGAACTGTTCTGGAAGTCCTGAGATCTACTCCAACACAGTTCTTGAGTTGGGCTCCCAACCTTGGTCTGCCACCATCTGCTTATCCATTTTTAATTTTTGGCTAAGATTGACGGATCTCCTTGAAAATCAGCTTGCAAATCTTTGTTTTAATGAGGAAATGACCTTTGCTACTGCAACAAACAAAATATGGCTACATAACATATATCTCATCTTCTTGCAAATTTGGATTCTCAGAGATGTTTTTCCCCCAGAAAGATACAAAGCAAAAACAAAGAAGGAATTCAAACTCCAGGCACATGACATTCGTTTGCCAGATGATTACAATACGCTTGATAACATTAAAATCGCGCCATGGTACAGTTTATTAAAATCTGTCCATGGTCCAAAGAATTACTTGTTTAAAATAGACAAATATTGTCTAAGGAGAGAACTTACACTGGCCAAAATTCAACTGGTACCATCAGCACTTGTAGAGGATAGATTTTCCAAAATTACATATCAATCGTGTCTTTGACACTGTGACCTAAATGAAGTTGAAGATCTTTTTCACTATTTATTTACCTCCTCTTCATCATCTAAAATTAGGAACAAATTCGTCTCGGGACCTCTACAAAGATCCCTGGCCAGCAGGTCAAAAGATAAATTTTCTAATTTACAATGAAGGTCTTATCATATTTAGAAGAGCTGCAACTTTCCTAATGGCCTTATTCAAGTCACGGGCTGGCTCCCCTGGCCAGTTAAACGTGAAAATAGAACAAAAGGGTGATATTACTAGAATTAGAATTGGTTCTGAAGTATATTCATATGAATCTGTTTGAATTATGTATTGCAAAAGTGATAGGTACATATATGATATTTAACATCAAGAAGGTCTTAATACTAAATATGGTTTTAATGTGACTTTTACTAGCCTCTTCATGTTATTTGTTTTCTATTTTGACAACTTATGGTTATGCACCCATTTAGGATGGGTAAATTGTTGCTGCATACTGTGCTAAAGATATTACTTGTCTGTGGCTTAGTATCAGAAAATTCAGAACATAAAATATATTTGTTCAATTCAGCACTGAGTGGTGCCAAACTTCAAAACTCATAATGTACAGATACATTCAGTTAACAAATTAGATGCATTCCTGGACATTACCTCTTTAACAGAAAAATTGGTACCAGGGTCAGAAAAAACGTAAAAAGAATATGGATAGATTCCTGCAGCACAAAAAAGTAGAACAATTTAAGCAAGTTACGGCAAACTTTCTATGCAAAACTAACAATATGCACATGTGAAATGAAACAGCCAGATCAGTGAAATCGTGAATAAATAAAAACACGTTGGATCTTTTTCCAAAATGCATCCAGGCATGATTTTTTTGTCTGTTTGTTTCACCAGATTCCATTTTATTATACTGTCCATTTGGGTAGCCAAGGTTACACGTCTATGCTTTTTAAGAACATGTTGGGGTGTAGCGAGTGAGGCATACTAATCCATTTTTCCTTTTGTTCTCCTTGTTTTGCTGCTCATTCATGCTCAGTAAGGTATCCCAGAGGCATCTGCTGTTTACCTTGCCTGTTGTAAACAAGTACATATAGCCATCATAGGGTTGTCTAGAACGGAGTCCTGCTTTTTCACAGTTCAAGCTTTGTTGCATTGTTTAGTATAGACCTCCTGTTGGAACTTGACATTGAAAGTCTTTCTCCAGTCATCCTTCATCATCCTCCCAATGCAGATACTACTATAGACCTTCCAATTAGAGGACAAAGAGAAAGGGGGCTGGAATGGTATAAAAAAAGACTTTGTAAAAAGAAACTACTTTTCTCAAAGTCTCTGGTAATTGAGGTATGCCTATGAATTAAAACTCAAAGTCCACTTATTCACTGAATAAAATATTGTACCTTTTTATTCTTGTTTCCATACAACATTAATCTTACGATAACCTCAGCAGAGTTGGTCCAGATTAGTTAATATGATTTATTTTAGTTGTATTTATGATATCAAATATTATTGTTATAGTTTCATTTTCTAAGAAATGCAAGAATACAGTTTTATAGCTACAGTTGTTGCCTATGTTTACAGCAGTTATATTAGCTACATAATTGTATGAATCACTTAGCTTAAGTCATTGCCACTTTGAGTGCCCCTTGGATGTTACTAAAATAGTTTACATTTTATATTGATTTTGTTCTTAACAGGAAGGATTAAATCAAGCTGAATGTGAACTGGAAGGAAGTAAAAATAATTTGCGACATTATGAAGAACAAGAGAAAGTACACTTGGAGTCAATAAAGAAGCTTAAAAATAATCTAGCTACAAAAGAGAAAGATTTAGCGGTATTTCTTAATGTTTAATATGACATTTTATTTGTTAGGAAGAAGTCCACTAAATGGAGTATATATGTGTAAGCTGACATGTGTTCCTTTCATTTACATATTTCTTTACTCTTCTTGGGAGCTGATTTTCATTATTACAAGCTAATGAAACATGGCATTTGGGACATATTTTACAGAATTCATGACCTGTGTGATGACAGGATTCATTCCCATTTCAGATTTCAAGTAGTTTCCTGAGCATTGCATAATTGGCCTTAGGCCTCTGTTAATAAGAAGTATGACAAAATTATTGCAAGTCACTCATTTAATGTGTGAGAGCTAGTTTTCAAATTCTGTTTGCAGTTTGGGACTCATTCTGTGTAAAATTTGCACATTTTTTTCACAGAAAATGGCATTCTTAGAAGGGTATGAGGAAGCAATCCACCACAGTTGGCTTTATCCCCACATGCCAACTAGATTAGGCAGGAGTCTGTATTCTTTTCAGTTGTGACCGTTAGAACCCTCCCTCCTTGACAGTTTTTAATATACTACCCTACCAACCATAACTTAGAGATAGAAAAAAAATATTAAGATGAAATAAAATATATATTTAGAAGATAAAGGACAAAAAGACTAAAGAGGAAAGGATTGCAGAGATGGTAAACAAAAAAGTGACAGACATGAAAGTAAAAGATGATTCCCTCTCCCTAATCGTGGAGCAGCTGATCTTCTTGGGAGCTGATTTTCATTATTACAAGCTAATGAAATATGGCATTTGGGATATATTTTACGGAATTCACGACCTATGCAATGACAGGATTCATTCCTATTTCAGATTTCAGATTTATTGGTCAAGTAGTTTCCTGCTTCCTGGGAGAAGTCAAAAAATCTACCCACTCAGATGACTACCAGTCCATGAGTCTCTGAGGAGGAAAGGAAGGAGTATTTAAGGAAAGTTTTTCTGTCCCCCAGCTAGAGCAATGCAGAATAGTTAAAGGTATTATATGATAATAAACATGGAAACAAGAAGGAGAGGAAACAGAATTCAAAGGCCAATGAGTCAGTAAATTTAGTTCAACAGGCAAGCAAGAAGGCAAAAAATGGGATCTTGGTGTTAAATTGGGCCTTACAGTGGGCTCTAAAATGAAGAAAAGGTCTGTGGGCGGCATGATGTTAGAAAAAGTGATGGGGCTGCTAATTTTCACATTCAACTGGTACCATGGGGAAGGTATCATTTCAGGAGTCTTCATAGACTTCTGGTTCAATGTCATCAGGCCACAGGGAGGAAAAAGCATTTTGTGGTATCTTTGCCTCTTCAATTAAGAAAGGAGTTGAGATAGTGGTTAGAGGACACTAATTTTAACAGCAGAGTACCTTTGATGTTTCCAGATTGTGCAGAGGTGACAACTGATGCAAGCCTGACTGGATGGGGACTCACTATCTCGGATTAGCTGCTCAAGGAATATAGATTGTGTCAGACAAGAAACACAGTGAGGCGATATGCTTAACACTACTCAGATTTGTCATAGTGGCTCAGGGATGCCATGTTCAAGTATGGAGAGGCAACATAACTGTCACAGTGTACATTTTGAATCAAAGTGGTCTTCATTCCAAACCACTAATACAGGAGTTGGGCAAGCTTTTCCTATGGGTGGAGAGGAACCTGAAGCCAGTAATAGCAGTTTTCTTGGAAGTGAGACTGAATATCAGAGCAGATCACCTGAGGTAGAAAGAGATGGCATCCTGAGGAATGAGCACTTCATTTTGGAGTATTTCAGTGTTTGAACAAATTGTTACGTCCATTTCAAATAGACTTATTTGCCTCAGCCAAGAATACCAGGCTAAGAAGGTGTTTTTCAATAGATATGATTAGACCTGCAGAGGCATATGATGCTCTGACAGTACCTATGCCTTCCCTCCCATTCAAATTCTACAAAGAATGCTGCTCAAAAACACAGCGAGAGAGGGCAGAAGTGTTAATAGCACCTTATTGGCCCAGGAGACCTTGTTTCCCCCAGGTACTAGGTTCCTCTAGTTCCTCAGTGGAAATTACCAAGGCTCCTAGAGCTGCTGAATCAAGGGCCAGTACATCATCCAAATCCAGATAGGTTAAGTTTGATGACTAGGATCTGGAAAGCTTGGCATTAGAGTTAAGGGGTTATTCTAAATGAGTAATTGAAATTATTCTAGCTTCTAGAAGACAGTGAACTCAAAACATATACAGTGTGACATGTAGTGTTTGAAAGATGGTATAGCTCAAAGGAATTGCAGTTAGGTTATTTAGAGGCGAAACATGTTTTGTATTCTTTGGAGTGGTCTTCAGAACTGCCTCAGGCCTGGTGAATTGCTTCTCCTGCCATCCTGGAATGAATATTCACATTAAGTCCAGCCTCTCATTTTCTGTGCATAAATCAGCATTTTTTGCGCAGAAAATATTTCTGTATACAAACTTCATTTTCTGCATACATATTGCTGTTTCCTGTGCAGAAAATGATGTTGTCTGTGGAAATCAATCGCATGCGAATTTTATACAGAAGTTGCCAACTACAGCATTTTCTGTATAAGAAACAGCTTTTCCTGCTCAAACACTATTTCTGCATATAAATATTATTTTCTGCAGAGAAGATCCTGTTTTCCTGCAGAGAAAATGCTGTTTTTTGCATAAAACAACAAGTAAATATTGCCCTGTATAAGTCCCAAATTGTGAAGATTCTCATCAGTCCAGGTTCTTCTTATCAAGGTTTCTCCACGCTTGAAAGACATGTTTTTCAGCCACTTTTCAAATATTTGAAAGAAACAAAGATTTCTATTACATCCTTTCTCCAAAATCACAGATTGATTGCCTGAATATAACCTCTCTCCTTCCCTACATTCAGTTTCCTAACAGAACAGCTACTCTGGGTGGAAGACATGTTTCAGAAGGGAAGATAGAGGCAGACAGAGGGAGTGACCAGAGCTTGGAAAGTTATTTTTAATATAAGTAACTAAAGTTCTAGTACACATTCACCAGCACTTACAGTTTTAATTCATACTTTTTTGAAAAACTGCTTTCTCATTATTCAGATTTAACTAAAATACCAACCCTAAGTAGAGAGGCCAACCACTGCTTGTAACTAAGTGTAGAAGTAATTGAAAATAACTAACACAAGTTAAAGTTGCTCTGCAAGATGACTGAAATTGTTCCTTGTTATATTATAGTCATGACATAACTTGGTTTTTTCAGAGTAGGATTAGTTGGAACTAACCTGTTATTTAAAGTTTGTTATTTCCATGCTCTGAGATTTATAGAAGTATGAGAGGGATAGAAAGAAATGTGTTTTGATCTATTGAAGAAGGGTACCTCATGAACTTTTTATTAATTATAGTCTGATTGGATTTCTATTCAAATCTCTCCATCAAGATAACTAAAGGGAGAGCAATTTTAATAAAGTATGGATTACCGGAAAAAGATATAAATGAGATCTGCATGTTCTCTATGGCAATATTTCTTCTGAAAACATTTGGAATTTAATATCATAAAATGCTGTGATGAACACTAATTTTGGGGGCTTTCAGAACATGTTAGAAAAAGGTGTGAAAGTTATATTACTTACTCATAATAATAAGTAATTGAATCTTGATGTTCAAAATTGGGAAGATAATGGGAACAAGTGCACAGATATGGCATTCTTTAAACTTTTCCAGGAGCATCAGTTGCCAAGTTTTTAAGACCTCACTTTACTGAGCTCTTTATTAGGCGTTTCAACATGAGAACAAGGGAACATGTAGCTTTACTCTCATCTGTTATCACTGTCCTCACATGGAGAGCTATGAGTCTCAAGAGAAGAGGTTTTGTTTGAATCAAGGCTTTTCACATGCACAAGGTGGCAGGTTTCCAGAGTTGTTCAGTCATTTGGAGAGTCTCTATGTGAAAAGGAATCCCCTTTTTTTCCCCCTCAAAAGTATCACATTCTGTGTGAGGAATACATTGATAAAGGATGGGACAAAACTGCTCCCTCACTGTTATGTTAAAGACATCTTGGAATCTAGTCCCATGTTTAGTCTGATCCAGCAAGGCTACACTTCTGTTGTCAAAAAGTATCGTAAGGATCTTCAGCCAGCAGTAGAATCACCTTATATTTGTGCTCTGAGAGACAAGTATTAACAGGTTTACAAGTATTAGCTTAGCTTAGCTTTTGTTTGCACTGCTTTCTCCCTGAGGATAAAGACATTAACTTCTTCAAGGTGTAGAATAGAGATTAACTGCAGTAGCTAGTAGTATAAACTATAAACCAAAGTTTAAATCTGAGCTTAGCTGTGAATTTACTGAGTCGATGTAGGTAAGCCACCATGGGGATAATGCTGTTTTATTCTGGACAGTTTGAATGGATTGCTGTTATAGGAAATGAAAATCATTAATTAAAAGTTTTGTGTTATTTCTGATTAAATAATCTAGGGAACTACAGAAGGAGAAAATACCAATTCCTTACAGATTGGAGTAATACAAATAATGTGAATTGGGTTTTTAAAAATAATGTCATACAACTTTTAAGCAAAATGTACAGAATGAAAGAAAACTAATCTTTGCCCCCATTTTATCTCGTTCATTAGGAAATTGTTGCAAAGGCTTCAAAAATCCATCCTGAACGAATAGAAGTAAATAGAACCTTAAAAAGCCTTGATACAGAAATGAATCACTTACGATCAAAAATAAATTCAGAAAGAGAACGAACTGGAGATAGAGAAGAAATAATAAGGTAAATGTTAATGATGGGATAAGAAGGAATAAGAAGGTATGTACTGTTCTTGGCTTTTAATTTCTTACTGGTTTTGTCTGATACCATAGTTGTAGATAATAAAAGATGGGAAGAGGAATTACCTTGCTGTTTTCTTGCCTGATGAGTATTGTTAGAATGTTAAGATATTTCTGTGTAGCAGAAACAAAGGGCTGAATGAGGTTGAAAGGGCATTATCTTTATGATAAGTAAATTCAGTTGCAGTTTTTTGACTGGTACTGATAGGAAGGAATATATTTTCCAACTGATTTTAGGCTTGCAGTTCAAGATGTTGGCCTTGGCATAAAAAAACTAAACAACAAAATTACAGGAAGGATTCCCAATTGGTATTTAAATGTGTCAGATCAGAGTTTGGGTTCTTGGTGTCCTCCCTTTTGAGATTAATTGTTTGACTAGCAAGTTTATGGCTACTTCAGTGTTTGAATCTTCCTGTATAGAACTAACTCACCATGACTCCTTATAGTGTACGGGATTCCAGAAGCCAGCAGAATCCCTGCTTTAATTGATTTTGATGAACAATTTGTTTTAATTATTTTATTTTAAAGTATGATGCCAATTGGCTTACTAAGAGTTGAAAGATGATAGAGAATGCTTTTCTAAAACAATTTGTTGCTTTCTCCTGAGCATGAAGGCACAACTTGGAAGAGTCCTACTGGATTAGACCAGGACTTCATCTAGTCCAAGGATGGACCCAATATAATCTGAGTGTGCCATTTCATGCCCAAATCTGATTTTGCAATTCCAAAAAATTCTCATATGCACCACTTCCAACAAATTTCAACTGAGAAAATAAAATCACCAGAAATGACCAGTAGCATTTCCCACCTCTTGGCCTGCCACCATGACTATGTTGACCATTCTCCCCCACCCACCTGGCATATTTTAGGGCTCCAGTGGCCTTTTCCTTTTTATTTTAAATAGGATTTTCCCATGCATGCACTTTCAATTGTGAAAAAAGTCCCTTAAGCTTAAATCAGATGTTGGGGGGGTGCAGGAGCATGACCAGTCATATCTCCTGGAGGTTTGGGAATGCTATTTGTTTTTAGGGTGTTTTGTTTTGTTTTGAGTGAAAACTTTTTCAGATATGGTAGGGGCATGAAAAATATACTCAGGGATGGTTCTCTAGGATCCTGTTGGGTGGATATGACCTTAACCCATGGAACTTATCCACTTCCAACCTTATTAGTCCTCTTGACTCCTATCAGTTGCTATCCGAGTGCTTTAGGGACCTCAAGGAGGACATGGACAATAGTCCTCTCCTGTTGCTAGGAAATAAATAAACATTATTCAAAGGTGATATTTCCTCTGAAGAGTAAAGTTATGTTTTGCTATTTTGAATAGCTATTATGAATAACCCCCCATCAAAGGCATGTATCCAAGTAGCTGTTACATCTGGTAGACCCATTGTTGTTGTTGTTATATTGGCTAATGTCTCCTTTTAGTAGTCCCCTGTACTGCATCTCATATTGTCCAATCTACTAGTGAGAGTTTTCATGGCTTTCCATCAAGTCAGGAGAGGCACATAATTCCCTTCTGTGAACATCTTCAGGGTATCTCAAAATCCAAATTATAATTTGAAGCTAAATATTTTTCATACTTGTTGTTAACATGCAGGCAACTTCAGGAAGCAAAAGAAAAATATCAGAGTGCAGACAGTAAAGTAAAAAGTCTGAAAAAATTTATTAAATTACTGGAAGAGGTGATGGATCAGAGATTCAAAACTTATGTGCATTTTAGAAGGTAGGTGTTATCAAATCTGTTTGCTAGAACAGTGGATAGCCATGATGGGTTTGGGTCCAATTTTAGTTCTCATGCATAGCATCATTTTCACACCATTTCTGGCTGAAGATTACCTGAAAATTACAAATGGAAATCACTTTCACTACTAACATTTCGATTCTTCATCTGGTTTTTGAGGGGAGTGGGAAAGGTTATAAAAGGTTATAAAACACAGTCTTTTGCTTCCCAAGACCTCCTAGGTTACATATTTGAGGCTTTTCTGCTTCATGTTAAAGAGCCAGTTCAATTAATCAGAACACAAAAGTATTGTTATGTTTTTGGTTGTAGGACATCATTAATTAATGATGCCTACCATAGGGAAAGGTTAATTAAAAACTTTGCAAGGGGTCCCACTGAACAGGCTGAAGTGCTAAATAAGAATTGTTAAGATACTGTGTGTAAATGTTAAAAATTCTAAGTGCTTGTTTTCCTATTTCTAGCATGGTTAGCCATACAAGAAGGCAAGAAAGGTTGGATAGAGAGAGAGATTGGTTGGAAAGGGTGATAGTTACCCCCTCTGAAGAAGGGGTCACAGTGGAGGGTATCTGGAGGAACTGTAGTTTGGGGCACTATGTACTACATGCTACAATTGGCTGGGGTCAAAGCCAGGGTTTTTATACCTTATATCTCACCCTAAAGGGATGTGTTAACAAAACCGTAATGGCTTTCTCATGGGATTGACAAAGCGGTCCAGAATGGGCTGATTGCTTAACTCTCGAGTGATAATGATGGGACTCGTGACAGTCTTTTAATGTTTGGTCAAGTAGGGTACATAGGGAAGATCTCTCTAGGGTAAGGGATGGTCTCTGATTAATTACCAATCTGGGCAGTTTGTCTTTCATTGTATTCAAAAATGCCAAGCGCCTTAAGTGGCACAAACCCATCAACACTGAGTTTTTTGCATAATCATATGTGAACTTTCATGACCCCAAACATACCTCTGGCCAATGTGGCCTTGAACACGTTCTCTGGTCAGCATAGCCCCAGTCATGTTCTCTGGTCATTAATAAATCCAATCTATGAAAATTGCACACGTTGCTAGAGGAGTGGTAGGGTATCGTAACAGCGTGTGTGGAACATACTACAAGGAGAAGGTTTTTGTTGTTCTTGAAACATAGTGTATGCCTCTTAGGAGTTAATTTTAGCCTTTTGAATTTTACAGTTTTACTAATAGTTCCAAAAGCACACATGAGAAATGCAGATAGAAATTTGAATGGCTTATAGAAATGTATGGAGTGGCTCCCTGCTGCTGCATTTCTCTGTAAATTTATGGCAGCTTATTGAGCTGTTTTTCATTATTGTTACTTTTTAAAATGTCAGCACTGACATGTAGCTCTTCAGATAATTGTTATGTGATTTAAAGAAGTAAACTAGTTGTATTATTTTAAACAAGTTGCGGTAAAGCAGCCTTCATAATAATCAAATAGCTTCCCTAAACAGAAGTAATTTGGAAGATGAATACAGGAGCCTTGTCTGTGCATATTATAGACCTTTTGTTTATCCATTAGCAGTTTAAGTAATCATACCAAGAAGCCTGTAACTATATTTCTTCTTCGTGGTCTCTGTGACTCACACAGTTGGGTTTGCGCCTGTGCAGAATAGCATTTGGAACCTTCTAGAAATCCAAAAGTAGACATTTTGACCGTTGAACCCCTCCCCCATCCTCCGGAGTATAAGAGCCCCCACCTGCTCCAATGGTCAGTTCCTTTCTTTCTGCCACGTTAGCAGTGTCTAAGGAGCCTTTCTCTAGTGTTTGTCTTGACTAAATGGTTTTCTTTGACTTTGGTACGGTTGACGACGATTTTTTTCTTTGCGTTTTGGACTTGTTGAACTGTGGATTTACTGGACTGATGACAGACTGTGTTTGACTAAGGTTTTGGATTCAAATTTGGCAGTGTTGCAGTGTATGGCAACCAAAGTGTTTAAGTGCTGTACAGCGTGTAAAGGCAAGGTACCCGATCGAGACGGTCATTCAAAGTGTCTTTTGTGCCTGGGAGAAGGCCATAACGTGAATTCTTGTACATGCTGCCAAGAATTCACTCCACAGACTAGACGTAATAGAGCAAGCAGGTTAAAAGCTTTGCTCTGGGCACAAGTGTTGTCTGCGTCAGATCCTGCGAGTTGTGCAAAAACATCTGGCACTAAATCCAGGATGGCCCAGACTTCCTCAACTCCATTGTCTCATTAGTTGACTTCTTCATCGGTTCCGAGATCAATGCTGAGATCAACATTGACATATCGATCTTGGGAGTCGAGATTGGAGATGGCTGTGAAGGAAGTGTCTAATGTCGGTGAAAGTTTAGCCTCTCCTTCTGTGATAACAAAGAAGGAGAAGGATAAGAAGAGGAAGCTGAAAAAGTCTTCAGACCAAGCTTCCTTGGAGAAACTTAAAAAGGAGGATAGACATGTGGTTCCATCCTCTCCAACGTCTCTGAGGCCGATTACATCTGAGTGCGCCATGGAGGCGCAGCTTGAGTCATCGTCTCCTGCTAGACATTTAGAGCAGGCACTGGATCCTCCTTTGGAGATACAAGAGGTCCGAGTGGAGTCGGAAGGAGAAATTGTTGATTCTTCTCTTTTGATGAATGTGGGACCACGGCTTCAAACTCCAGATCAGCCTCGAGATGCGGGGCGATTGGTATTGGTGCAGAGAAGTTCACAGCATGAGGCGATAACTCCTAGACACAGTAGGAGAACACCTCCTTCACCCCCAGGTCCTTCTCGTAGAAGGTCAAAGTCGAGAAGTAGATCGCCTGTGAGATATCACCTTTACAGACATGCAACTCCTCCTAGATACCATGAATGTTACCTAGATGAGGTTTCTGTTTATGCAAGGGACATTTCACCTTTTCCTGAGGAGTTTGATGATTATAAACATTATCGACATCGTACTGGCTCTCAGGCTCAGTACCATCGTTCTGAGTACTATAAGTTGAGATCTTTTTCTATGTTGCCTCGACGTCATCCCTCAACGAGACTGAGGTAGTGGACGTAATACTACCCATAAGGAGGTTACTGTTGAACCTCAAGAAAGATTGAAGGACAGATCTATACCTTCTCGTTTGCAGAGATTGATTTCGGTATTGAGTTTGTCGGCATCTAATTGTTCCGTAGATGCCGACGAACACTGTCCTGCGCTGGTGTCGAATGCTGAGAGGATTTCTCCAACAGATGATGTTCGATCTTTTTCAGATCTTGTTTTGAGGATGTCTTGTTCTCTTAATCTCACAACTAATATGGAGAAAGAGGACTTGAAGACTCTCTTTTTCAGGAGTTTCAAGATAGGGTGCCTGCAACTTTGATGATAGCTCTTTTACCGTATTTGTTGCAGACTGTCAAGAAGTCATGGACGACTCCTTCCTCGGTACCATCAACTTCAAAAAAACTAGAATCTCTTTATTGTGTTATTGAAGATGAACAAGACTGGTTGACTCATCACCCCAAACCAAATTCTATTGTGGTTGATGCTGTACAGTCGAGACAGTCACAGAGACTACACGTTACTCCTGCTGATAGAGAAAGGAAGAAGTTGGATACCTGGGGAAGGAAAGCATACTCTAATGCTGCATTGTTGTTTTGAATTTCCAATTACGCAGCATGTATGGGAGCATATCAACAATTCTTGTGGTCCAGACTTAAGACTTTTATTGACATGTTACCTGATGATGAAAGGAAAACTGCATCAGCGCTGTATGGTGAGGCTTATTGGCTTTCCTCTCAACAGCTTACAACGGCTCAACATATAACTGATTGTAGTGGTAAAGCATTTGCAGGAGCTATAGCTTTGCATAGATATGTGTGGATGAGATCATCTGGGTTGTCTTAGCAAGCTAAGAAAATGATTGAGGACTTGTCTTTTGAAGCTGTTGGATTATTCAGTGCTGGCACAGATGACAAACTGGAGCATGCTCAAAAGATGAGGAGCACTGCGAGAAAATATGGATTTCTAGCTTCATATTATCCATCCAGGTACTGGTATAGAAGGTATCAGTCATTTTCAAGGAGACCGACGAGTCCAACTCAAACACAGCATCAAAGACAGACTACACCACAAGACCAAACTTCAAGGAAGTTTCCTTCAACAAGGTTCAAGCAGCCACAATACAAGAAATGTCAGCCTGATCAAACCAAGCGTAGGTTTTGACAATCAAGGGTGTGATACCGATGTCTTTCCAGATGTGAGCACCATGTTGAAGGATTCTACTCTGCAGATTGTTTCCATCCACAACAGGACAGTGTTCCATCCAGATGTTCAATCTTTGAGATTGACGGCATGGAACCTGTTAAATTGAACGACTTACCAGAAGTTGTGAAGAAGTTTTTGATGGCAGCACATAAGCCATCCACATCTAGGTCATATACTTATAAATGGAACAAGTTTATTAAGTACTTGAATGATGTAAATGTTGATGTTCAAAGTTATGCTGTGGTTAATGTACTTGACTTTTTGTCAAGGTTGGCGACAGAGGAACTGACACTGTCGTCAATCAAATGTTACTTGGCAGCTTTTCTTGGCGCCGTCAACAAGATGGTAAACCATCTCTATTTGGGGATCCTATGGTTAAGAGGTTCCTGCAAGAGTATAAACACCCTCCAGTTAAACCTCCGGTTCTGTCTTGGGATTTGAGTACCGTGTTAATGGGGTTGACTGGTAAGCCTTTTGACCTGTGGCAACTTGTGATTTACATCTCTTAATGTGGAAAACAGCTTTCTTATTGGCAATAACATCGGCTAAAAGGGTAGTGAGTTATGTGCGTTGAGGGTTGACTCACCTTATTTACGTTTTCACAAGAGTAAGGTAGTTCTTAAACCAGATATCACATTTTTACCCAAAGTTGTATCATCCTTTCGCTTAAATCAGGAGATTATTTTACCTACATATTTTCAGAATCCAGAATCTGATATGGAACGAAGGTTACATTGTTGAGATGTCAGGAGAGCGTTAGCTTTTTATGTATAACACACAGCTGGTGTTAGGAAAATTAATAAGTTGTTCATCTGCTATTCTGTACCTAAGAAGGGGATGCCTGTTTCATCCCAAAGATTAGCAAAATGGGTTGTTGCTACTATCATATTGGCTTATGACTTGTAAGGAAAAAGCTACCTGAAGGGGTTAGAAGCCATTCAACTAGAGCAGTGGTTCTCAACCTGTGGGTCCCCAGATGTTCATGGACTTCAGCTCCCAGAAGGCCCAGCCACTATGGTCAATGCTCAGGGCTTCTGGGAGCTGAAGTTCACAAACATCTGGGGACCCACAGGTTGAGAACCACTGAACTAGAGCATTGGCTGCTTCCACTGCTTTCCTTCGGGGGTTCCTTTGGATGATATATGCAAAGCAGCTACTTGGTCACAACCTATAACCTTTATATCCCATTATAGAATTGATAATAGAGAAAAAAGAGATGCTAACTTTGGGAGAGCAATTTCATTGTCTGCTATTAATTAATATTTCTTCCTCACAAGTAACTAATTGTAACAAAATAAACGTGTTCTCTTTTATTGTAGTCATCTGGTATGAGGATGATTTTTTGAGGGGTTGTTAATTGACTTCAGGTGGAGTTGGTTTTCAGCATGACATCCCACCATCCTTGTAATAATAGCTTGCTAGTCTCCCAATTGTGTGAGTCACAGAGACCATGAGGAAGAGGAACAGGTTGCTTACCTGTAACTGTGGTTCTTCAAATGGTCTTCTGTGAACTCACACAAACTTTCCATCCTCCTCTCTGTATGTCCTGCTAATGTGTTGGTTCCATTAATGTTGCTATAGCGGCAAAGCAGAACTGACTGTTGGAGCAGGAGGGGGCTTTTATATCCCAGAGGATGGGGGAGGGGTTCAACAGTCAAAATGCCTACTTTTGGATTTCTAGAAGGTTCCAAATGCTGTTCTGCGCAGGCACAAATCTAATTGTGTGAGTTCACAGAAGACCACTTGAAGAACCACAGTTACAGGTAAGCAACCTGTTCTTTCTCATTGTGTTGACAGCAGATAACAGTTAGTAGCTCTGGAAGATGTTAATATATTAAACCAGAGTTCACAGTTGGTTAATTCCCTGGCCTACACTGACATTGGTAGCCATTGTGTTTCTCTTAGGATGAAATAAGGAACTGGTTACTGAAAGGCTTTCCCATGAAGGGGCTGCATACAAAAAGCAAGTGATGCCTCATCATATCTCATCATATTAACATGTTCTTTTGGAGCAGACACAGAAATGGAACTTTTGTTTTAGTTTAGAATAAAACTGGAAAATTAAGTACTTCTAAATTGTTGTTTGGGAAATAACCTTGCTACCTCTAATACTGTAAATATATTTCCAGTTTACATTGGTAACGTTAATGTTTTCATTCTGAAGATCCCTTTCGATGCGATGCAAATACTATTTTAACTCCCTGTTAAGTCAGAGATCATTTTCTGGAAAAATAATGTTTGACCACAAGAATGAAAAGCTTTCAATTACTGTAAGTAAGTTTCCATTTTCTTTGTTAATTGATTTGTGCTATTTGATTATTGAATCCAACCTTTCTAGTGAAGATGCAGTGAACCCTGATATAAGAATGAGAAAGTCTTTAGGATGTATAAAAGAAGATTGTCAAATGAAAGCTTGGGAGACCCTGATTTGAAATCCTAGCAGGTCTATTTTCAAATTGTTTTCCCCAAAGAAAATCACATAAATATTTTTGGGCACACTGGGGCAATATTGAGAAATAAAATCTTCTTTTACACATTTTAAGATCCTGTCTTCTTTTTCATGTCATTTTCATGAATAATGCCAGGCTAGATTTATACATTGAACTAGGGCTGGTGCTAAAACAGTATAGAGGTGTAAAGGAGAAGCGTGAGACCTTTTGTGTGAATTCCATTCCATGTGAATACTCAGGCACATAAACTAGCATGATCATACTAGGGCATCCATATGATCACTCTGTATCCTGTCTAGTAAAAGACGGAGTTCTGACCACCACTGTATTGTAGTGTCAGATCCAGGTTTGATGTATGGGTCATAAGACATTCAAATAAAATACTTTTAAAAAAAATAGCTAGCCTACCGATATTTAAAAATCACTTCTTTTTTGACTGGTAAGTAGACACACTAATCTCAGTCATCCTGAGATTCTAAAAGGGAAAGATTCAAGGGCAGGGGGAATCAGAGAGCAATATCTGAGAATTAATTTTAAGGGAATTATAATCTCAAAAGAACAGGTAGAAAAGAATCAAGCCCGTTTTTTCTGTTTTACACACACTTAGTAGGCAATCTTATAGCAAGCTAGAATTTTTTATTGTGCCAGGTGAACCTGTGAAGTTTAGATGAGCAGTAGTAAAACTTTTCTCAGCTGCTCTTCAGTAACTATGAATGTAGCCTTAAATCTTTGCACACAAGCACTTCCGAGGTTGTTTTATTTTGAGGCAGATACAGTTAGAGCTCACGCAGAGAACAAGGAGAATGTAAATGAGATAAAAATTCTTTATGAAGGCATAGTCTGCCAAATCGTTCTTTAATTTACTGATTTTTGATTGGTGTGAAAAGGATATACGGTTGGCTGTCCAAATCTGTGGCTCCTGTATGCATGTATTCAACCATCCATGGATTGAAAATATTTTTTTAAAAAGTCCAGAAAGCAAACTTAATTTTGCCATTTTATATAATGGCACCATTTTACTACACCATTGTACATAATGAGACTTGGATTATCCACATAGTTTGGTATCCATGGAGAGTCTCTGAAACAAGCCCCAGCAGATGCCAAGGGTCCACTGAAGCAGCAGGAGGCATCTGACAGAAAAGTGTTGGCTTGATATTAATTATTTATTTAGTTTATATCCTGTGTTTTTCCCAACAAGGGACCTATGTCAGCTCGCAGTTTGAGTTAAAAGGTAATACAATAAAATGGGTAATACAAATGTTAAAAAGCAATTAAACATTCATATTAGAAACATTAATTTAAAGACTAATTTAGTAACAACAACAAAAGCAATAATACAAATTTTAAAACTACCCCAATTAAAAGGTCTTCTGCAACAGACTGTACTCAAAAGTCTGGGTAAACAGAAAGGTCTTGGCCTGCTACCAAAAAGAGCAAAGAGGTGGACAATCATTGATGGTGGGATTCAGAGAAAGCCCTTTCTTGGTTATCTTAAAGCTCAGATAAGGTCATATTGAAAGATAAGTGCCACAAATCTGCATCACTTACTTAACTCAGGTAGCTAAGTAGTATCTCCCAACCCGATCCTTCCCCCATCCTCACTTGCTGGGCAGCTGCTTATGTGAGTAACAGGGATCTGTTCTCCTGGTGATCGGGAAGTGGCTGACTGCTGTTACTACCACCACCACAACAGTCCTGAGTGATCTCTGGTGCAGCAAGTGGAAGTGAACTATGATTCTGGAGACAAAGTTTAAAATCCCCTCTTATACATGGAAACTCACTGGGTGACCTTGGGCAAGTCATACTCTTACCCTCAGAGGAGGGCAAAGGCAACCCCTCTCTGAACAAATCTTGCCAAGAAAAACCTGTGATCGGATTGCCTTAAGGTCTCCGTAAGTCAGAAACAACTTGGAAGGCACACAGCAACAACAACAACCAGCCCCAGTCAGCAATCTGGCTGCAGCATTTTGCACAGAAGACAGCCCTACTAGAGTGTGTTACAGTAATCCAAACTGGATGTAATCAAAGTATATATGCCACTGTTGCGAGATCTGACATCTCAAAAAATAGGCACAGCTGGCATTCTAGCTTTAATTGTGCAGATATGCTTTTAGTCACAGCAGAAACCTGAGTTTCCAAGATCAGGACTGAAGTGTAACCCTATCCAACATAGGCTGGATTCCTGTTTCCTGATTATGTGTGTTTTGACTGACCAGGAACACCTCTGTTTTGTCTAGATTAAATGTCAGTTTGTTTGGCCTCATCAAGTCCATTTCAGCAGACACTGGTTTAACATTAAGACAGCTTCTTTAGAGTCTAATGGAAAGGAGAAATAGTGTTGGGTGTCTGTCATAAGCACTGAATTGAGTGTGTGTACTCTAATGTGAGGTGTGGTTTTTTTTAATTTTTTGAACATATACAATCATATTGGATAGTGTCTGTGACTTAGCAAGATGTTCCTGTAGGATTTTTCCAGTTGTCATAGATAACTAAACAACCTGTCGATCGGAAGACTGAGGAATACAGGTTTTCCATGTGTACTTTCGACTGCTATCACATCCAATTATTACTAGTTCCACGGTTCTCATTTTTGTACTTTCCAATTAATCTATAACAGCATTATTTCCTGGGGAAGAATTTATTCATTCATTCATTCATTCATTCAATTTATATTCTGTTTTTCTCCCGGTACAGAACCCACAGTGACTTACAATGCAAGTTCAAGCAAAATAGTTAAAACAGTACATAGCATGAAAGTGAAAAAAAAATTAAACAATCCATTCAAGTAAAACCTTAATTAAGAAACAAACATATATGCAGATTTCATATGAAAAACAGCACACTCATTGCGCATCCTTCTATCTAAATATAGTACATAAAACCAGCTGCAGCAATGGAGTAATCTTATGGTAGATAATACTGATTTTAGGGAATGAGTATTGTGGATAACTAGTTATAGCAATATGAATTGAATACAAGAATCCTATAAAGGTTTAGGGTCAATTGTGATGTTAACTTTCTCAGTCCAGTATTGTAGTCAAATATACTCTTTCTTGAATTGACTCAGAGCATGAGGACCTGAAGCTAAAACTTTTTTCAACACAAGGTTCATTACATGCACCCACTTATAAACCAGCCCTGATCAGCAGTCACTTAACATATTAAAATGACATTAATGTATTTACAATTCAGTATTTTACAGAAATATTTAAAATTATTTTTTGGCCGTCTTTAAATTTCCTTTTTAAAAAAATAATGTAACATATTTCTGTGTTTTAGACCAATCTTACATTAACCACTTTTCTAATTGCTGTTGGTGACCAGAGATTCTTCTAAGGTGAATGCAGTGAATTAAATCCAGTAGTCTGGCAAAGGAGGGACTGTGCTCTGTTTCTCCTTCACTAGTTTGCTTGAACTCTGTAATGGCCTCAAAGGGAAGACCGTTTTTCTTCATGGTCAATAAACAAATCAAGAAAGCAAATGGAGGTGAAACAAAGGGCCAGCCGTACTGCTTTATCAGCAGCATCACCCCTCATCATGTGAGTAGGAAAAAAGTTAGTGAAGCATGATCAGGCTAATAGTTTTTGAGGTTTTAGTAGTAAGGATGCTTCAGATTGTCGTGTAGATGATGACTTAGCTCAGCAAAAACTTAGAGTTGTTGATTTTTTCATAGGAAGAATTTTTATGACTGTTAAAGCCTCAAAGTGTCCTCATAATTCCAATAGACTTCTTGGCTAGATGACATATATTTTACAGAAAAGAAACTATAAATGGCATGTTTGCCACTTGTCTTTCCAAGGTGTGGAAGGTGCATCCCCAGTGAAATTTACTTCTTTTTTGTGTAGTTATCTATACTTGTAATACAATATGCTTTGAGAGCATTTGATGAAGCTCTGGGAAAATCTTAGTGATTTCAGTGTTCTTGGAGAAGTCATACCACTCTGGTTTATTTCTCACTGTGTTTATTTGCTTCCTGAAGGGGCTTTTAGTTCAGCTACATTAAAATTAGGCCTGAACATTTTTTGTTTAATTAAACAGACCCTTTAACTGAAAGGCAGGTTATATAGTTATGTACAAATTAAATTATCAGTGATAGTGATTGTCAGTTACTTACAATGTTCTTACTGTGGAGGAGGCAATCCTGAGACAGTTACCCCCATCTGCTTATGAACTCAGGACATCTAGAAGCTTCTGCTTATCCTAGGAGGAAATAACTTCTTCCCTGTTCATACCAGAGTGAGCAGGTACAAATTTAGTTCTCCATCTTTATACTAGTTTTCTTTTAGGTTTTTTTCTTCTTTTTTATCTGCTGTTCTTTTCACATCTAATTGCATTAGAATGTGACATTGAAAAGCAGGAACTAAGGATGCTGTGCTGTACAGCAAACAGCAGTGGTGGACTCAAAACCACATTAGGACTTTACGTTGAGCTATTCAGTGATTCTCAACCTGTGGGTCCCCAGATGTTTGTGGACTTCAGCTCCCAGAAGCCCCAGCCACTATGGTCAATGCTCAGGGCTTCTGGGAGCTGAAGTCCAAAAACATCTGGGGACCCACAGGTTGAGAACCACTGAGCTATATGGAGAGGAAAAGACAGGCTCCCTGTAACAGCTGGATCTTTGCCTACACATGAAACCCCATGGTCCCACAGATAGGGCCAAATACTGGTACGTGCGATAAACTGCTCCAGAAGGAAAACCTCTGGAGTTTGTTGTAGAGTATTGGTGGAAAGAGAGATCCAGTATCACTCAGCATTAGGCCACCTCATCTGTGCGTGCACACACACACACACACACACACACACACACACACACACAGAGAATCCTGGTTGAAATGGATAGTGAGGATGGAGTTGGTGGAGGCATTCATAAAGCACAAGAAGAATTGTACCTCAACAGTTACTTTTACCATCCTTCCATGCTTTATTTTCCATATCAAACTCTTGAGGAAGACCATAGAACATCAGCAAACAAGTTTATTCTTGTTCTAGAAGCCCTGGCTCCAGAATGGTTGGGATGAATAATCCATTGCAATTTATTTTTCTCATAAGGATAACTTCGGAGTAAAGTCTGTTGCTTCTTTTCTTGTATCCAGGCATGTGCTGCAGTACCAGGAAAATCTTGTCTCTTCTAAGGACATGTGTTGTTGTTGTTTTTAGTTAATTTGCTGTTTCAGTTTGATTTTTTTCTCTCTTTGTACAACTTAAGGTCCAGCCTGGGGAGGCAAACAAGGCTTCTCTAGATGACATGAAATCTTTATCTGGAGGTGAACGTTCCTTCTCTACAGTTTGCTTCATCCTTTCTCTATGGTCCATTGCGGAATCACCTTTCAGGTGTTTGGATGAATTTGATGTCTTTATGGTATAGTTTGCTGAACTTTATTTATTGGTAATACTCTCAGCTCAGTATACAGAATGGATAATCACTTCCCAGTTTTCATTAGAAACATGAAAGAAAATATATTGATTTTCAGGGAAGAAGAATATTTCCTTAATAGTTCAGTATCTAACCTACTTCTTTTGCTAAAAAAGCAGTCCACAAAACTAGATTCTTCAAAGTAATTGAATAAACTGAAAAATAAAATAGTAACATAATAAAATGTATATTAGCAACATTTCATTTTCAAAGAAAAATCTACTGTACAGATGTGATTCAGTTTAATATTTCTTGGAATTAATTTCAAGAAAATTATTTTGAGAACCACAAATGCCTGTACAGGTTAGTTTGTGATAGTAACCTGTTTAAGGCTTTCTGGTTTGCTTCTTGCCTAATTGGAAATTCAAGAAGAAATAGATTTTAGTTGTGTGAGGCATGTGCTTAGGCATCTGAATACACCGTCCCTTACAATAAAGTAAGGATTCAGTTGGAAATCCAGTGCTTGAAAGGAGCTACTACAAAGGGAGGATGTTGATAAAGTAAGGTAGGGTGCCATAAGCTTGGGATGGTGTGGTCCAATCTGATGCATCCCAAGACCACACCCGTTTTTTCCAGCACCACATACAGAAAAATCAGAAATGTTGATTTACTGTAAACTTTCTGTTCATCTTGGAGAGAGGAAGTCTTAGGCATTGTTTTGGGCTAGGTTGCATATACATGTAGTAAAATTGGGCAGGGCCTGACAGTGATATGCTTTTATGTTTTATGCTGTTCTTTTCTCTTCTTTATTCCAGCAAACTAGTTGCTTTCTAACCAGTTCTGTTCTGTTATGAAGTGGATTGTGGGAATCTTCTTTGTGGTCTCTATGCTTCACACAAATGGGTTTTCACATGTGTTCAGTGACCTAATCAGAATTATTAGAATCAGAAATATGAGCTAAGTAGCACATGCCCTTACCTGCCAAAGTTACTGTCCTCTCAGTTTCTTTTCTTCAGCCAACAGAGTGACTTTTATCAGAGTGCCCTGTGTCATTGAGCAGTTTCCTGTTTCTTTCTCTGCTGTTCTCTCATTTTTGCTCTTGCCCACTGACATCTTAGGGATCTCAAATTCGAAGCTGTCATCAGAGTCTTTTGTATGTTCAAGAGGAAACTGCAAGGCAGAGTTTTTCGGTTGTGTCACTTCAGACAACACAACAGTCTGTTATATCAATAAACAAGGGGGCATTCATTCCACAATTCGGCTCAGTCTGCTCATGACCCTTTGGAATCAAGAGATGCATTTATTCCATACCTATCCATCTTGCAGATATAGAAAATGTGTGGGCAGATTCACTCAGCCATGCTCAAATTCTCCAAAACTAGTCATCTCTGTCCAGCAGAACCTACCATCTCATCACCTGGATCCTGGTCTTGTTGATGACCACATCAAGATCACCATCAGAGCCTTCAGAGCTCCTCCAGCAAAACTACCAACAGTACGTGTTCCTGTTCAGTACAAGGGCTGGAAGGGGGTTTGGACTTTTGCTGTTTATGGTGACTTTGAATGTCCTGCCCTGTTGGGTGATGATCTCATCTTCCATGCTAGTCAGGCCCTGAAAGAGTCCAGACAGCATGCCATGACAACCCGCAGCCTGAGCAGAGATCCGTCTTCAGTGCAACTTGAGGACCAGCCTAAACTTGGACTGCAGTCATTGTCTCCTGCTACACCAGAAGGAGTCCTGCCTGAAGAGGTGGCAGAACCTGGAGCAGACTCTCACCACAGCATTGTAGGCCCAGAGGTCGAGACCATCCATGCTGATACCTCGGATGTCGGAGTAGCTGCTGGCGGAAGTTCAGGAAGAGCTTCTCCATGCCAGGAGGTTGGTGTGCCTGGTCTCACGCTGGTCCCTGTTCAGCAGTTGGTGATTCCGGTCACTCCTGACTCAGCGCTGCCCAGGGGGCGGAAGAGTCTCAGGTGGGCACCAAGCAGAGTCAAGTGCTGGACAGCTTGCTTGAGATGCAAAAGGCTGGTGCAGAGGAGGAGAATCCAACAACGCTGTCTCCAAAGCCAGCAAGGGATTCAACAGCAGCTGGAACTCCAGAGGACACTCCAGCCAAGGGAACAGAACCTGGAGAAGCTGCAATGCAACGAGAATCTGAGGGAAGTCTACCACTCCAGGTGGAACAGCTGGTTCCTGTTCAGCGACAGCAGTTCCAGAAAAACCAGGAAGCAGATCAAAGTCTTCAAGATGCCTGTACCAGAGCAAAGGAAGAGGCAAAGTCTTCTCCAACAACAAAGGGGCCCAGATTTGTAATCGTTGAGGGCCTATTATATTGTGAGTCTGGCGCAAGAGGTAGCAAGGGGGCATACGCACTCAGAGACAGTTGCTGGTACCTTCTAAGTATAGAGCCAAACTCTTGAGTCTGGCTCATGATCATCCTAGTGGACATACTGGGGTGAACCGAACCAAGGACAGATTGGGAAAGTCCTTCTACTGGGAGGGGATGGGCAAGGATGTGACTGATTATGTCCTATCCTGTGAGGTTTGCCAGAGAGTAAGGAACTCCCAGGATCAAGCCAAGGCCCCTCTCCAACCACTTCCTATCATTGACGTCCCATTCCAGAGAGTGGCTGTGGACATCATGGGTCCTTTCCCTAGGAAGAGTGCTAGGGGAAAGCAGTATGTGCTCACCTTTGTGGACTTCTGCACTCGTTGGCCGGAAGCCATTCTACTGGGTGGGATCTCAGCTAAAGCAGTAGCCCAAGCTCTGACAGACATCTTTGCAAGATTAGGTTGGCCTGCAGAGATGTTAACGGATGCAGCTTCCAATTTCAACTCTAGGGTCATGCAGCGCCTATTAGAGGCACATGGAGTGCGCCATCTTACATCAGTACCTTACCATCACCAAACTAATGGGTTGGTGGAGCGTTTTAATGCCACTTTGGGGGCCATGATCCGTGAGTTTGTGAATGAACATTCCAATGACTGAGATTTGGCACTACAGCAATTCTTGTTTGCTTACAGATCTGTTCCACACCCAAGCCTGGGTTACTCACCCTTTGAGCTGGCCATGATGTGAAAGGGCCATTACAGCTGGTTCAAAGTCAGTGGGAGGGAGTTATCCCTTCTTCAGAGACTAATGTGGTTGATTTTGTAACTAACTTGCAGAATACTCTTAGGGAAGCATGGGCAGATGCTCATGAGAATCTGCAACACGCACAAGAGAAGCAGAAGACCTGGTATGACCAGTATGCCAGAGAACGTTGCTTTGAGAAGGGAGACCAAGTGATGGTCCTGAAAGTTCTCCAGTCTAACAAGATGGAAACTTCCTGGGAAGGTCCTGCCACAGTGCAAGAACACATTGGGACAGTGAACTGTCTCATACAGTTTCCAGACTCTAGGGTTAAGCCAAAAGTGTATCATGTGAATTCACTGAAACCCTTCTACCGAAAGGCCCAATCATCTTCTCACACTTTCAGTCCAGGAAGATGAGGAGGAGGAAGAGTGGCCTGAAGGTGCTTTCTATGATCGGGAGGGTGGTAACTTAGAAGATGTTAAACCTTCCCCAAGACTCAATGCAAAACAACACAAGCAGTTCTTTCACTTGACGGGTAAGTTCACCACCCTGTTTCACCTTTCCCTGGTCGCACCACAGATCCTCAACATGTGGTAGCCGCAGATGACAGCAGGCCATCAGCAGAACAACCACGACGGGTGTCACCAAAAGGGAAAGAGGCGATAGAGAGGGAGGTGAAAGAGATGTTGGACATGGGGATCATTTGCCCGTCACGCAGTCCATGGGCATCCCCAGTTGTCCTCGTGCCCAAAAAAGGGGGGACGGATATACGTTTTTGTGTGGACTGTAGAAAACTTAATTCAGTGACACACCCTGAACATTATCCAATGCCCAGAGTAGATGAACTGTTGGAGAAATTGGGGCATGCTAAGTACTTATCCAGCCTCGATTTGACTAAGGGCTATTGGCAAATTGCCCTAGCAGAAGAGTCTAAGCATCGAACAGCATTCATCACTCACATGGGCCTGTCGGAGTTCAATGTCCTTCCCTTTGGGCTACGGAACGCACCTGCAACTTTCCAGAGGCTGGTGGACTGTTTGCTAAGAGGGTGCGGGGACTTTGCTGTTGCTTATTTAGATGACATTGCAATCTTCTCAGACTCCTGGGAAGACCACTTGAAACACTTGGAGATTGTCTTCCAGTGCATTAGTGATGCTGGACTGACAGTCAAAGCAAAAAAGTGCTAGTTTGCAATGGACAGAGTGACCTATCTTGGCCATGAAGTGAGACAGGGGACTATCAATCCACTGCAAGTCAAAATGGAAGCTACTAATAGCTGGCCAATTCCTCGTTCCAGGAAGCAGGTGCAGTCCTTCCTTGGCCTGGCTGGGTACTACCGGAGATTCGTGCCCAACTATAGCCAAATGGCGGCACCTCTAACAGACCTGACAGGTTCCAAGAAGCCTAAAGTAGTGAAATGGACAGCAGAGTGTCAAGAAGCCTTTGCAGCCTTGAAACAGGCCTTGATGGCAGATCCTGTGCTCATGGCACCAGACTTTGACAAGCCGTTCATAGTGGCTACAGATGCTTCTGACAGAGGCATTGGAGCAGTCTTACTACAAGAGGGTCCGGATGGCACCTTGCATCCCACTCTGTTCCTCAGCAAGAAGCTTTTTGCAAGGGAGTCCAATTGGTCCATACCAGAGAAGGAATGCTATGCCATTGTGTATGTGCTAGAGAAGCTGAGACCATATATCTAAGGACGGCGCTTCACTCTCCAGACTGATCATGCTGCCCTCCGATGGCTCCATACAGTCTGGGGAACTGACCAGAAGTTACTACAATGGAGCCTGTCCCTACAAGACTTTGACTTTGACATTCAGTATGTGGCTGGAAGTTCTGATGTGGTTGCAGACTTCTTGTCACTCAGAAAACTGAAGGGAGGTTAGAGGATGAGCTTTACATGTCTGTTATTGATAATATGGTTAACCTGTACTGTTGTGTGTTTGCATGTATTCTCTGACTTTTCCTTTCTTAGGTCCCAGGATGAAATCCAAGCCGGTGTGGCGCCAGCTTTCAGCTGTTCCCAGACCGTCTGAGATTTGGGGGGCGTGTGATAATGAGGCTTTCCATTATCTAAGCTTAGCAAAAAGGGGGATATTTCCCTCTTAAGGTAAACCAAGAGTTAATGAGGTGTTGGGATTAGATTACATTTTAGTGTGGGTCAACATCACAGGTCACAGGGTGAGAACTGACCAACCACAAGGGAAAGAGGTGGGCATCTTTGAGATACTTCGAGATGCTTCTGGGGAGAAATTATAAAACTTCTGGGAGGCCATGTGGCTGAGAGAAGAACAAAGAGAGAACAAAGGGATACCTCCGAGAGATGAGATCCGTGCCAGTCGTAGGCAGGCAGGCATGCCTCGCCTCCTGACTTCTTTCTTCTTAGAACATCTAAGCCTATGAACATCTGTGAGTACTAGAATAAAGTAGTTAGCCGTGTTAGGCTTTTTATTATTTTGGAAGTTGGCTGATCTAAAGAATGTATCTGTGCTTTTATATCTGTTTTTGTAACTACTTGTAACTTAAGCATACCTGGGGAGCCTCTCATGTGTATTATTGTCTTGTTTATTTGCATGCCTTGAATAAATACTTTCTGTAAAACCTCTGTTTCTCTCCATTCCCACGCCATTCTTTGGCACACGCTAGATAGGACTTCTCTCACTCAGAAGGGGGGAGGTGAGAGGGAATGAAAGATCCTTAGCATAGAGATTGTTAATTCTGGACAGTGTCTCACTGTACAGTTCAGTTGATTCATAATTCAGTGAGTGGTGGCAGCATAATTAATAACGCTGGAGGAATTACCAGCCTTTTCCAAGGATGAGAGTCAACCTTGGGAGGCTGGCATGAACCCCAGTATGACAATAACACTCTGGAATTCCCATTCCAGTATGCATCACCTCCATATGCAGAACACCTCACATTGATCTTTTTGTGATTTATGTCGACAGAAGTGTGTCCACTTTTCTTCCAGGGCAGGGAAGGAAGGATTTCTCAGAGATGTGTTTCTGCACACATGGACATTTTAACTGCTGTGTCTGTTTCCTCCCCTTCTGTTATTAGTGAAAGTAGTAATAAAACTCAGCAGAGGCAAGACCAATACAATCCTGGTAGTGCCTTTCTGGCCCAGACAACCTTGATTTGCCCTATTCCTGCATCTGTCTAGGGATTGCCACATGACTCTCTTGCTTTTGCGAGATCTTCTTTTACATTCTCAAGAACAAGTCCTCCATCCCATTATCAAGATGCTACAATTAACAATATGGAGGATAACTCCTTAGGTCCCCTTGACTGAGAGCAGTACTATTCACATCAAGGAAGAAGTCTGTGAGGCAATCTTATGATCATAAATGGAAGCACTTCTGCTCCTTCACATCCTCAGGATCAGAACCTTCACTCCCACTAGCAGTATTTACAATTCTGCACTACTTGTAGCTTCTCAGAGAATAGGGGCTGGCATTTTCCCCATTGAAGGTGTATTTGGTTGCAATTGTGGCACATCAGCAGGTTTCTCCATCTTTTACTGTACTGTTTTCAGATCCAGGGGTGAAGAAATTCCATAGACACACAACCCGCTCTATTTTCCCTCTCTTTCAGTGGACTTAGAAATTGTAGAGACAGTAGCTTTGTCAGATAAAGGCATGCACGGTAGATAGGGGAGGTACGATTCCTGCCAAGTTACTCAGTTCTAGAACATTCCTGTTGGGTCACTGAAAGTGTGAAAACCCATTTGTGTGAGACCACAGGTGACCACTCAAAGAATTATGGTTGTAAGCAATCTTTGCTTCTTGTTGGGTTCAGGCTGTGAGAACAGATCTCCCTCTCCTTGTTAGAAACTGAGCTCATCTTCTACCAGGAAGGAAGTTCTACTATATCCAGGAAGTGAAAGCCTTCTTCTGGCCACCTTTATGAACTAAAGGATATCATTCATCATGTTACAATGTTAAGGCCACAAGCTTAGCATTTGCAGCAGAGGAGTGTTTTTGAAGAGTGGAAGTCAAAAATGCCAGAACTAGTGGTAATGGCCAAAAAGTAAAATGATTAGTTAAAGGTTGCTGGAGAATGAGTGAAAGACGATTGTAAACTGGTTTTGGAATCAGTTTTTAGCACAACAGTGTGCATTATTTTGTTCAACATGTACTTAAGACATGGCATTGTATTGCTAAATTTAAATAAGTGTATTTATAAAAATACATTAACAAATTACATGTTTTTGATATCTTTTAGGATATGGTCAACAGGAGAATTTCAGTGGACATGATGCTTCAGATGGCAGATTCTCAACGTTATCGGCAATTTATTTTGATTACCCCACAGAACACGAGGTAATCTTTTCTTAACATTGGGGTTTATAAAATAGAAAAGTCACATCTGGAGGACCTATGATGTCAAAAAGGAATACTAAAACTGACAAGAAAAATTAGAAAAGTTACATTGAAGCTTCAGTGAATGTTTATGCTGTAAATACAATTTTTCCCCCTCAAAAGGAAGTCCCAAAACAGAATTGTGATATAAAATCCCTACTTTTGATTAAATTTATAATTTAACACCTGGTCTTCTATAGCTAGGCTCTAACTGAAGACTTGGTATGGTCTAACTGTAAAATTATTGCATGGAGAAACCACGAGTAAGTTGCTTCTATTTTGTGTTTAGCTCATTGCCATCCAGCAGGCTTATTCGAATTCTCCGAATGTCAGATCCAGAGAGGGGCAGGCTACACTGAATTTCCATCGCAGAGGTGAGGAAGATGAAGATGAAGAATGAGTGCCTTAACAATGTGTAGTACCAGATCAACTTGTTCATATTGTATGTAGGTCCATCATATCCTTTAATCCTATTGGAATTCATCAAATCGAAGTCTTTGTAATTCCCCACATGTACTTGTGCCTTTTTTTCCTATTGCAGTTCGCAAGACTTAAAACATAAAAGTGCATTTTATTACTGGAAGTCTTCAAAGTTATTTTAGTGATTGAACTGCAGCAGTAAACATACTTATCTTGCACTAGCAGCTTCTCTTGACTGAAGCTGCTGTTCTGTTGGCATGGAGATATATTTTGAAGAGAAATGAAAATGTTTCTTATTTTTTTATTCCATAAGTATGACAAAGTAATATTAAAAAATAAATTTTAGATATTATTTTGGAACACCTTTTTAGCAATAAAACAGTTGGAGCAAAAACAAAATTCTTGTCCCTAATTTTTCCAGTATCTTTTTGGTTTAATTACATTTGTGGTCATTGCAAGCATCTTTTGTATACTGTAGTGCTGCATTAATCTTCTGGGTTCTAGTCTGATGTCTCAACCCAGTTCTTTCTTTCTGTTAAAGAAATTGTGCAGACATATTGTTCGACACACTAGCTTTGCAGGATTCATCACTCAATTTCTCCAGCCATGATTTTGAGTACAGATGAAACAACAAACATAGTACAAGCAGGCAAAACTCAATTTGGGACCTACTGTAGCTCAGTTTAGTTTAACACCACACTTAACACAGCGTATATGGATAGATACTGCCCTTCAGAGCCTAGAGTAAGTTGTTTGGCCTCACCGATATTGCTCCTACCAAATTACAACAATCTGCCGAAGCACTGGGATCACAATGATTTGACTCCTAATGTTCTTGTTCTCTATACATACCAGTAGGTGGGCCATGAATGTTCAGAGTAGTATGGAAGTGTACAGTTTCTTTTTGTCACTGAAGTCAGTTTTGTCGCATGACATAAGAGCAGTTGATGATGAAGAGTATGTTGCTTAACTGAGTGGTTGTACGTGTTCTTCTGAGATTGCTGAAGTAAATTGCTAGCTCTCCCCTCTTCCTCTTCCAGGAGCCTAAAGCTGTTCGGAGCATTGCACCAACTGGCAACTTATAAGTCTCTGTTTCTGAAACGCTTTGATGGCTTGGGAACTCAGGAATAACACCCTTAGTTCATGTCAGTGAGCAGTTTAATCAAACACTTGCCTGTTTCATCCTTGCCTTTAAATATTTCCAGAAAACATTTGTTAATTTCCAGATTAAGGCTGCATGATTTCCCTCTGCTGTTGAAGGCAGAGCTCCTGACCCAACTTACATGCTACTGATGTCTTTATGGAGTCAATATAGGGTGACCAGGTAAGTGGCAGTTGTGAATGGCAACCATTTGATGAGCAATCAGATGATACATTTTTCATGTGTTCTTTTTCTAAGGGAGACCCTCAAATGATGAAAAACTTGTTTGCCATGACACATTATTTTTCTTATTTATTGAGCCTGCTTTGTTTTACGATTGGTAATTTACATGGTAAGCATGTGCACATATCTCTGAAGAATATTACATTGTGGGAAGGAAACAGGTTAATAGGGGAATTACACATAGGCCCTTTTTGCACGTTACCCGTTTGCACGGCTGGGGGGGCCTCTCGCATGAAAAGCCTCAGCAGGAATGCTGCCGCTTCCCTGCTGCTTTGTCCCGCAGCTCGCTTCCTGGTCACGCGACCATCCCACCCCTTCCTACCGCAGTGCAACCTGGGAATTGCAGGCTAGCACTGAGGCAGGAAGCGCGACCGGCCCGCTCGTCCGACGTACCGCAGCGCAGGTAAGTGTGTGAGGGCCCCGGGAGCCTTGCGTGACCGCGCAATATTTTTGGCTTTGAGCCGAAAATAGGAAAATGCACGTGTGTCCCACTTTAGGCTCGTGAACGTTGCATGAATGGGAGTGCATTGTACAGACCGATGCTCCCATTTATGTGACACTCAAGGGGCCCTCGCGCTACAGAAACTGTGTGCGAAAAGGGCCATAGTCTTTAACATCTAGTTTGACTCCCATAAGTACCATCCAACCAAGCTGCTGACCTAACCCTAGGTCTTCTTAGTTTTAGGAAGTATCATAAGTCAGAGTCAGTAATCCCTGACATTAGTAAATCTGAAGGATTTATGTGAAAACTGAATTATAGTTCAGTGGTAGAGTTTTACTGCCCTGTGAAAGCCTGTAAACTGTGAGATGGCATAAGAGTTGAGGCACTTCAACTATATCAAGTTCAAGAGGCTCCATAATAATACAAATATATACATACGTGTAACCAATAGGGTTTTATTTGGTCATTAGAGGCTCTATGTAATCTGAGACTAAATTATAGTTTTCTTAGCCTAAAAATCTGGCACTACATATTTCTCTTTTTTTCAAATCTTGCAGTTACATATGGAAAGACTAACTGAAACATAATCTTGTCTATTATTACAATTTATTCTTTGGAGGGAAAAACTTTTGACATGTCTACTGATAGAATATTCACATCACATTCCAGTTACACTGGTGTACTTCCATTAAGATTTGATTGATTTCATTGGTCCATGAGCAGTTATATTGCAACCATAGTCCTTTTTCCTTTACTGGGAGAAAAAGCCTTTAAATCCAAAAGTTCCAAGTGGCTTGTTTGTTGACTACACTATACATCAGGCAAAGAGTTGGCTGACAGTGCTCAAGTGCTTTGGTGCTCCTGGGATTTCTGGTTCCCCATGGCATCTTCACATGCTATGCTGACAGAATCTAGAGTGTCCCTGGACTCTCTGTGAGACAGAAGAGGCTGCTGTAGGAAATGGTAGGGTCTCAAAAAAACCAGGGAAATGAATATAACTGTTCTCAGCGAATAAGCAGAAGTTCCTTCTTTGGGTATACCACAGTTTCAGTCATTTTTTTTTTAATCCCAAGACTAACAAGCTACTCATGTGAAATAATATAACAAATGAGAAGTCAAATGTTATAAATTTATTTTGGGACATTGATCTCAACCTCTTTGGAAGCTTATGAAAATTTCAAGCAGAAATTAATACACTCTCAACAAAACATTTTAAACTTCCAATAAAACAGTATTTTAAATGTGTTTTGTATATATTTATATTATATATATTTATAGGTTAGCTTTCACTGAGGGAACACTTTAGCAGGGTTAGCTTTTTTTCCCCCCAAGTTTTGTCTTATACTTCATTCCTCTGACATAGTTCTTCTTCGTCATCTTCTTTCTTCCCAATAGAAAGGATGCAAATGAGGTAAGAATTAAGGCAAACCTAAAAGTCATGCAAAATGAAGTACATTTATATTCACTGACAATACAAGCACATGTCTGGATCAGACACTTAACGTACTGAGGCGCTTCCCTCGGTCTGTCCACTACTAGTATACAGCAGGATGGTGACAATTTGCTAATGAACGGTTTTACACTACCATGGGGATTTCAGTGTCACTAACATTACTCAGTTTAAGAGACATATAGCTAGCATCAGTAAAACATGAACAATAAATAGTATAATTCACTGCAGCATGGCAATGCTGCACAGGCATCAGAGGAATAGGACTTATGAAATGACGTTGCACACATCACATCGTGGCATAATTATTATTTTTTTATAATATATACTTTTAAATTTCTTTAGCAATTGACATTCTCATGCACACAAGTGTTTCAAACACAAGAAGCAAGTCCATTGATAGGTAGTCCAAGCAATTTTTGTTTGTTTGTTTGTTTTGTGTGTGTGTGTGTGTGGAAATAGCTGCAAACTGAATGGAACATTGAAACTTCTGTGCAGTCCACGAAAGCATTTTACACAAGCTTCTCATTTCTGAATGTCACACTGCAGAAGTAATACAATGGAAGGGTCGCTCTTTGCAGCTTCTTTGAATTCATCCAGTGTGATCTGGTCATCTTTGTTCTTATCCATTTTGCTGAAAATCTTGTCTACTCGTTGCTCTGGTGTGAGGCCATCTTCATTCATTTTCATCATGATCACAGTGCCCACCATTTTATAAATGGCCTTGAAAAAGAGAAAGGGAAGATTTTTCAGGAGGTACAGAAGAATTAATCTATACTTTTAGAAATGTAACATGCAGCCCTATACATACTTATTCAAAAGTAAAATTGCACTGTTAATTCAGCCTGCCTTGCCCAGGTAAATGGATTCAGGATTGCATATTTAACCTTACTGCACAATCCAGCCAAGGTTAAATACTTTTAAGGTCAATGCATTTCAACTGGGACTTAAGCATATTCCCTAAGTGAATATAAAATAAATTTTGATGGAGTAAACTGCTGTATTCAGACATCATAGTTCAATATTAGTTACAGAATTTGCTATACAGTTTCCAGAAGCTACTGGCAGTCTGACATGATTATTTCCTCCTGTTTTCCAATGGGGCGTCCAGATTTCACGGAAGACAATGGATCAGAGCACATGGGGATGTTTGTCAGGAATGTCAAAAGTGTCTAGTGTGAGGACTATTGGGTACTGTATCAATGAAGGCCAAGTTACCAAGTGTTAGGGACACAGGGCAGATTGTCTACAGAGTCCAAAATTTCAGGAGCCTATGATTTCCGGGGGAGAGTGGGCACCAATACAGTGGGTTACAGGTAGGCCCAAACCTGAGATCTAGGGATAACTCCTTTGGATGTCACAGCGAGGAGGCCCTGGAGACAAGGGGCAATCCTAGTGATATCACCGGGAGTGATACCTTAAGCACCAACCACAGCTGCACAGAGTATGCCATTAAAACAACAACAACAACAAAAACTAACAAGTAGGATATACATACACAAATTTTTAAAGGCTGTACTCTTGCCCTGAGGTTGTTCACCCTCCCCAGGCAACTGGAGAAGAGGATCCAGGCCCTGACAGCTGGGCACTCTACTCACAGAATGTCAGGTCTGCTTTCATCTGCATAGTCCAGTGGTACTCAAACTTTTTGTCCCTGTGACCCCCTTTACATTTACATGAGGATGTCACCCCCCTTCCCCTGCAGTGCATCTTAGAACAACAAGAGATGGGGATGTCCTATTCTATGCCTCTCTCCCTCCCTCTAACAGGCTCTTCGTGTAGCACACACCCTCCATCTTAACACTCAGCTCTCTTACTCTTCACCTCCACCGTTCCTCCTTCCCTCACACCCAAGAAACTGCTTCCTGGTTGCCAGGAGGCATGTGCCTGCTGCACCAGCAATGGAACATCTGAAGAAGCTGAGTAGGAAAAGCATAAAAATAAAAAGCTGAATTTTGCTATGTCTGAGGAAGGCACAATGGGGAAAGACGCTTTGAGTCACTCTTTTGCAGAAACCAGTCCTCAATGGTACACACACACAGAAATGCATAGTGGTTTCACCTTCTTCACATCTGCTGTACTTGCAGACTATTTTTTCTTGTGCCCCCCTTGAGCAACTATTGCACCCCCACCTCAAGGTCGCACTCCACAGTTTGAGAACCACTGACATGGCCCAAAATCCTCACTGGCAGCAGGGGTAGCTATGGATCCAAGCTATTTTTACAGTCTGGGATTCCAACCCTGTACTGAAAAATGGGAGAACCTCTGGATGCCTAGACAGTGGATTTCTGGCTCTTTCTTTCTTCCTCCCCCTTTTTTTTTGAGGTTTGTGTTGTGGCCTTGGGGAACCAGAACGGGCAATTGGACCTTATGCTCCCATGATAAAAAACAGACTGGGTGCGGGCAAAGTCTGGGAGATCAGAATCCAAATTCCCATCTTGGGGAAAGCCATCTCCAAATGTAAAGCTAAAAGTGCCCAGAGATTCATCTCTGTTTTCATCAAATGCCTCCTAGATTTTGAGGAGGGAAGGGGACAAAACAAACTCATGGAAGATATAGCACTTTGTTTCAATCAACTAACAGCCGGGGGGAGGGGGTTAGATAATTATGAGGACTGTACAAATTAATTCTCTCTCTCATATTTATGTTAGATTTTGCTCCATGGAACAAAATAATAACCGGGAAGGTGCTGCATGTTGCCCATCTCTGATACAGATTCATTATAGAACACAGAACACTAGGATGCTTTCATATAAAAAATTAAGGCCAGAATCCTGTATCAGCTAATTAGTTAAGTATATACTGAGTAACTTCTGCTGGACTGACCCTCCTTCTCAACTTGATGGAAAATATCATTCGCGTGTGCTCTGATTGTTAGCAGGAGTGGTCTTCCTTCTCTCCATGCAGCTGATGCCCAGTAAAGTGTGTTGGAAGGGGAGTTACAATTATGGCAATAATGTCTAAACCATGACTAAGCAGTTCTTCTTCGTGGTCTCTGTGCCTCATACATTAGGAGCTTTCGCGCCTGCGCGGTAGCGTTCGGAAGATTCTAGAGCTCGTTAGCTTTGGCGGGAACCCCTCCCCCACGCCGGTACTGCGGATGCTCCTCCCGCCGACTAACGGTCTCTCCTCAGTTCTTTCTTGTCCGCCTCAGCGTACAGAAGGTTCTGCTTGTTGGCTTGCTTTTCGATTGCTATTTTGTGGTATTTTCGACTTCGGATTTGGCTTTGACTACCCCTCTTGGATTTCGGACTTGTCTTTGGTAATTTCTTGATCGGTTTTGACCTTTTTTTCTGGCTTGATGACGATTTCGGATCTTGGACTGCGTTTGGTGTTCTCGGACTTTGTTCTTTCTTGCCTTGCCCTCCGTTTATGTCGGCTCTTTTCAAACGCTGTGCCTCCTGTGGAAGGAAGGTTGCTCTCTCCGACCGACACTCTAAGTGCCTGATTTGTTTGGGCGAGGGGCACAACGTTCAGGCCTGCTCTATTTGCAGAGGGTTTACCCACCAGACTCTCCGCAACAGGTCGGCAAGGCTCAAGTCCCATTGTTGAGAGGAGTCTCTTCGTGCTAAGGGACCAGTGACGATGGCCGAGAAACGCCCGTCCTCTTCTTCTTCTTCGGCAGCAGCGGCGGCTGCCGTGCCCTCGACCTCGTCGACATCAGTACCGGGCTCGGTACCGATAATGAAGTTGCCGAGGATTCCGAAGATCTCGGCAACTCGGGCACGTGAGGAACCTGCGGGCTCGCAGGCCTCAACCTCCTCCTCCAGGCCGCTGACCGCGGCTCAGAAGAAGCACCCAGCCACTGAGAGCCTGGGGGACAAAGGGAAGAAGAAGAAGCGTAAGGAGAAACGACGCTCTCCACCGACGGTGGTGAGACCCCCGACTCCGCCACCTACCCAGCCCGCCGAGGAACCTCCCTTGATGGAGCTCCCCGTGGAGGAGGAGCCTCCGGAGGAGGACGTAGTCCTCGAGGTGTCAGACGAGGAGCAGGTCGTGCAGGCCTCGCCTCCTCAACCGCCTGAGCTGATCGCGGAGATCACTCCGCCGAGTCGCCGTCCACCCTCAGCAGAACGCCGAGAGGAGGCTGTGGTCAGACACCACCCAGCCTCTCGACATGACGAGTCCCGCTCGCCGGAGCAGCGGGCCAGGCCTCCATCCCCACAATATCGGGAGATGCGCCTGGAGAGGCATCGCTCGGGAGAGAGAGCGTATTCTCCGGCCTACCTAGGACGGTACGCCCAGGAGCAGGTGTGGCACGAACCGGCTGGCTCGTACTACTCGTACTCGCCATCCTACAGGGACCGGTACCACCCGGACCCTCGGTATTGGTCGCCTCGCCGCCGGTATCGTTCGCCACCGCGGGAGGCTCACTACCCCCGCTACAAGAGGTCACCCCTGCGTCGCTCGCCGAGACGCCATCGGTCCCCAGAGCCCTCACCTCGCTACATGGCTGTTTCTCCACCGCCGCGGACGACGGCCACAGCTACCCGCCTGATGCCACAGCCCACCGTGGCTCAGCCGGCGGTAGCGGCGACTACCACCACGCAGGCGGCACACCATCCCAGGCCCGCGGTCGTGCCCCTGCAGGTAACTCCGATATCGGTCACGACATCGGTCGTATCGGTACCGACGCAGCCTGCAGCTCCGGCAGTCCTGGCATCTCCGGCCCCTGGGCCAGACGAGGAGAAGGAGGCAGAGAGGTCGCCATCACCATCTGGCGGCTCCTACGACTCGGACTCCGATTCTGCCGAGTCCACCCCTTCTTCCCATGAGTCCACACCACTGGGATTCGAAGAACCAGCTTCGGAGTCTGCGCCGGAGGACGTCCGCCAGTTCTCGGCGATTCTCCTCCGAATGGCCACAGCCCTAGGTGTGAGGGTGACCGAACCTGCTCCCCAAGCCCAGGACCCGGTCTTCCAGTACTTGGAAGCCCGCCCACCGTCGACCACACCGCTGCCGTTCCTGCCTACCCTGGTGGACGCGATGAAGCAGCCGTGGGCGAAGCCGGCGTCAGCACAGCCTATTCCTCATAGGCTGGAACATTTGTACAGGACACAGAAGGAGAACGCGGAGTTCCTCTTTCAACATCCTGTACCCAATTCTATTGTGGTCGAGTCGGCACAGACGAAGGGAGGTAATCGAGCACATACCACCCCTCTGGACCGTGAAGGATGGAAGCTCGATACCTTCGGCTGAAGGTTCTACTTGGCATCGTCCCTGGTGGTCAGGACGGTGAACACGATGGCATGCCTCACGGCATACCATCGCAACCTGTTCGACCGACTCGGCCCGCTCCTCGCTGACTTGCCGGAGGAGTCACGCGCCTCAGCCATGCAAATCTTTGGCGAGGCCGTTGCGGTGGCTACACAGCAGCTCGCTACCTCGAGGGTGATGGTCGGTGCCGTAGCCCTCCGACGTCACGCATGGCTCCAGTCCTGTGGGCTCCAGGAGGACAGCCGTCGAAGGATTGAAGACCTTCCCTTCGACGGCGAAGGGCTGTTCCATTCCTCCACTGATGAGGCCATGGATCACCTCGTCAAGGCCCGGCTGACAGCGAAGAAGATGGGCATAAACCAGCCTGCTCAGACTCGCCGCTCCTTCCAGCCGAGGCCTACGTGGAGAAGGTCCTCCTCTTCATCGGCGTACCAGCCGCGGTCTCCGCGGTTGACCGCGTCGAGGCCGTCGACCTCTTCGGCTTCCAGGAGGCTTCCCAGACGGCGCCCAACTTCGTCGTCCAAGCAGTTGTCCTCGGGAGCGAAGTCCCGGTTTTGACGGCCTTCGCAGGACTCCACCCGTGCCATCCTTTGCCCTCCCGGTAGAACTGTTCCACCACCCGAGCCTGGCCAGGCACCTCGACCTCTGGCGGGAGATCACTGCGGACTCCTGGGTACTTACCATCGTCCGCCTGGGGTACGCCATCGAGTTCCAGGCTATTCCACCACGGGGTGTCTACTATTCCACCTCGGCCAGCTCGGCTCTACTGGAAGAGGTCCAGTCCCTCCTCGAGAAGGGAGCGATCGAGAGGCTCCCACCTTCAGCCAAGACCACCGGCTTCTACTCGAGGTACTTCACGGTGCCGAAGGCGGACGGATCCCTGCGGCCCATCCTAGACCTCCGAGGGGTGAATACATCCGCCCCAAGAGGTTCCAAGATGGTCACGCTGCCGTTGATCCTCCCCTTCCTCCACCGAGGGGACTGGTTTGCATCCATAGACCTCAAAGACACCTATTTCCACATCTCGATCCACCCGCAGCACAGGAGATACCTTCGGTTCGCGATCGACAGCACCAGCTACCAGTACCGGGTGCTGCCGTTCGGGCTTTCCACCGCACCGAGGGTATTCACCAAGTGCATGGCTCCGGTCGTGTCCTTCCTGCGGACGAAAGGCGTCTCCGTCTACCCTTACCTGGACGATTGGCTATTGGTGGCGTCCTTCAAACAGAAACTGTACAGGGACATTCATCGGACTTTGTCCCTTCTCACTCGGCTCGGACTCAGGGTCAACCCCAAGAAGTCCCATCTCGAGCCCACCCAGGTTCTCGACTTCATCGGGACGACCCTCGACTCGGTATCGGCGAGGGCCTTCCTACTGGACGAGAGGGCACGGATGCTTCGTCGGCCTCGACGGTGTCAGCGAGGAGGATCCAACAGCTCCTCGGCTACATGGCCTCGACCACCGCCGTAACCTACCTCTCCAGGTTACGCGCCCGGCCGCTCCAGCACTGGTTCGTCAGGGCCTTCGATCCACTCTGGGACGACCAGCACCTCCTGTACAATCTGCCCCAACAGGTACGCCGATCGCTCCTGTGGTGGCAGTCGTACAGGAACCTGCTGTCAGGCATGCCGTTCCGCGAACCCAGGCCGTCGGTCACGATAACGACGGATGCCTCGCTCTTCAGCTGGGGAGCGCACACCAGGGATCTCCGGGTCCGAGGCCGGTGGATGGACGACGAGTTGTTCCTCCACATCAACTCTCTCGAACTGTTGGCGATCCACAAGGCCTTGAGAGCGTTCTGACACCTGGTCACGGGCCGCATGGTGTTGATCCTCACCGACAACACGACGGTGGTCTGCTACGTGAACAGGCAAGGAGGGACGCACTCCACCATGCTGCTGGGCATCGCACTAGAACTTTGGAACTGGTGCGTCCCGCTCCGGATACACCCTGTGGTGGTTCACCTGGCGGAGCAGGAGAACACCTCGGCGGACGCCCTCAGCAGGGACACCACTTCCCATCACGAGTAGTCCCTGTCCGACGAGGCCTTCCGGATGCTTCGGGACCGATGGGGCGAGCCGACCATCGACCTCTTCGCGACCAGCCAGAACGCGAAGTGCCGCCTGTTCTGCTCGAGGGCTGGCCACGATCACCGCTCCATCGGCGACGCCTTCCAGTTTCCGTGGGACGAAGGGCTGATCTACGCCTTCCCTCCGTTCCCGCTCCTGGACCGCGTGATCACGAAGATCATCGCGGACCGGGCGGACGCGATCCTCGTGGTGCCGTACTGGCCGAGGCAGCACTGGTTCGGACCCCTGATCGAGGCCGCCCGGGGCAGGACTCTCAGGTTTCCAACGGTACCGGACCTGCTGTCCCACTCCGATGGACTGGTGTTGCACCCGGAACTGCCGGTGTTGGCCCTCCATGCCTGGAGGATATCGCCCTAGACAACCCGGCCATCGGGAATGTCTTGACCGCGGCCAGGAAGGAGTCCACGCGAAGGAACTACCACTACAAGTGGCAGCGCTTCGTGGCCTTCGCCGAGGAACGTCGAGAGACAGTATCGCCTGTCACCCTGCGTACCGTGCTCCACTTCCTCCTCCATCTCCGGCAACAGGGCCTGGCCTTCCTGTCGCTCAAGGTCTACCTCGCCACGATCGTGGCATACCAACCGCCACGATCCTCGTCGGCCGCGGTCTTCAGGGACGGTACCGTCAAGCAGTTCCTGAAGGGCCTGCAGCACCTCTACCCGCCAGTATCGCCGCCGCTACCGCCGTGGTTACTGTCATTGGTGCTGTCCCAGCTGACGAGGCCGCCCTTCGAGCCCATGGCCACGACGGACAACAGGCTGCTCGCGATGAAGACCGCGTTCCTAGTGGCCGTCACCTCTGCCAGGCGGGCGGGAGAGTTCTACCCAGACCCGACGACACCTCTGGAGCGCTCCCTCCACTCCCTGGACGTGCGTCGGGCGCTGGTTTTTTACAAAGACAAGACTGCAGCCTACAGACAGACACCCCACCTGTTTGTCTGTTATGGCAGGCGCCGGAGAGGCCACAAGGTATCCACCCAGCGCTTCTCTAAGTGGGTGGTACAGACTATTCAACTGGCGTACGAGCTTGCCAGGAAGCCTCCGCCAGACCTGCTTCGGGCCCACTCCACCAGGGCCGTGGCGACATCTGCTGCCCTCCTGCGAGGTGTTGACCTGTTGGAACTCTGCCGTGTGGCGACCTGGTCCCAGCCGTCGACCTTCGTGCGCCACTACAGGCTCGACTGCCGTTCCAGGAGAGATGCCCGGTTCGGACGTGCTGTGCTGTCTTCTGTGCTCTAGGATCTGGGACCTGACCCACCATCCTACTGGTAAGCTACACAGTCTCCTAATGTATGAGGCACAGAGACCACGAAGAAGAAGAACAGGTTGCTTACCTGTAACTGTGGTTCTTCGAGTGGTCATCTGTGCCCTCATACATCCCCGCCCTGCCTTCCCCTCTTTTCAGGTCCCATCTGCTTCGGCAGACCAGAACTGAGGAGAGACCGTTAGTCGGCGGGAGGAGCATGTGCAGCACCGGCGTGGGGGAGGGGTTCCCGCCAAAGCTAACGAGCTCTAGAATCTTCTGAACGCTACCGCGCAGGCGCGAAAGCTCCTAATGTATGAGGGCACAGATGACCACTTGAAGAACCACAGTTACAGGTAAGCAACCTGTTCTTATGGTGCTACACAGTGAATCATGTTCCAACCCTCTAATCACCACTTACAGGCACCATCCACTTTATCAATGGGGGGGTCTTTATCAACTGAGAAGCAATCTCCAGTGCAACAGGCAGAAGCAAGGTCCCTGTCACAATCTCTCCTAGCACCAGGGATCATGTGAAAGAGTGGGTGGGAACATCAGTCACCTGCTTCTTGATCAACAAGAAAACAGACCAGACCCTGTCAATTGCACAGCTGCTGCCCGGTAAGCAGGGACTGGGGGAATATAAGGGTCGGAATGTATCCCCTAAACTAGGAGCTATGTAGGGACATAATAGTCATGAGTGTGTAAGTCTAGGTTATGCATTCGTAACTGCCCAAAAGGATTCCATAATAAATAAATTCAGATAATAAAACTAGTAACATCAAGCCTGTTTCTAACATGCAACATTTTTGTTTCTTTCCCCCCACTTCACACTACACTGTTAATAGTGCTATGATTCCACTAGTTCCTTAGCTGCATCCCATTAAATCTTGAGATTTGCAGTTTAGGGAGGGGCATTTGGAATTTCAGCCAGAGAATTCTAAGTACCTCTTCAAACTATGGCAATTAATGTGCCATGGCAGTTAACATGGTATCAAGTTCTCTAACTATACAGCATGAAAGAGTCACATAAGCCTTTGCCAGAATACTGCCAATTTGTGCAGACTCTTACCTCTATAATTTCCAGCATCTCTACCCTTGTGATTTTTCCATCTCCATCTAAGTCATACATATTGAAAGCCCAGTTTAGCTTCTGTTCAAAACTGCCCCTGGAAGTGATGGACAGTGCGCAAATGAACTCTCTGAAGTCAATGGTTCCATCGCCATTCTTATCAAAGGTTCTGAACGCATGCTGGGCAAACTTCGAAGCATCTCCATATGGGAAAAACTGAAAAATTGAAGACAAACACAAACATTAAAAGTCAATACAGTTCTTCCAACACGACCATTTTATATCCATGTATAAAATGCATCCTAACCTAGAAGCATCCAAGCTTTATCGTTTGACTGTCTCTGTCTTTTCTTAAAGAGCTTTAGTTCACTGTCCATTTGACAACTTTGTAACTCGAGTGTTTTCAATAAAACCATTTCCAAGTCCAAGTTCTCTAGCCTTGGGTCTCTTTGAAGATGACATCTTGTTTCTAATTCTATGAAGTGCCTGCAGAATTTATAATATTATAAATCAAACTGAATTAGCTCTTTCCAGCTGCTGTCAGCTTATGCCAGGAAGCATGAGACTTATTGGCCTTCATTTTTTTTTTGGTTCCTTACCTTAGCTATGAATTCTAATAACTGTGAAATTGTCCATTTATTAAATGAAGACTAAGTGTGTCTGTTCAACCTTCTGTAGCATTGAATTTCACGGCTGCCTATATACCAAGAGGTGGGAAGGAACAGAGAAATTTATATTTATTCTTTCTTTCATTTTCTTCTTGTCTAGTCTCATTCTGTCCATGCACTTGTGTTTTTATTATTTTGGGGCAGTCAAGTTATTTAATAAGGCTGTAACTGCCCAACACTTAAACGGTTGCACTGAAGGCATGACTGCAGTAACAATGTAGAGCAGAAATTTTTCCTCTTAAAATGCTCACAGCCTAATTGGAGAAGTGGGTAAAGGAAACTGAAATATTCTTAAGCAACTAGCACCTGGTTCTAGAAAAGGGTCGCATGTTTCAAAAATTATTTCTGCAGAAAGATTTTCTCTATGAAACTGTGACAGATTTTCTAGAATGAAGATGCTCTCAAGTAATAACTGGACAGAACATCTCAAACGAAGGGTACAGTTCAGTATGTGATTGTGGTATGTATATATTTTGTATGCAGTTGTGCTGAAGGATGGTGATGGAAAATGACCTTGGCTAGGGATGAAATAATATTGAATATCATGTGGAGAGATTTGGAATGAGATGAATAGAATGTGCCAGTAATCTTTATCTTGTAACAGATGCCATTTTTGTGGTTTGGTGTGTGGTTGCTTGACATCTCTCATTGCCTGATACATCTGGCTCCATCCAGTTACATCTCTTTTAATTTAATTCAAGGTTAAAAACAAAAACTTCCCAATGTTTGTCATTTTATATTAAACAGAGAGTTGGCAACTTCAGTGAGTACACTGCCCATTCAAAAATGTTCAACATTTTTTTAAAAACAGAAGAATTAAAAAAAAAGAACAACACTAAAAGTCAAGTTGTGTGCCTTATTTTAGGAGAAGAACCTCACAAAGGTTTCATGGAACAGCAATTCCCTTCCATCACTTTTGGAACATTTTTTTCTTCCTCATGAGGAGAGGGTCGAGAGGCTGCAAACTGAGTGTATTTGGACCACATCCCGTAAGTTGTCCACCCTTGATTTTAATACAAGTACTATTTGAAATAAGTATTATTGCGATGGGAATGGATAAATATTGCTAAGACATGAAAGGACATTTTTAAAATTCTGACAGTTCATGCAGAACCCCCCCCCAATCCTTTCAGTATGTCCCCTCACTACGTCTACCCCCTTTTCCTTTCAAAGCTGACACATATACTGCACAACAGTGCTTGCTCAAGTCATGCCTGCCTGAAATATATTTCCTTGTTCAGCAAGTACCCTGGGATCAGGACAACTTTAGTATTGGAAGTTGTCCCTGTTCTTCCTAGAGGACAGGCTGCTTATCTGTCTGGTAGAGCTGGTCTACTGACCAGCATGAGTTCCAAATTTCCCCGGCACAGATAACACTAGGAACTTCGGTCTGGATAGCTGAATGTCTTTGCTGGCTTCCTGGGAGGGAAAACAGAGCTGAGATCAAAGCTTTTCCAGTGAAGGGAACATTATTAATGGACAAATAAAAGGCAACTTCCCATTCATTTACTGAAGGCTATCCCAGATGGGAGGGTGGGAAGAAGCATGGAACAGCATCAAGCCAAGGTCAGTAAGCCACGGCTGTATCCAAATAGAGGGGGGAGAGTAAGAGGGCAGAGGTATGGAGAGAGAAGAAAAAGGCAGCTGAAAGAGCAAGTGGTGTTTTAAAAAGCAAGATTTTTATTTGCCAAGACAGCAAAGGGGGAGGGGGAGCAAGATCCTTAGCAGCAGCAGCAGGGCAAATCTGAAAAGGAAAGGAAAGAAAGAAAGAAAGAAAGAAAGAAAGAAAGAAAGAAAGAAAGAAAGAGAGAGAGAGAGAGAGAGAGAGAGAGAGAGAGAGAGAGAGAGAGAGAGAGAGAGGAGCACACAAACCACAAGTCCTAAGAATAAGCCATAGGGTTTGCCACAAAGGTTGGAAATAACCAAATTAAGCAGCCACCTGTAAAGAGAGGGAGGTGTGTGTGTGTGTGTGCTGAGTCTCTAGAATGGGTAATATGTGGCAATGGAATTGGATGTTTTGGTATAACACACAAGGCTGTCATCCAAAACAATTAACAACTGTTTCTACTTTGGAGGCGGGAGTGGCAAAACACATACAGGTATAAATGTGTCCTTACAGTATCCCTTGAGCCAGAGATGTTTGCTGCCTCCCTGCTGGGATCACAGGTACTGGTGATGTTGCCCACCCAGCTCCACATCTGGCTGGTGTTTCCTCTGGCATCTTGGCAGCAGACACAGGGCACCTGGCATGTCCCTGTTCCCAGCTCTCCCCTGTTATTCCAAAGGATCCAGTCTTTCCCTCTCCACTGACTCTTTTGTCTCTCCTTGTTCACTTCAGTCTTTTCCTCCTCCTCTCCCCACTACACCTGGTTCCTCCTTTAACCTGCTCAGCCTCCATGTTAACAACCAGTCTGGGCAAAACAGTTCAAACCAGATGAATGATACCACTCAGAACACATAATATGTTCTAGTAATTTTTTAAAAAAGTTATTTTTAAAGGTCATTTTAAAGGATACTTTTAGTGGCATTTGAAGGATTCCCCACTACTATTTTCTTAATCTATGGTGTAGGGAAGGTGAGTGAACAACATACGTGGTGCTGGAGGTGGCTGGAGATGGAAAGAAGAGAGGGACTAACACATAGGAACACGAGGACTAACAACATCTGCAAGACCTATAGGTATAACATGGCAGAAGTAGGTTAGTTAATATGTAGAGTTTATACAGAGAACTAGTAAATTCAGCCTAAGAAGTGAATGCATTGTCAGGGGGATGCAGGTATACCGTTCTCCTCAGGACAGGGTGGGAACAAGGCTGTTGTTCACTTTGTAAACCTGTGGGTCATGCAAACCTGGACCACTGAGGTGTACCAATTACTGCCTGAGTGAGGAGTATGGACCCTCTAGTTTAAATTCCCATTCATCCATGCAGCTCACTGCATGACCTTGGGCTGTTCCTACCATTCAGCCTAACCTCCCTCACAGGGTAACTGTGAAGATAAGTGGGGTGTGCATTGAGCAGGGTAGGTGATAACTGAGGCCATTTCCACACTACACTGTTGCAATGCTATTATTCCACTTTCACCATTCTGTGGAAATCTGGGGCTTGTAGTTTATTGAGGCCAAAGAGCTCTCTGGCTGAGAATTCTAAATGCCTCTCCCTAAACTACAAATCCCAGAATTACCACAGGATGTTGAAAGTGTAACAATAGCACTATAACAATGTAGTGTGGAAATGGCCAGGTTCTGAGGCTTCTCATTCATAGGGTCACCATAAAGAAAGCTGATCTGAAAGAAGATAAGAAGTGTGCGTATGGAGAGGAAAACTGTGTAAAGGAAAAAGCAAAGTATGCACACTGTTAAAAAAAGTTTAGTTGCTCCCTGCTGTGTCTCTATGTGATCCTTACTGTTTTCAAATCAGTTGTCTGCAGGGGAGAAGTTTTCATGCCATTTAAGTATTATTGGTTATTCCTGAAAGGTTCGATCCGTTCCAAAAAAGAGAGGTTCAAGCAAATCATATGTCAGGTTGCTTCCTGATTCCATTTCTGAGTACAGAGCCAGAATTGGCTTTTTCAAAGGAAAGATTACGCTCTGAACACTACATCACAGATAAACATGGGGGCAGAGTTAATTTGGGGTGGGTTATTCTTGCTCCTGAAGCAATGAAGTGAGGGAGCAGGTACCTTCACAGTACTTTCATATTAGATTCTACCACAAGGCAGCTTCATTTGGGTGGCTAATGAAAAGCCGAGACAGCGCTTGCTCTTGACAGGTGTCACAACAGCTCCAGAATGAGGGAACTTGAAGCACTTAACACCTCGGAGTCCATTCCTGGCTGTGTGGATAGGGTCAAATTGACCCAAGACATCTCTTGTTCACAGTTGTTTCACATGTGAAAGTTTTCTTCACTAGTCTTGATAGAAAGGTGGAAATAAAGTCTTTGAGTCCAATGAGGCACAGTAGGAGGCTGTCACACAAAGGTTTCAGTCTTCCCATAAACAAGTACTAAACAAGCAGGAACTTAAACACGCAGAGCATTTTAGGCTACAGCTTCTCCATGGATTTAGGTCTTTTGGTGTGTAAAGTCACTGTCTGCCTCATGAAATGTGGCAATCTTGAGGCCTTCAATGTTCTCTAATTAATTGCTCTTCTCATGGGCTGCTTCCCCTCCGCTGCCCAGCCCTCCTTTGGGAGCGATAGCAGCAAACCACAAGGTAACTAAGGCAAACTAAGGCCAGATCATTTTTTTCTCAACTTTCTGCCCTCAAGATGAGATGGACTACAACTCCTGCCGTTCCCAACCAGCTGATTAGGGCCGGTAGGATTTGCAGCACAACTCACCTGGATCAAACTGGGAGAGGGTGGTATATAAGCATCTAGTTTGGATCAAACCAGAAGTTTCTTTTATTGTCTGATCAGACTTTTTAAAAAATAATGTTAGATTTTACTTTTTAAAACTAGGATTCTTCCAAAGAGAGATTCCCAAACCACAATCCCCCTCAAAATCCTCCCCACCCACAATTTGTACCAATGGGCATTTATTAGCCTAACCCTTCGCTGTATTTAGAGTAATTTTTGTTGTGGCTGTAGAGGAAAGAATGAACTCTCCCTTCACTATGCGCTTCTGTCCAATGAATCTCCCCTGCCCCTGTGCAACTACATTTCCTATTTATTTTAAAAATACGGTTGTTTTTCCTAATCCCACAATTAAAGCAATTGCAGTCTGATCCTTAACAGCATGTGACAAAATGCCACTGCCCACCTGAACCAGCTTGTTTCTGCAAACATTTGGGTGTAGATTTTTAATTTTTAAAAAAAATGATTTGTCATCTCCAATCCAAGGCTGTTAATTAGTGGCCACTGCTCTTGTGGGGTAACGTTAATTTGGCTGATCATCTTGCACAGAGGACAGGACAATCTCCATCCTTGTTCCCACCACTATAAATGTAAAGTGATCTCTTGTAGTTTCAGGGATAATCATAACCTCAAAGGCCGCTTTGTTGGCTTGTTTGTTTTTAATTCGCTGCTAGGTGATTCATGAACCTAGAGCAAAATCAAATAACAGCAGACAAAAAGGTATGGAGGATAGGTCAGGGAGAGGAAGGGTCATGGACTTTTTGTAGAATACTGTTTTATATATTGCGGTAATATGGTTTTGTGGGCATTGTGCAATAGCAGTTTACCAGGTAAGAAGCTGGCAGGAGAGGTGAGCGAATGGAATTATGAGAGTGAGCGGCGACTGGGGGAATTTTGAAGGGATTTGAACCAGGTTGTTGGCTGATAGCTGGTCCGGCAGTTGGGAGAGATTGGTGTGTACTGTTGAATGAGTGAGGATTAGGATAAAACCAGTCAGGTTTAGGAATTAATGGGTGGGGCTTAAGAGTCTGTTGGTAGTTTTAAGAGAAAAACATTTCCTTTGAATTTATTGATTAATCTCTTTTGTTTTGCTCAACTTCTGTTCATAAAGTATTGTTTTTTGTGTATCACATGCTTTTGGCCTCCAGGTACTAACAAATTATTGCTCTCTTTCAGTTCAGATAGGTTGCCTGTGGTGCCAATAGAGGATAAAGAGAGTTGGTGTCCAGTGGGGATAATACAAATTGAGCATCCATAGTCTGGGAATTCAAACAAAACCTCCAAAACCCCAGATGTTTTTTGTTTTTGTTTGTTTGTTTTGTGCCAACTGCCTCCTTCTGCCTTTGAGGTGGTACCTGCAGCACTTTTGCTCATTTGTCTCTCAGAAACTCAGGCCCTTTCCACAGTACACCTTTACAGTGCTATTACTCCACTTTCAACATCCTATGGAATCCTGGGGTCTTCCTTTTTAGGGAGGGGGATTTAGAATTCTCAGCCAGGGAGCTCTTTGCCCTCAGTAAACTACAAACCCCAGAATTCCACAGGATGCTGAAAGTGGAATAACAGCATCATAACAGCGTAGGGCGGAAACAGCCTCAGTCTCTCTCCAGCCTCACATTTCACTTATTTGCTACTTGTGTATAAGACATAAGGCTGGAGAGAGTGAAGAGCTGAGGGACTGGACATATAAGGGACCTGATACAGTACTGCACAGGAGATGGCACGGGGTCCCACAAGCTGCCCGCTTCAGCATTCGAGGTGGTATCTGTGGCACTCCTGCTCACTCGTTTGTGAGCTCCCTGGAGATCTCCTGTACAGTACTATATTTTTTATATATGCAAATATAGCTATTCCAAAATATAAAAAGAAAAACACCCCAAATATGAAACCCTTCTGGTTCTAAGCATTTCAGATAAGGGGTGATCAACTTGTATGATAACATTACATAATAGGCTGCACATGAACCTTGAGGGCATCTAGTAGGTCCCCACAGTGGTGGCTATTTGCCATGGAACAGGAGGATCTCCTTACACTGGTGTCAGAGGTGGGGATAAGGGAAAGACCTCACTCTTGGTGATAGCAGTGAAATTTGTGGAAGTCTTCACTTTTGGTGATAGCAGGATTCTAAGCAGAACCTTCCATCTGGTGGGAAAAGTGCTGGAATAAAGGGCAGCAGCCTCACAAGACAAATATTCCTATTTTAAAAATCTCCATCCTCTTAAACACCATATTGAAATTTGTAGTTTGACCTCCCATTCTTTGGCACCTATAATTAGGCTTCAGAAAGTAAAATGAGTATCGTTATACATTTATTTATTTAATTTACACCTGGCCTTTCTCGCAGCAAAGGAGCCAAGGAGGCTTATAAAAAAACAAACTGCAGCTAAGCCTTATTTGATACAACAGTTTAAAAGCCGTTCCATACATAATTGTATTAAAAACACTAAATTATAACAGTCTTTGCTTGCAGACAGAATGAAAGCAGGTGGGGAAGGGGATGCACAGACCCTCCTACGAGAGAGAGTGCCACAATTTGGGAGCAGCCACTGTGATGGCTTTCATAGACATTTTCCTTCCATTTTAATTCTTTTAAATTAGTACAAAATATTTCCAAATGTGCCAGAAATGACACAGCAGTGTCTTTCAGCAGATATAAGAATATAGGAGTCCGTCTAATATTAAGTTGGACCACTTAATCCAAGCCAGTGGTTCTTAACCTGTGTTCTCTGGACCCCCAGAAGCCACAATGTCCTCATAGCGGGTCTGTGAAGGCTTGAAGAAATGTTATGAGGTTTTATAATTATAAAAGGAAGGAAGGAAGGAAGGAAGGAAGGAAGGAGAAAGAAAGAAAGAAAGAAAGAAAGAAAGAAAGAAAGAAAGAAAGAAAGAAAGAAAGAAAGAAAGACAGACAGACAGACAGACAGACAGACAGACAGACAGTTGTACACTGATCTCAAAGAGAAAGAATCTTTTGCCTGTGATAAGATTATTTGTACAAATTTTGTACAATATTTCAAACCACTCAAAAGTTATGAAAATAACTGTTTAATAGAAAAAAAATGTACTCAGCACTTGCTACTTCTGCACATAGTAAAAACATGGAAGTGAACGATGCTGTGTGGCTGAGAGAAAGCATGCGGCATTTTGTTATACAACAGCAGTGTCAAGACTTCATGCTCCTGAATTCCTGTTGCTAGCACACACCAGCAGGAAGGAGCTACTGGAGTCACGTTCAGCGTGTAGGCTTGGCCACTGTGGGAAGAGAATGCTGGACTTGATATGTCTTTGGATTTGATGCTCTCCTAAAGATCAGAGAACATGAAGCCTGAATAACAGGAAGCTGTCCCAATTAACGGACAAAAATCAGTGGCATGTCTACCAACTGTCCTGATTTGGCAGGGACAAACCTGATAAATCCTCTGTTGTCCCACTTTTTCAACTGCTTTTAAAATGTCCCAGTTTCTTTCTCTTCCTCCCACTTTCTCCTTTGTCTTTACCTTGTTGCAATTAAGTCAGCAGGGAGGAGAGGACAAGAGGAGATGGGATTTTGCATTCCCATAGGCTCAGGCAAAAGTAAATTGCTGCAGCCTCTCCTAGCTGGTATGCTCTTCCTTATTAATATTTGCCATCTTGACCACACTCAGATGTTGCTTCACTACATGTCCCAATTTTCACCCGTGCAATGTTGGAGAGTATGCAGTGGATTTACTTACTGCTAAGACAATTAAACTTTGATGTATGTATGAATACAATGATGGTCCATAGCCACTGATTTTATTTTATTTTTGTTTTGTTTTTTTAACTGGGGGAAAAGTCCTGTTTACGATTTCTTCAGAAAATGCTTTAATGAATGAAGTAACTCTGCAGAAACCACTAAAATGTTAAGGCTTACATTCTTTAAATGTAAACTACAACTTGCATGTGGATGATATCTGACTCTTCTGAATCTGTTGACCTGTGCCTGTATTATCTGAAATAAACTACAGTCTCTGAAACTCTATTCCCCTAGGGAAAAAAATGTTTGACAAGCACGCCATACCATATTTCATGAATTACATTTCTGAGGCCACCCAGACTGTAATCATCATAGTATACAAAGGTCAAATAACATAAACAACATTTTCCTTCTCTCTAACAGCTGGGTCACAGCAAAAGCAAGTAGTTATCATCCTACACTGCTTTACAAAATCCCACACAAACAGACACACATGGGTTTTACTTTTTAGGAAATGGCCAAACTTCCTTTGAACTTTTGAAAAAATTAAGACAAACAATCTTTTCTCTGGAAAGGGTTGTGAAAGGGGAAAAAAGGTCAAGCTATAAGCTCAAAAGTCATTGTGCCATTGTAGAAAAAGAAAAGAAAACCACTCTTCTACAACCTTTTCATATATTTCCTTCCTGGATTAATGGCTTTAAGCAGCTGCATGGTGAGTATGAATTACACTGGCTATGTTTCCACCAGCATGGCATCTCCCTGCTAGGAAATTTACACTTCTATCTCAATGGCAACTTCGACATGCACATGGGTCTTGCCACTAAACGAAGTTTGCAACTCTAACCTAATGAAAGCTGGTGTGATGCAGTGGTCTGGTTGTTGGACTATGACTCTAGAGACCAGGGATCGAATCCTTACTCAGCTATGGAAACCTGCTGGGTGACCTCAGGCATGTGACTCTATCTTAGCCTCAGAATAAGGCAAAGGTCACCATAAGTTGGAAACATCTTGAGGGCACACAGCAACAACACCAGCCTAGGGAAGCTGTCACCCTCAAGATCTTGTTGGACTACAACTCCCATCCAACCTATGCATGGTGAAATGGTTGGGCATTATGGAAGTTATGTTCCAACAACATCCAAAGGACCACAGGATCCTTAATTCTGTCCTAAATTAATTAGGGTCCCCAACCTTTCTCCCAAAGAAGTTCTTTATCTTTAATAAATTACAAGAAAAGCAGAAAGTTTGCAGGGCATGTCGATCCTAGTACATCACATCCAAACTGGGAATTATGTTTTTTTTAACTTCTTCTCCCAACAATAAATAATTAAATGTACCAACTTTATTAGTTAGGTCAAGAGACAAAACATTATGCCTATAATTTTGTGGGCATGTTTGACAGGTTTAGGGGCTAACTATGCATACCTAGAATCTTTGCGGTCCAGCATGGACTGTCATAAAATGAAAACAAATGAACTCGAGGAATGACTAGAAGCCTACTTCTCATTTTGGAAAATACTTTTTTCCCCATCTTAAATACTGATTTTAAAAGCCTCCTGGAGGCTTCTAACAACTCATCCGACCAAGACAAATGCATTGGGAGGCTGTAGTATTCATTGTTGTAGCTCATAGCCCTTAAAATAAAAGAAAGTAAAATAAAGTAAAATACCAAACCATGTTTCTGTTCATTTCTATTCGCTTGGAGTCTTTTTTTTTGGCAACTCTTGGCAGCAGATGCAACATTTCATTCTCATCCTCAAGTGCATTATTATCATTATTATTATTATTACTACTACTACTACTACTATTATTATTATTTCTGATACACATTCAGAACAACATGTTCCTTTCTCTTCTCCTCCCTATTTTTTAGTATTTGTTGTTGTTCGTCTACTGTGGGGAATTAGTGAAATGGCACATTAGGATTGTATGACTAATTTTTAGAATAAAAATTCAGGGAGGACAAAATTTGCCCTTCAAACTATAGGTCCACTTCAGCAAACTATGCCCTAGTTTTGTTACCATTTTAAAAAACAAAACATCTGGAAGAGCCATAGTGTGGATCTATGAAATGGCTACAGAGAGCCACCCGAAAGAATAGAATAAGTGGCAACAAGGCAACAAAAAACAGCAAAACCCAGGAAAACTCAAGGAATTATAATCACGACAATTCATGCTTCTTTAGATCAATCTAGAAGAGCCTTAAGGAAGGCAATTCAACCCTTTTTGGGGGGCCAGAGAAAGGGCAGCAAATTGGTTCAGAGGCTCCAAAAAGAGTCTTCTTTTTGTTGTGTGCCGGCAAGTCATTTCCACCTTATGGTGACCCTAAGGCAAATCTATCATACGATTTTCCTGATATGATTTGTTCAGAGGGGGTTTACGATTGTCTTCCTTTGAGCTGAGAGAGTGGGACTTGTCCAAGGTCACCCAGGGGGCTTCCATAGCCAGACAAAGATTTGGTTTCCAGGGTCTAATCCAACACTTCAACCACTACACCACAGTTTGCCCACCCCTAGTATAACTAATGTGAAGTCCTGAACTTTCTATTTAAGTAAATAGGTCTCTTCTAGAATACTAATTATCAACAAAGCACAAGCCTCTGAAGTAAGTTACTTTTAAGAAAATGACAAATGCAGAGATGAATGCTGAGACTGTAAATTGACTGGACTAATTAATAAAAACATCTTTGATTTCTAAATGTGCCTCTTCAAAGAACTAATTAAATTGGGGTAATCTCAGGACTTTTAAAAAGGATATGTGATACCAACTTGACTGAAAGCTATCACAATTTATGGGGTTGTCATGTAGCAGTATTCCAACTCCTATCCTCCCTGTCCATCCTGACCAATGGACAGGGATGATGGGGACTGTAATTTAGCTCACCAAAGTCCTCATAGGCCCCTCAGCAATGCCGGAATTAATAGCAATGAACTATGACAGATGGGACTGCCTAGGGTTGATGATGAGGCTCACTACATGAATTTATACCAGTCACTCTTAGGCCCTTTCTGCACTGGGCTATTAAAACGGTGCAGAGCGACCTCCGACGAAGGCCATCTGCACCGTGGAATGGACTGGGGCAGACTACTTTTTGTAGTTCCGCACCTCAGTCTGGTTCGGACCGACCAGAATTGGTCGCGCAGCGTGCTTTTTAAAAACCTCCTTTAAAAGGTTTTTAAAACGCACGGAGCGTGCAACTCCGTGTCGCTCCGTTGCTGTGCTCCGTTGCAGATTTGCAGGCGCGCACTAGTGTGTGCCTGCAGATCTGCCCGGGGGGTGCTTTAGGCTGGCAAGCTTCTCCAGTTGGTGGAGAGCTTCCACAACCGGAAGCCACCATTTTGGACACTGGAGCAGTGAGGAGCAACGAGCTCGCACTGCTCCTCATCCTGACAGATTTGCCCAGAAGCTGAAGAAATCCGGTGAGTCCCGTTTTTGTGCGGTTCCTTTCCCACATGTGGAAAGGGCCTATGTCTAACCTGCTTCCAATAGTTGCTGCAAGGATAAAACTGGGGTGAGTGAACATTCATGGAGAATAGCCATAAAATCATAGAATCATAGAGCTAGAAGAGATGACAAGGGCCATCTAGTCCAACCACCTGGCATGCAGGAAGTCACAATCAAAGCATTCCCAACAGATGGCCATCCAACCTTTGTTTAAAAACCTCCAAAGAAGGAGACTCCACCACACTCCGAGGTAGGGTATTCCACTGTCACACTGCTCTTACCATCAGGAAGTTCTTAATGTTTAGATGGAATCTCTTTTCCTGAAGTTTGAAACCATTGCTCCATATCAGTCTCTGGAGCAGCAGAAACAGGCTTGCTCCATCCTCCATAAGACATCCCTTTTAATATGGCTATCATGTCCCCTCTTAACCTTCTCTTCTCTAGGCTATACATACCCAGCTCCCTAATCTGATCCTCATAGGGCATGGTTTCCAGACCATCTACCATTTTGGTTGCCCTCCTCTGGACATGTTCCAGCTTGTCAATGTCCTTCCTGAACTGTGGTGTCCAGAACTGTACACAATATTCCAAGTAGGGTCTGATTAGAGCCCCATAGAGTCTTCAATCCCTTAGAGAAAGTGCAACATATATCTATATATATCTATATGTGTGTATGTTTGTGTGTCTGTGGTAATTACATCTGAGAAGAATCATCTTCCGTCTTCCTTTATCTCATACACAGGAGGTATTCTTCTAAGGCATCTCCTCCTTTGCAACACAACCATGTACTATTCAGAAAAAGAACAGGATGTCTTTAAGAATAGCAAAGCAGTTTGGGGAGAAAGGGGTGGGGTTATTGTGAAGTCTGTTTTGGAACAGAAGATTGTTTATACTTGGTTTTGGTTTTGTCCTTGAACAGGAATCTTGTGCCTCACATCCATGCACCTTGGCAAATGCCTTGGGGAGCGGAGGGAAAATAACAAAAGCACTTAATAATATAGAGAATAATATAGAGACTCAGAGTAAGAGTACTCCAAGTAAACCAATGCAAAAACAATTTGCTTAATCCTAGATGGGCATTTGGCTACAAGGCATTTTTTTAATACACGTGCAAATACATGCAGATATACATGCATTAATTAAAGCAGAGGAGATTACTTTGTACCTAAACTTTGCTGCAGATTTATCCCACTGTAGTAGACAGCACTTAAGTTTAAACTAGTTTATCCCATCATAATACCATCATCCTCATCTATCTATCTATCTATCTATCTATCTATCTATCTATCTATCTATCTATCTATCTATCTATCTATCTATCTATTTACTTACTTATTTACTTATCTAGTGTGATCACTGTACATGGCGCCTTACAAGTAAAAGAACAAACAAGCAGTTCCCTGCCCTCAGGGTGACAATCTAACTAAGACACAACACAGAAGGGAAAGGGAATGGCAGTGAAGGAAGGGATTAAGTCTAGCCTGTACTGCCTTGTCTTCTCTCCCTCTGTGTCCAGGGCAGTGGCAGCTTGGATGGAGGGAGGGCCCTTCATCTGCTTCTGGGCCTAGGCAGCTGTGCCTGCCTCTTCTTCTCTCCATCATAGATAGTCTTTAAAGGCCTGAGACCATATAGGCAGGGTCAATCATGTATCAGGAGCCCTTAGTTTAAACACAAAGTTCCTCCATCGAATGAACCCACTTTCCTGTTACAGATTTTTCTGTTACAAACCCTGGAACAATCTTGCCTTGCAATGGTTGCTTAATGTTCTGCCTTTGCAGGAGGGGAGGAATCACATATACAGATCGCAGTCACATACTCTTGAACTCTGACCCTACTCGGCTACTTTTTTTCGGGGCGGGGGAAGCTTTCAACCAACAAAAAGTATTGAAGTAGCTGAGAAAGCATGGCTGCTTGCCTATTGTTTATTCCCTGTGACCACAGCTGGGTCTCAGGTGTAGTAGCAGCTTTAAATAATGCTCCAACTTACAGAAATAATCTCTTGACTCACCCCAATGGAGAATTAGTTAGTATCCAGCAGGAAATGAATTGATTTTGAATTACAAGGTTCTCTAATTAGATCTGAACAATGAGAGGCTGAAAGCAGTCACAGCACCGCCACAGGCAAGTGCATTGAGGACCTTCTCCTTATGCAATTCTCATCCATGGCCCCACGGGGCATTATCACTGAAGCCATTACTCTGACATGACGTCAGTGGTGGGACAGGGAGGGGATTATAGGCACCTTCACACTTGATTTTTCTCCAGTTTAATGACTATATGGAATTTCTATCCTTAAAACTCTGCTGATGGCTATGGAGTATCTTAGGAACAGAGACACAGCTAAGATGTAAGAAGAACTTGGAGTCCTAAATTCGGGGTACAAAAACCAGAGGCAAAAAAAAAGAGAGAGAGAGAGCATTAGATACATCTGTAAGGATTGAGGAGTAGTTCATTTATAAGCAGTTCTAAGTGAGCTACTGTGTAACTTATTTCTAATCACATTCTCCATGCCTGGAATATTCCCAAATGTTCTTCCCACACAAAACAGATCTTGCTGAACTGAGATGCCTGCCAATGAATCAAGGATTTTCTACATGTGTGTGAAAAGTCACATTTTCCCAACCTCTCCACTTAAAGAAAAGATTTTTATTTCTTTATGCATTTTACCGCCTACATCACCTTTGCTTCTAGGAGCTCAATGTGGCTAAGAGTCACATTACAATTTAAAATAAAAACCATTAACTTACAAAAAAAAAAAATGGGCATAAAACCACTGGGGAACAGAAAACTTCTGAGACACAGAATCCCTTCCTTTAAAAAGGACATCCTTAGCTCCCAAATGGTCATCAATAAGAATGTAAGATGGCCCTCCCTTGGAAGGGACTTAGTGCCAAGCTGAGGTGCAACCACAGAAAATGCCTTCTTTCTAGTCCAAGGTAATACCTGTGCGGTTGTTGGAGCCTACAAAAGAGCCTCTCATAGCAGGTCATGAGCTAGCCTCCTTGTTAGAGAGCTGCTCCTATTACCAGATCAGGTAATAATCAGTCCAGCTGGGCAAACATTCTTCTAAACTGTAAGCAGAGCTTTCTGGATTACAACCACAGACTTCCCCAACAGTATGGGTGAGGATTCTGAGAACTGTAGGACAAAAAAAAAAAAAAAAAATCCCCAAATTCTGGATATGAGAAAGCTTGCTGTGTTCATGTTGGACTCTTCACCCACATTTATAAGTTAGATCAAGTAGAGTTCTCTCACCATATTTTTCCGTTAAGACAGGCTCCCAAAGCAGTTGAGGATTAAGCAAGCTATGCTATAAAGACAAAGATGGATGGGTATATGGTGAGAAAGAGGAACATTAGCAGCTCCATGTTCTAGCTCCTTCTGCTCCTCCTCCTCTTGCATCGCCTCTGTCTCCCCGGCTAGCTTTCTCTTATGTATTTTTAATTGAAACCAACAGCTGAACTTTACCTGATTGCTCTGGTTTTGACTGTCTTGGAAAGCAATTCTTCCTTGGAAGAACCTGCCGCCCTCTTCTAACCATGACTGCAGCAGTAAATTAAAGTTCAAACGAGACAAACAAGAGCACAAATAGCTTGCAGTTCTCCCATCCCCACCCTTGATGGTTATTAAAATATTCTCATGAGAGGTTTGATGGAGTCCCCTTCCTCCCTGAGCTATAATCCTGGAACTCTCTAGCAGAGAATTCTACGTACCCTGCCAAGCTACACACGAGCCATAGCATGAAGCCATAAAGTGATGTCAAACTGTTATGACTATGTAGTATAGATAATCTTCCTGTTCCTGGAAGATGGAGCATTTTCTATCATATGGTTCCTCTCTCAGACTGCTGACTGGATTACTATTATGTATGAATACACAAGCCTTCCTCTAATCTACGCCCTCCATCATGTGTGGGTGGTGGGACTGGGCATAGAGAAAAATGGAGGCTGGTTACACCTATTTCAACGGGATACTAGATTTGCTCTTGGTTTCACTTTTCACTTTGGAGGAATTATCCAAAGGGTAATTTGGGAGTAAGGTAGCTCTTTAAAGTTCAGACTAAAACTTGGAGTGGATTCACTAACTCACTGCCATGGAAGTTACCAGTTTACCAGAAAGAGTAGGGCTGTCTGATGTGTCCCTGTTTTCCTAATGCAGTTCTAATCCTGCAATGATTAATAAAGTAATGAAGCGCAAAATCACAGGCAGACAGCTTTAATTAGGGTCAGCTCAAAGCTCCATGTTAAGTAGCCCCAAAAGTGGGTGTGTATGCGCTAAAAAAATGACAACAACAAGGCCATCAAAGTGATAGCACCAAGGCATATTGTGGTTAGTCCCCATGGTGGTGTGAAACAGATAGCAGCTAAAAATATATTTGTTGAAACAGGCATCTGAGGTGTAACTGGCCTTGGGACCTTACTCCTTTGTGTGTCATGCTGTGCTGTTAGATTAGCTGTACAGCTGATATTTTGCAGTCTATATTGCAATGTCTACCTATTTCTTCATCTGTCCACTGTGCTATACAAATCTATGTGCTTGATCAGACAGTTACCAAATGAGGTAGATTCAATAAAACCAACACAAAGTTTCTATTAAGTTTTTGGACGCAAACTGTCAACTACTTTTTCTGACTTTCTGTATTTTCTGCTCTAGAATGCAAATTTATGAAACAATTTCGACCAAACCTGATATTTACACTTAGGCTTTTCATATAAGTTCAGAACTGACTGGCAGACTGAGAAAACAAATAACTGTTTTTAGTCCATTCTGTGTGGAACCTGGTGTGAAACAAATTTTAAGGATTCTGTGTGGAACCTGGTATGAAACAAATTTTAAGGATGAATACTCAAACTTTGGTTTCATTCAAATTAGAAACAAAATCTTCAATTTCAACCCACAAAATTTGCTAGTTATATGTATAAAACATATCAAACATGCGTGCGGCCCCGGAGTGATGCACAATTGCGCACCATTTTCGGCTCTCAGCTGAAAATGAAGAATTGTGCGATCGGCGCCTGCCAGACCCTGGAGCATCTTGCGATTGTGAGTGCAAAGTGTGGACCACTCCTCACAGTCGCGTTATGCCCAAGGGGCCCTTTCACACGGCAAATGCTGTACAAAAAGGGCCATAGTTTTAATTCTCATGTTTTGCATTCTTTTATCACTTTGTTAGTATGTATTTTGCGCAAAGAGTTAAGATAGCAAAAGTTTTGGTGGTGTCTTTTTTTTTTTTAAGGTAGGGTACTGGTTACAAGATTATTCTCACACAAATGCATGCTGTAGACAGAAACAGTGAAGAAATCGCAGAAAAAGGTGAAGTTCACTTAGAGAAAAAGAAGATGCCTGTTTCCATGGTAGAAACTTCAATCTTTTGAAAGCAATAGTGCCTTTTACTGCCCAGGTATATAATGGTTTCAAGTTCAACCTCTGAAATGCAATAAAGCTTGCTCTGAGTAGCTACCTAAGAGACCAAGGAGGAAAACCCCAATACACAGTTATTTCACCTCAAGGAAATAATTTGACATAGCACAAAACAGAATAGCATGAAACACATGGGACTATTTTCAACTGGATCCTCCAGAAAAGAATTCCTTCTGCCTCTCTCTCTTGCCATATCACTATTACTTGTGGGAGTGGGAAGAGAACATTACATTGTGGTTAAAGGGTTGAATGAGTATTGGAAACTACTGTGGACATGTTATACAGCTAGACTGCATGCAGACAGCACACAACTGTATGAAGCAATGCCTCCACATAGAGACTATGCTAAAATATGCATAATTAAAATATCCTCCAAAAACAGTGCACTACGGAAATCAAACTCACATAGAGTATCAGTTCATACAGTTGGGGCCAACATCCCGTAAGTCCAACATATGCCTTTGTTCTTTTTTTTTTTTTGGTCATTGTGGAGGTTCGTAGTTAATTTCTCCCTCTGCAACTATCAAAGCCTCTCCCCCACCACATGCTGTTTAGCCACTGCAACCTCTTCACAGCCATTCAATAAAGCAGAGTATAGAGTAAATGATCTGAAGATAGAACTATATGGCTCCACTCAATCTCTCTGTACTCACTGATGAGCCACTGCAGCCTCTGCTATGGCCATTCAGTGGCCACAGGGGAGGGGGGTGGGATCAGAGAAGCATCTGTGTTTGTATACTAAGATACCGTATGAGGACACTAGTGGATTACAGTGTACAATGCCATTGGTCCACACTTGGCTACAGGAACATAGCCAGACATTTTTCCAATGTCCCATGATTTTCATGAGCCATTAAACGGTCATGGGAAGGGATTGCAGTACTGAATTAATGAAACTGAGACAGGATCCCAGCCAGTATCTCCAAGAGATCTTCACCAAAATGTGAGCTCATCAACAGTGTCATGTCTCCTGGAGATCCTCACATAAGGTCATCACACTCTTAAGCAACCACAAGAATTGTGTGGAAGGAGAAAGGGACATTTCAGTCTAATATAGGACTGAGAATCATGCAGCCTTCCAGATGTTGTTGAAGTGCAATTCCCAGCAACTGTGCCTACCATATTCAATAGTACAGAATGCTGGGAGATGAAATCTGGCGACCCAAATGATACCAACCTCTGGTCTAATAGCTCCCAAGAGTAAGAAAAATGACACGCACTGAAATTCCTGCTTCTGCTGAGTACTTACAGTGCAATCCCATATATGCCTACTCAAAAGTAAGCCCCAGTGAATTCAATGGGGTTCACTTACAGCTGAGTGGGGATGGGGGAATCCAGCCTTAAAGACGTCACATTTGGTTGATCTTCTGTGTGTATGAACTCAGCATGTAAATTCTTCATACTTGCTTCTTCATTTTTCAAATAACGTGCTCATTTTAAGGTTGCATTAACATGACAAATTCTGTACCAGGCAGTTAAGAAAAGCATACAGTGCTTAACCATACAGCAATGTGTAATGCTCTTTAGCAGTAAAGTACACACCAAGCTGTTCTATTAAACACACTGATAAAATATCCTTCCTCCAACCTGGTGTTATCTGCAATTTTCATCATCACTAGCTAGCATGACCAGGTTGGGAGATGCTGCACAGAAAACAAGGGTAGACTGATCATATGAGAGTTACTCAGAAAGTAATCTGACATTAAGATTTGTGACAAGTGGATATTGGGGCTGGTGGAAAATGTGACTTGACCAAGACAATCGTGACAGCTTCTTGAAGAAAGCTGCCCTTTGTGTATTTGCCAAGTCTCCAAAACCTGTAAGATCTCCTGTGTCTTTGGTGGGTGATGATGAAAAAGAAGAATTTAATACTGTTTTTCCCCCCGCAATATGCACTGGTTATGATGGAAAAGTTTCAGCTCGCGGGGGTTGGAAGTAGCAGTATTATGCTATTATCTCTCTCTCTCTCTCCCTCCCTCCCTCCCTCCCTCCCTCCCTCCCTCCCTCCCTCCCTCCCTCTGTCCATCCATCTTTCAATCCACCCTGTTTTAATCTTTAAATTGTGTTTTAATTTTTTTCATCTTGTTTTACATTTCAACGTCACTTTTGATTCAGTATCACCGTAAGCTGCCTTGGATCCCAGTTTGGATCCAGTAAATGCAGGATACAAATCCAGTAAAAAATAAATGAGCAGGCATAAAAAGCATAGGAAAACTATCAAGGGAAAAAACCTGTTATCATTAGTCCCCTCCCAGTCTGTCAATTAAGAAAAATCTTCTGGCTTTGTCTATTCTTGCCTAAAGATGGTGTTAGATTGCAACCCTTATCAAGAAACAAGCCTACTGAATTCAATGGGCTTACATCTCTCTCTTTCTCTCATTCTCACACACAACTGTACATGAAATCTGTTAATTAAGCCTACTGAACTCAATGAAACTTAGACTTAGATCGCAACAGGCATTGCACATAGTATCTATTATTTCCAATTTTCATGAGTCCTGCTGTATCTCTCCCACCCTGACACTAATTTTTCTCATCAAATTATTTCGAAGGATTGCTAAGGACTGAATATTTAAAGTCTGTTTATCAAGTGTAATCTAAATGTGCCTATTTATAGATATCCCAGTACACAGATGATTCAAACTGGTTTCTTTTTCATAAGCAGTACTTCTGAAAGGCACTGGAAAATTCAACCTGACGCAATGAGAGCTATTCAACCAGCTAATCAATGTACTTGCACTGGGGACATGATTGATGTTTTTCCATAATGAATATTGGTTTAACATACTTTCCCCCAGTAGGCCTGCAACAATTGTCTCAGCTTATTTTTAGAAAGGAAAGGACAGCAGCTATCTCAACAACACTTCAATATTCATATGATGCAAGAGGATCAGTGTTTGTGGAATTAAAAAGATGAGGTCAAATTCCCAAATGCTGAATAAAATGTTGTCATCGTGCTGGGGGAAGTATTCTATATGACCAAGTAGAAAGGAATCCACAAAAAAAGCTGATTAAAAAGAACTTCATATTCATCCATACAAGAAGAATTTGGACTATTTATAGTTCTTTCCATTCTCTGTGTCTCAAAAACACTGAATTATTGCACTACATGTTTGTATAATAAAATATAGAAAGGTAGATTAGCAATTTCTTCAGCCCTTTCTGAAATTTTTGAAGAACAGTCAATAACTCTTTGGGAAAAACAAGCCCATAAATAGTTGCATTCCAATGTCAAGGGCAGAGAGAGAGAAAACTATAAATGCGTGAAGCTGAATGATGAAACATGTAAATCAAGTTTTAGAATTTAGATAAAAAGGATGCTTGCTATGGCGGAAAGCTGTAAACAGTTTATTGGTAATATGGCTGTTAGCTGATTAAAAATACTGGCCAGAATCCTGTTGCAGACTTACATCTTCATAAGTGGACTTGTGTATGTGAGAATTAGAACTGCTTAGTTGTATCACATCCATATCCAGCAGAGAGCTGCTGTTACGTTATTATATAACAAAGCCTGCAAAGACCCCAATGGGATCAATGCATACCACATTGGTCCTGGTGTGCTTTTGCTGGTGTCCTATTACACATGTTCACTATTCAGTAAAAGGTTTTCTTAGCACCTCTGCTTCGCAGCTAGGTATAAGTAAAGTTACGTAACATAACATAACTGATCTTTTAGAGTGATTGATTACTCAGTTAAATACGAACTGCATCTCTGCACACCCAGGAGCATGCCTTTTATAACAAGGAAGGAATAACAAGATGAGTTAAAAGTCATCATTTGTATTTTCTTCTGTTTCTTGCTCCGGTGTATCACATAAGAAACAAACTAATAAACAAACAAATAAGTAACTTTTCTCATGTTCTGTTTCTTTGACTGTAGCTATTGTAAGGATATGTTTATTTTAAAAACCTCTGAATAGGTGGCCATCATTCTTAAACTCCTTGCAGGTGAGTTAGTACAAATGAAGTGACTTCAGAAGGATCAAGATAGTAGAAAAAGCAAGAATAATCTATTATTGTTGTTGGCAAAGAATCCTAAACAGCAATTCAGCTACAGACGTTTCTTCTTCTTCTTTTTTTTTTTCCCAAGCAGCAGTACCCTGAGTTTCCTTATAGTGTTTACTTCTGTGCATCAGCATGCTCTGGGGAGAAGAAATATAGTTCTCCAATAAGGAAAGCATCTGTCTTAACACTACAGTTCCTATTATTTCTGTGGCTGGCAGATAATATCAGGTACAGCAACAGTTGACTTTTAAACCAGAAACAGGCAGATTTTCTCTTTACCTCAGCCTCCTCTTTCAAATAGAGTTTGTAACTTCATTTAAGCCAACTTGCTCTTTTTCAAGTTGACAGAAAGCTCTGTAGACTTCATGAGACTGGACACTGTCACCTCTGAAAGCCAGTCAAATACAGGGTGTTATTGACTTGGTGACTTTTCCATTTTCTCCAAGAGAAAGCTGAATTAATTTGAAAGTCCAAAGTCAGCAACAGCTCCAGAAAAATTCTGCTCAGAGCTAGAGATGGGAAAGAAATTCATTGGTTGGAGCTGAAACTCTCACTTTTAGCATCTACTTGCCCCCTCCCAGCACTCAATGGAAGACAAAGCACACCTTAACTTGGACATCTGCTTATTTGTGAGGCCTGAGGTGCAATTTTTGGAAATAGAAATGCAGACAATGCATACTTTTAAAAAATGTAAACGGCTAAAAAAAATGAAAAATACATACAGTCATGCTTTAGTCTGTGGAAAAGGGCATATTAAGACTTGTGCGTTAGGGAAAATACGTTTCCAAAATACACAACCTAGAGAAAAATACAGCCAAGATTCTACGTCACACTAGCAAGGGTGTAAAGCTGTGCCAGGCATATTGCCATTCCTTCCCACACCCCTAAGCTCCTTGCTTACAAAATTTTATAGTTGGTCATCTCCCTGTGGCCATTTAGGAGGACAACAGGGTGGCCAGGCAATGTCTCTTTGTGTCCCTGAAGCCAAGTGCAAGAGGAGGAAAAATATCTTCCTCCTGGACCTCTTCAGAGTCCTCTGAAGACACTGTAGGGGTCCCAGAGGATGTTCCACCCATTGGCAGAATGCAGCTGGGCACTGCCTTTTTCCCCTGGCCACCAAATGGCTGTTGGGGGGTGGGGAAGATGGCTTGGCTGCAAGATCATAAAGAGCACAGAGGGTCGCTGAGAATGAAGATGCTAAATCTTTCCATCAGCAGTGCCTTAAAAAGGACCTGCTCAGGCATCATTCTCATTCACCTGCATAGGCCACCAACAGGTTGTCATAAAGGTGAACAAAGAAAGAAATAACAAGTAGCGCAACTTGATACAAAAGAAAGGAGAAGGCAAGAAAGCAGGTGGGATTCCAAGTAGTATCATGAAACTAGACTGTGAGTTTTCACGCATCCTTACTCAGAGCCCATCCATCCACCACTTATGAAATATCCAATTCCAGTTAGCAAGGAGTCAAATTATAGATTGGTCTTTATAAAACCTGAGCCCTATGATTGCCTGTAACTGCACAGCCTTCCTAGAAGTGTCACTCTTCATCTGTGAGAGAGCTACTAAGTGGGACAGTGGAAGAACAGTAATTAGAATATCCCTAAGTATGTATGGTCTTATGAAATACAAGAGATGTAATTTAAAAGGATAACAATAACTATAAATGTGGCTAGAAGAGATGGAAATTGAGGAGGGGCTTCAGGGCCTGGAGATGAACAAAAGCCAGGCATGGTAGCCCTGGAGAAGAGATGATAAATGAAGGGATATAACAACACTCTTCAAATATCTATCACATAGATGGTGGAGCAAATCTGTTTTCTGTTGCTCCAGATGATTGGAATAGGTTTAAGAAAAAATTATGTAGATAGTTCAGCAATGGAAACAGACTGGCTTGGAAAGTGACAAATGTTGGAGGTGTTAAAGCAGAAACTGGACAACTGCCTGTCAGGAATGGTGTGGTAGTATTTCCTGAATACCAGGGAGAGGGGATGTTGGACTAGATAACTACCATAAGCCCCTTCCAAAACTGAGTCTAAGACAGTGGTTCTCATCTGTGGGTCCCCAGATGTTTTTGGACTTCAGCTCCCAGAAGCCCCAGCCACTATGGTCAATGCTCAGGGCTTCTGGGAGCTGAAGTCCAAAAACATCTGGGGACCCACAGGTTTAGAACCACTGGTCTAAGAGGAATTTCTCTTAATGACTGAGTCAATCTTATCCTGCTGCTTTTATACTTTTAAGCTCAAGCTTTCTTCTAGGGTCCTTGCCTTCAGGTTCTCATTTTAGCATTTTGATGATACCTGCATTTGCTGTAGTGGTCACAGTGCCAGATTATGGCATGGGTGCCACAGGTTCAACTCCTCACTCAGCTGTCAAGGTCACTGGCTGACATGAACAACCCCATGGTTTCTCAGACCCATCCACCTGTAACGTTGTAGTTTTATCCTTCTGAGACTGCCAGGAAGAAGCGGAGCTCGGTATGGTTTGCTTTGCATTTCCTGGAAGAAAGGTGGAATTAATAAATAAGGGAATGGTTGTGATCCTACACAGGGGTCAAGTAATGTAAATCTCTCCTGCAAAGTTATGTAAGTATTGTGTTATGCAGCCAAAGTACAACATTGTACAACTGAGCCAAGGCATGCAACTGAATGCACAACCAAATTCTTCTGGGCGTTTGTGCATACATACAGATCGGTGTGCATATTCATATATAATACATGGTTCACATGTGCTTTGGCACTGACTGCACAACTCCATGTTCTGCCTCCATGAAGAAACTTAGGCATGAGTAAAACACCAACAGATCCTGGCCATCATGTAGATCACGTTGACAATCTTTAGTTGAACTCATATGCATTATAGATGAATAACAAATCTGTCACTGAGTCACTAAATTATTAGCATCACTGGGTTCAGTGGGACTTATGACTGAATAAGTGGGTATGAGATTGTAGCCTGGATGATTTAATGAATGGTTTCTTGATGGTCCTAGCTTGATTAATGAAAGTCATTGTACCTTTTTCCCCTTGACAATGTAATGATTGATCATCTAGATTTCAAATCTGCAGTCCTGTGCAGCTGAGCTCCTTAATATGCCAAAACATAATGGTAATTCATGCTTTATTCCTAATCAGCCTGCATTAAAACTAATGATGCAGATGTGAAAGGCCTTCCATTGTATCAATCCAAGGCTAACTATTCCCTAAACTGTGAAGGTCAACAGGACCGCAACTAGATGATGCTCATAGAATCACCACAAATACAGCCCTTTGGGATTTCAGCTCCTAGTAATTTCTGCAGGACAAAAACGGCAAACATGAATTTAGGGAAGATAAGGCTAGAGCAGCCTAATATTTTTTTACAAGGAGATATAGCAATTAGATTAGAATTTTCTTGGCAAGATTTCCTTTTCTCTGAAGGTGAGGGTGATTTGCCCAAGGCCACCCATTGGATTTCTATGGCCAAGTATCAGTAGTAATCAACATGAAAAGCATGATGTACATGGTAGGTTGAACTTTGAGGGGTAAATACATATGTTCTGTTCTATTTTATTCTCAGAGCTACAGTCAAGCAGCCAAAACATCCAAGTATTCTACAAGCACACAAAGCATTATGAAAATACACCCATCCAAGATTTTGAACACCAGCCAGAATTGCTCAGCAAAAAAATAGTTCTAGGTGACAAGTTCCAACAGAAGACTCCAACAATTCTTTTGTTTCACCTCAGTCTAGAAATCAGTTAGAGAAATCACAGCCAATCAGCCACTGATTTTAGCTAATCAGCTGATTAAATGTACAGAACTTTACATATGAGCAAAACAAGGACAAAATTAAAAATTCATGCATTTTATGTGATTGTATCCAAAAACTTCCACAAGCCAGTGTAGTGGACATTGGTATCAGAACAGACTCCTCCTCTGACCTACACCTCCAATGGACTCTCTGAAGCAGATAGGTGAAAAAGGGCATGCAGGGAATGGAGAGAGCAAGTAGCCTTTGGATATAGTCCTGTTTTTCTAGATGGCTCACACATGTGTCATTAAAGAGACATCACCCTAGAAGAGGCATTCTCTCTTGTTTGTAGAGTGAATGTCTCTCCTATAATGGCACAATTTACAAACTACTTGTATCAAAGATTTTTCTACAAAAAATTTACGTGCTGCTTGCCTAGATCATTTTTTTTAAAAAAAAATTGATCAAAATGGTTTTTAAACTTAGCTGATCGATTGAATGTAGAAGCTCTGGTTCTAAACTTGTGGGATTTTGAGCTTTCTGCACCAAAGTGAAAACAGGGAAATTGCTAATCAGATTCTCCATGTTAATTAATAGGCTTCCCTGTGATATTTTCTGGAATAATACAGAGCAAGCTATTATTCTGGTATCATAGCTTCATGTAATATATATTTTCATTTTAAAACTGACCGATTACAAAATTGTGAACATAAAAGTAAATTCTTAATGCATGGAATCTCCCCTTCCTTCTCCTCTATTATGATAATCAAAAACAACAACAACTAGGGATCTTAATGTTTTGTTTTGTTCTGGCATCCTATCTAGCTAGAACTGCACATTGCTCACTGTTCCTCCTTTCTCAGTGTTCCAAACTGATCTTATGATATTCATGCATGACCTTTGGACATGGCTAAATTTCTACCACCAGGTGGTGGTATTGTTAACTTCATCTCAGTAACAGAAACATGTCTGCTTTTGCAGGAGACAGGTTCAGAAAACATAGAGAAAGAAAATTGAATAAAAGCTATAAAAATAGGTTTGATTCATCCTGATGCAATCTCCTCTAAAAAGTCAGAAGCTCTATGGTGAGTGTTGTCAGTAGGGGCTGTTTTATTGTTTTACCAATGGACAATATGATCCACAGTGAAGACATCACCTTTTTTAAAAAAAATATCAGGGAGACTGAAGTTGTGAATCTGAAATAAGGAATGTCTATTATATTCCACAGACTCATGACATTCTATAAGGAAAATAAGCTTTTTCAAAAAGAAAGAGCCACCATTCAAGATAAACAGTAGCAAACACCTTGTAGAGACAGCCATGCACATTGATTACTAATTCATAAAAGGTCCTTATGTTTGGTGATTAATGCCTTTATGTAAACTATCCCTATGTTTAGTCATTATTGCTGGCAAAATGGTTTGTTCAAACTCTCCCCATCCTACTCACTGAACATAAGAGAAAAGAGAGTCCTTATATCATAATTAAAACAAAAATCAGCATTGTCCAGAATCTGTGTGTTGCTTTAGGCATACACAAATTCTCCTAACAAAAGTGGCTGGACTTTTTCATCTGACATGTCATGTTCACATTGATTTCAAGGTCACAATAGCAGAGTTGCACATGCAGTGCATTACGCATGAGGACACACACATTCTCAGCTGATGTGTATATATCTCTCCTTGCTAAAATTGGCAGTAGCGTTCCTTTGGTTGTGCATTCCATTGTGCAGTACTGCTGCTCAACACAAGCAGGCACATCAGAATCAATGGCTGGCATCTTGTTCAGCAATTATGAAGTTGTAAGCTCGACTTCCAATTTTGTAACTATACCAATCCATTTTCTTTCAGCAACTGCAGTATTTCAATGATGGAAAGTGTCCCTTACCTTGGAAGCCAAACAGCCCCACCACAGAGGAATTTGTAAGGCACTGGGGAATGGGCCATGAATGATGACACATCCAGATCTCTCTCTGGGTAGCCGAGCATTATGTGACAGGCAGCTATGATAGGACCCCACAGGGATCCTCGCTGCTGCCCGTTGCATTACACATTGTTACCAGGAGAGGGCTGGATGCATAATCGCTCGCTGCCTTGCGCTCCATCACCAAAGAAATTCCTCTGGGGGGCAGGAGCTGCATGACTTCAAAGGTAGTTTTTGGAGGGTAGCACCAGGAGGTGTAACTACATCTCTGCAGTTAAGTCATCATAGTTAAGTCATCGTGGTTACATCCCCTGACACAGGATCTCAAACTTCGTGCAATTCCACATATAAACATTTATGCTACCTTGTAGGAATTTGGCCACTGTCTGTATGAACGAGATCATTTTGCTGGGTTTGCATACATCTTCACCTGCTTGCAAAATCAGTTTTGTCATGGAATTTTCTTTCTTTCTTCTTCTTCTGCTGCTGAAGAAGATTCTTTTATTCTTTTCTGATGGAGTTTTATTCTTTTTTGATGGAATTTTATGGTACAATGGCACAGTGTACCGGTGTACCATCTTCAACTTTTTACTTCAAAATCTAGTTATTTATTTCCCATTCACCAGGGAACCAGCTTTCTATAGTGGTTGGAGTGCTCAATTAGGACTCTAGGAAACCAGGGTCCAAATCCTTGCTCAGCCCTGGCAACCCCCCAGCTGACTTTAGGCAAGTCACACTTTCTCAGCCTCAAAGGCTATGGCAAACCCCCTCTGAACATATCCTGTGAAGAAAACCTGTGATAAATTCATATTAAGGTTGTGACAAGTTGGAAATGACTTGAAGGTGCGCAACACCAACAGCAGCAGCAGCAGCAACCACAACAACCTATCTACCACATCTAAAATGACAGCTTGAAGCAGTGTTGCCTTTCGGTGGTAATTATTTCAAAGTAAACATGCTTAGCCCTAGAATTTAGAATATAGACTTTAACAGATACACAGCCAGCAGATTTATTGTGAGGTTAAGTTTGTAACAAGAGAGCTGACTTCATCAGATGCAAGAAAATAGCACATGCAAGGAGTAAAGGACATTCCTTAGATGCACTAAAAAGCAAGTGCCTGTCTTGATTTTCCACATTTGTGGACAGACAAAATAGAGGCACTGTTGCGGCTAAACTGATGATAAGCAATGAGGCTGCCAGATTCTTGGTCTAACAAGGGCCCAGCTATTTCCTAGCCAGGTGTACATTACCCATAGCCATTATTTTAACAGCATTCATTTTACAATGTCATGCACATAATGACTGCAATATAGTGCCAAGCTGCATAGCAATTATAGTCTGCTACCATCTATAACGTTTGCCAGGTATTGAATCTCTGATCGCTGCCAATGGGGAAAGGGAGGGGGAGAGGAACCTGTTATATTGAGGACTCCTTTCTTTATCCAGGAGAAGATGAAATAACAGCCTTAACCCTGACAAAAGGAAGAAGACAAACACATTTCACATGGTTAATTTGTTTGTACACTATCAACTGACTGTTTTAAAAATGTTTTAAATTGTTTAAATTGATTTTTACTGTACACCTACCTGAGATCATTGGATATGGGGCAGGACATAAATAAGTAAATAAGAAAGAGAGAGAGAGAGAGAGAGAGAGAAAGAAAGAAAGAAAGAAAGAAAGAAAGAAAGAAAGAAAGAGAGTCCTGAACCAGGAAGCCTTGGGGCTTGTTAGTCAAAGAATTTTTATTTAAAATGGGTCTCTTAGGGTATGTGCTCTTTGAAACCCAATTCACTCACCTATCCATTTCTATATAAGTGTTGCATGTCACCTCATTTTTTTCTTTCCTTCTGTTTCCCTCCTTTAACTGGGTGTCCAAATGAGATAGATAGGATATGGACAGGTTGGGTATTGCTACAGGTTTATTTGTTTTATATTCTAATGTGAAGAAAAATGTTGCAGAAACTTTTGTTTAAAAAAAGAAGAAGAAAAAGAACAGAATTTATGGACATTTCAGAGTATTTGGATAGCAAACAATGGCATCAAAACCAACAAGAGTTCAATGACATCCCAGTGCGGATTACCAGACAGGGGTGGGTTGCAAGCCTGCAGAGCACAGCATAGCATAATAGTTCCAAATACGGAACTACCTGACCTACTATAGGGTGGTTGAAGCACGGCCACTTTGGGGGAAGGAAAGAAATACTAAGCAACCAAAAATGAACATACACATGCATAGAGATATCTTGTACCTGCATATGCCAGCTAAAGTTTATCATTATATTATATAAAGAGAACCAGAACATCCAAATATCACAATTATCAAGAGCACTTTTTACACATTTTGTTCTATGGGTAGAGTGAGACTAAGCACAGTTGTGGTCATCATGCCCATTCCGAGCATCTGTATTTCAGGTCATCTGCAGTTGTTTTAAACAAAGAGATATCTGGCTGAATTTGATTGTCTGTAAATTAGCATCTCCCTCCATCAACTAACTGGTTGTTGGGCATGTCATGATAATCAAATGCACATGAAATGTAACCTAGAAAAGGCCTTTGAAATGACATCTTTCTGACATCCCATAAAAGAAAAACTAAATATAGACCTCATTGGATGTATGGCAGCAATCAGTTTACATGCTCTGATATGGGATCTGACCCTACAAAGGGTTAGCCAATGCATACCCAATCAGTGAAGTCAATGACTATATTAAAATAGACCTATTAGAATATGTAATGACTTAAGTCACCCTTGCTGCAAGACACAATCTTAGCATGGAAGGATATAACCAGCAAAACATTCATGCTGAACATTGGATCTTTGCTTAGAGAGGCAGAACTGATTGCAATTAAATGGAAGGCATGTCTTCATTTCAACACTGCATGATTTCGCTTTCTTCAAAATACTAGCTACAGTTCTTCCTAACAACAGATGTACTGGGAGACATTATTGGAGTACAAAATTATTTGATACCTCCTGGGCTTCGCTGTGCATTTCCTAAGTTACTTTGTAGCATTGCTGATAAATCTCTTGCCAAGAGCCAACTTTTAAAATCAAATTAATGTGTATGTGTGTGTTTTTGTGTGTGTGTGTGTGTGTGTGTGTGTGTAAGAGAGAGAGAGAGAACTCACATAACATAAAGATGAAACCAGTGCTGTTTAAATCATATTCAGTGTTATTGTATATTGTGTATATTGTATATTCACTGTTTAAATTTCCCTTCACTCCTCAAGTTTCTAGCATTGCAATAACTTAACACTTCAGCTGAGAACTCAGAAATATAGTTAAAGTGTCCAAAGCAAAGTGGCAGGCAACTCTATCAAGGGAATGCATAACAGAAAATGTAACTGTTCTAGGTGTGAAGATCTTCCTGTGTCCCACTCTCTGCAATGCTACAGATTTGGGGACTAGTGAAAAGTTTCACTGGGGAAACAGAATTCTCATTTGGAAGTGCAAGGCACTCATTCTGCCCCACACTCCTGATTGGAAAAACACCTCGCCCCACATGGGAAGAATGAGGCACACTCCCTGCCTATACCAGGGCTATCTGTGCTTTCAGTTTAACACAGGTTGAGGTGATTCTGTGCCATTAAACCATCTACTGTGCTGTCATTCTTTCTCAAAGCAAAGAAAATAGAGACAAAAGATTATGAAACACTGATGAGGGCTGCTAGGGAAGGGCTGTAGCTCAGAGTTAGAGCACACGCTTTGTATACCAAAGGTCTCAGGTTCATTCTCCAGTATCTCTGGGTACAGCTGGAAAGGAAACCGAGAATGCTACCGTCAGCCAGTATAGATGATACCTGTCCAGATGGACCAGTGGTTTATACAGCAGCTTTCTATGTTCCATATGCCAAAGTTGAGGCAAACACTTAACAAAGGGCGAATTTCAGTGCATTTAACAGATAACTCCAATGCAACTCAAGTAAGTAACTAACCACTTCTGTTTAACCAGCTAGTCATGGACAGAGTAGATGTGAGGGAGAATGTGGAAGTGCTGACACAGCAAAATTGAGGATGGAGCAATGTTTGCCAAGCTTCCTCTGCTTTTATGTTAACCATTTTCCTTCTTCCCATTGTAAACAATAGGAGGGACCAGCTACAGGGCCAGTCTCCATGTTTCTCTATATTGGGAGTGCAGGCAAGGAATGGGAGGGGTTTGGATTCTGCAGCTCAAAAGACCCATCTCCTCTCATACTGCTGCATGTATTTGGCTTCATGTACTTAAAACATTAAATTAGCACTGTATATAAAAATTCTATATGCCTGTGGAGAAAAATATTCTGATGATCCAGGATGGCTTTCTACATTAATTAGCTTACCAACAGCAAGATGTTTGTCTATTTTTAGCAATTGTCTGTGTGCAGTCATGGAAATGACAGTACTGAAACATACTGATGTCTGGAACTAATGATCATTCAGAAGCGAGTAGGGGAATATTACCTCTCCCCAGATCCTCTGTGCCTGAGCTGAAAGTTGCCATTTTTCCCAAAGAAGAATTTCAATGAAATATTCCAGCCTAAAAACAAAATTCAGGCCCAAATTAATTGAATAATGAAGTCTGAACCAATTGGTTTTGGACCTAAATAAAGATCTTGGATTTTTGTCCTCTTAGTGGTGTTAGTCAGATAGATATGGTACCAGCAGATACTACTGTTGTAAAGGACCATGGATTACTTTGCAAATATTTAAGCCCTGGCCGAATTTTCATTCACTGTGCTTTATGAATTCCATCGCCATTTAATTCCAGCTTCTAAAATGTTAACCCTCTTTAATTCTATCATGGTTCATTATCCTGAACCCTTGACTTCAGAAGAAAAGGCTCCTGAATTAACCAGTCAGAGGGGGCTCCAGTTACAGAAGATCATCATATGGTTTCCTCTTCCTTAGGGCTCAGCTCCCTATGAACATCACAGGGACCAGCCCTTGTGGACCTCAGATTTGCCAGTCATGGATACCAGGTCAGTGCAGCTGCTTCCATGTTGTTGCTGCCCAAGCATGTCACGACAAGTCAGGTCACTGTAAGGAAGAAGCAGCAGCCCAAAGGTAAGGTTCTATGGGAGCAATATAGAGCTCCGGTTTTCAGTTCTGTCCTCACTTGGAGCTGTCCACAGTGCTGTTACTTGTTGCTGTTTCTCTTGATTTCTCCTTAGTCAGAATCCAACCAAACCTGACTTTGGTGTGAACCGGGTCCATAGTGGACATCTTTTAACCCAGATGTGTGGGAACTTTGGCCCTCCAGATGCTTTGACCGACAACTTCTATCAGCCCCACCCAGCATGGTCAAGAGTAAGAGACTATGAACCGCTCACAAAATTTTTGGAAAAGAAGGGAATCGCTACGATGGGTTTTTAAGTATAAATAGTAAATTATTATTATGAATTCTGATGTTATAAGACATATGGAAATAGTACTTATTAATTTGGATAGGGTATTCACGTGCACTAGGGTGGAGGGAGGTGAAATATGAACAGAGAAACTGAAGTAGCTGATTTATATATGGAAGATTAGGGATGTTAAAAGGAAAAAATACGGGAAGTGTATGATTAATATATGTGTTAATGCATATATAATTATGTCTAATCAAGGAAAAGTTTGGTAAGCAGATATATAATCTGTTCCCTTTCTGACTTACGGAGGTGACTTATATAATATTTGTAAGCTGTAGCCAACAAAAAGGGGGAAGCAATTTATGTTAGTGTTAAGTGTATTTAATATAAGTAGTTTGTTTAGTTTTTTAGTTTGTGTGAATATTGTGTGATATATTTTTGTTGTTGTTGCTGTTTTATTTCTCTTTTTAACTGTAAATTCTTAATAAAAAATATTTTATAAAAAAAAAAGAGTAAGAGACTATGAGTAACATAATCCAAAACATAAGGAAGACCAAATGTCTACCAAGGGTAAAGCAGGTTTGGCCTTTCTCTAACTGGACCTCAACTGCAGCAAACAACAGTGGAACCAGCTAGTCATGGACATGGGTCACTGGTTGAGCCTGCCAACTTTAGGTAATATTCTATGCATCTGATAGAGTGAGTGCTATATTCCATGACAACTTGTTGCATAGTGCATGTGTTCATCTTTAAACTGTTTCATTATTTTTGCTGCCAAAAATGAATGTGTCCATCCTGCCAGAAAGTCACTATGGCTATGAATACATAGCAAATGAGAAATATGAAGTGAATAATAAGGAAAAAATTAGTTGAAGACTATACAGTTCAAGACAAATCTGACAGAGAAAGAAAAGGTAATTAAAGTTCTAAGGGACCAAAAATCCATACAGTTTGATCTTCTGGCCAAATAAGACAAAAACATCTGATCAACAGCCTTGCAAAGATGAATCAGTGGAGTTACAACTGTGGGAAGAGTCAAATGAAAAAAAAAATGGATGCAACACAAGGACCTTTCAAAACATTATTTTAGGGCTCCTGCCAATTTTATCTTTAGCAGCATGTCAGCCACTTCCTAGCAGCTTCTTCATGCACCATTTGATAAGACCAACCAATCTCCGGTTCTGAAAAGGAGCCACACTTGGGGATGAGAAGGGAAGGGACAGTTAAAAATAGCACCAGAAGGGGCACTAAGACTACTCTTCCGCATGGCTTGATAGCTATATGCCACTGTGGGACATTCAATATTCACTATAGTACATGAACACCAGCCATAGCAATGGGCATAGCATAGCAAAAGATATCTAAAGGTGGCTGTTTACTTACCACAAGTGACTGAGTGAAGGCCAAATTACAATGCTGGATTAAACATGTTATGAAGTTGTATACTTCTGAAACCTTTCACAGAGCCTGCTCTGAATATTACAGAAACACAGTGTTCTTGCTCATGTTATAGCTTTGCAGACAGATGTTTTTGTGTGGGGGTCAAATTACCATCCAATGCTCCTCTAATTATGACTTCAGAGAAGTTGCACTGTAGTGCTTAGGAACATGATCTATGGATCTGGATGAATGCCAGCTCAAATTTCAGCCCAGTCAGGAATTCTTTGGGCAGCCTTAGGAAATATCATTATTGCCAAGACATAATAGGTGACGATCTGAAGGCTCTCAGAGCAGCTGACAGAAATGTAAGGCAGCAAAGGTAAACTGGATCATAAAAGAGAAACACTAAAATCAGAACAATAATAAAACCACAGGTAACAAAATCAACACAATAACAGAAGAATAAGCTAAAAGTTCAGAAAAGGATTAAAAGCACCAGACAAATAAAAAGAAACTGTCAATATGCCACTAAAAATACCTCATTGTGACCCCTTTGGGGAGGGTGTTCCAAACCTGAAGCTCTGTAGCCATATTTCACTAGTCCTCACTTTGTCTCGCTTTTGAAGGGATAAAGAGCCCTCTGACCAGCTTCCTATCTGTTTCAGTGTCACTATCTGTAATATGGGCATAATACTGGACTACTTCCTAGAGCTGAGATATCGTTTGGGGAGTGCCTTCTACTCTCAGACAAAACATATAGAAAAACTATGAACTGGATCCATGATCTGACTTCCACTGATGGAAGGACTCTACTCATACAAGATGTCTCCACCTGTTTTTTCAAAATACCCTCCATACCACAGGTCATTTCTTGACTCTGCGAAGCAACTTCAGGTGGCTGGAGGGCCTGCCATGGAGTGAACTTCCCTTCTGGCAGCCAGTCTGCATATACCTAAATCTGGATTCATTCCTATAAAATACAGGGAGCCAAGAAAATGATCCAGTGGGTATCTTTATTTATTTTAATTATTTCATTTGTAATAATAGAATATTTCTTGGGTCCAGTTGTATTCATATACTATCCCTTTGGCATTTCTATATGCAGAATCAGAAACACAGGTGTTACTTAAAGCACACCACACATAGCTATTTGCTCGTCTATGTAGTCATCAGTCCATCTTTCTTTCTTCCTCTAAGAGCTACAGGATTTAAATTCTGGCTCTGGAAAGCCGTTCACTCTTGTTGCTAAGCGGCTGGCTTGGGCACATGTAACAGTAATCATGAAAATTCTTACAACTGCAAAAGAAGAATGCTCATTGTTTGTTTGTCTATTTGTTTTTTAAAAAAACTCTGCAAGGTTACAGATCAGCTAGGCAGCCTCTAAGCAGCAATATTAGAAGAGCAACATTCCTGCAGGTAAAATATAGCAGCTTTAAGAGTGTCATTGGTTTTGGCAGAGTTTGCTACTCTTTGGAGGATATCATCAACTGCTTCTTCTGCCTTAAGAACTTCATGTGCCTTTTCTAATGGACCTATAATTTTATATTCTCTTTTGCAGGATGGGAATCATGCAGCCCTCCAAATGTTGTTGAGCTGTAACACCCAGCATTCCTCACCAGGAATTCTAGGTTCTCTGGGAGCTCAAGTCTAATGACATGGGGAGGGCCAAAAGATTCCCACCCTCATCTATACATTCCCGTGTCTCCCCAAAACAACCAGACACTGCTGAACATATATGTCCAGTTCAGTGGTGAGGAAACTTTTACTTCTTTGGGCTAAAGCTCCCAGAATCCCCCAGCCAGCATGGCCAGTGGTCATGCTGGTTGAGGGACTGTGAGAGTGGTAGTCCCCAAAGGTAGCTTTTTTCCACATTCTGGTCCAGATTGTTGTTGCAGGAAATTTGGCATGTAATGGCTTTGGGCAGAAACAGTTCTCTTTGCTGCCTTTCAGCAATCCTGTGCACTGGAACAGCACTCATGTACATTCATAGAATCAAGAAACATAGAATCATAGAAATGTGAAAGAAATGACAAGGGCCACTGAGTCCAACCCCCTGCCACGCAGGAATACATGGTCAAAACATTCCCAACAGATGGCCGTCCAGTCTCTGTTTAAAAACCTCCAAAGAAGGAGATTCATATGGAACCGCATGATTCAACTTTTGGCATGCCACCGCTAGCTTACATTTCAAGTTGTTTGTGGGAAGGATGAGTGAGAATTTTGTTGGTTCATTTCTAATATGAATTTAGAAAAACTTGCAGATTTCTTCATACCTGCAATGGAAAGATTGAGATTTTTTTATTTTAAAATATGACTGTGTGGAAAAAGGACACCAAGACGAACATAGGGGGCTGTAATCAAGAAATCAGAAGAAGACTAGGAGCTGGAAGGGCAGTTATGAAGGAACTAGGTAAGATCCACAAATATAAAGATGTAACATTCAATACCAAAGTGAGGATCACTCATGCTATATTATTTCTGATTTCTCTGGTATGTGTGTAAAACCAGGGCAGTAAAGAAAACTGACAGGAAGAGAATCTGAACTGTGGTGCTGGAGGAGAGTTCTGTGGACTGTCAAAAGGAAAATGGATCCTAGAGCAAATCAAGCCTGAAATCTCCTTAGAAATCAAGATGATTATATTGAGGTTATCATACTTTGGACATACCATGAGAAGACATAATTCACTTTAGAAACAATTATAATGCTTGATAAAGTGGGAGACAGTAGGAAAAGAGGAAGACCACAACACAGGTGGATAGACTCAGTCAAGGAAGCCACAGCCCTGAGTTCGCAAGACCTCAGTAGGGCTGCTAATAACAGTGTGCCTTAAAAATCTCTCATTCATAGGGTCACCATAAGTCAATGCCAAGTTGATGGCAATTAACATTGCCAAATCTGGTTTTTTTTTTAAAAACAACAACAACATAAGCATTGCCATTATGTTATCCATTGTGATAACATATATACTTAGCAAATCCAACAGGTGTGCACACTTGTGATAATGGGGCTTCCCATTATCTAGACTTGGTTGAGGAGGGATACTTCCCTCTTCAGGTAAACCAAGGGTTAATGGGGTGTTGGGTTAGGTTACACTTTTTATTGTGGGTCAGCCTCACAGGTCATGGGGAGAGAATTGCCCAATCAAGGGGAAAAGGTGAGCATCTTCGAGATGCTTCGATGGAGAAGTTATAAAAATCCTTGAGAGACCATGTAGCAGAGAGACAACAAAGAAACCTCCTGGAGATGAAATCTGTGCCAGTAGTAAGCTGCAGGCCCTAGGCCTTGCCTCCTGGCCTCACTCTTCTCTTAGACCAGTGGTTCTCAACCTGTGGGTCCCCAGATGTTTTTTGGACTTCAGCTCCCAGAAGCCCTGAGCATTGACCATAGTGGCTGGGGCTTCTGGGAGCTGAAGTGCATGAACATCTGGGGACCCACAGGTTGAGAACCACTGAGCTAGAATAGTAGGTAGTTAGTCATATTAGGGCTTTCATTATTTTGAAGGTTGGCTGATCTTAAGAATGTATCTGTTTTTATAATTACGTGTAACTTAAGCATGCCTGAGAGGTGGGAGCTTCTCATGTGTATTATTGTCTTATTTACTTGCATGCCTTAAAATGCTTTTCTGTAAAATGCTTTTCTGTAAAACCTCTGTTTCCTCTCCGTTCCCACGCCATTCTTCGGCACACACTTAGATAGGACTTCTCTCACTCAGAAGGGGGGGTGAGGAAAGGGAAAGGTCCTTTAGCATAGAGATTGTCAATCCACTGAGCAGAGTCCCACTGTACTGTTCAGTTAATTCAGAATTCAGTGGGTGGTGGCAGCATGAGAATTAATGAACGCTGGGGAATTTCCTGCTCCTTTTCAAGGGTAGAATTCAGTCTTGCGGGGCTGGAAGTAAACATAGTATGACAACACTATATGTTAGAATTTGGCCAATGATTTTCTGTGAGTTGCAGGTGGCCAACAGAGGCATGATTCAGTACTAAGACCTGTAGAACATAAGCTGACATAAAGTTTATAAATGAAAATTTATGTTTATATTTGCAAATTCAGAAACAAGAGCTAGCACCCTGTTCAGTATTTACAATCTTTTAAGCCAGGCTCACATCATAAATTTTTGAATTCTTATCTGTGGTTGTTGCACTAGTGTAACGCCCCAGAATGCCTTCCAAAACCCACCTTAGAAGCTAGGCAGTGCCACCAACACAGGAATCTTTGAGGAACTGGAGAGTCAGATGGTGAAGATGTGCCCTGCCCTCTCAAACAAGCAATTGTGACAGGACTTCACAGTGCCCTGTTGTTGTTGTTTTTCTTTTTCAAATCATTTTATTGAAATTTCACAAATAAAAACAAACAATTGTTATTGCTGTTTCATATGAACTATTTCTTGATTCTTCCAGACTGATCTAGATTTCATTTTCAACATCTCTTAAGTAGTTATAACATTGTACTGCATTTTCCAAGCATTTAATATGTAGGTTCATTGCATTTCATTTTCCATATTTCCGCTTCATGATATCAACCATAATCATCTAAGTCAGTGGTTCTCAACCTGTGGGTCCCCAGATGTTTGTGGACTTCAGCTCCCAGAAGCTCCAGCCACTATGGTCAATACTCAGGGCTTCTGGGAGCTGAAGTCTAGAAACATCTGGGGACCCACAGGTTGAGAACCACTGATCTAAGTTAATTTTTCCACAAAATACTATGAATTATAAACTTCTATCAAACTTCACCCAGCCATCCCCCACAATTTGCCATTCTTTCTGAATTTCATCATCTGATTTCCCTTTCATTCTTTGAGAAACTATATCAGCATTTTTGGTTTCAATAAAAGTCCCCCACCATTGCTCAATACAGTGCCCTGTTTCTCAGTGCCTCAGAAATCCTTGTGATGGCAGTGTTGTGTAGCTTCTAAGGTTGGTTTTGGTGGTCATATCTGGAGATGTAACTATGATGACAGAGATTTATCATCATAATGATGTCTCCTGATACCAGATCTCTCCTAATGACTGGGATTTATTTAAATTTCTTAGAAGGCAAAACCAACCAATTAGTTTCCCATCCAAATCACCCAAACAAAAATATTCAATTAAGTTGCTCCCCAGTCATAGACTATCCAGAATAAGTAATTCTAAATTCTACGTTACTTAATGATTAATTTGCAATGACGGCATACAATTATGGAGGATAATACACACACACACATACACACACACAAAAACACACAAAGACTAGCTAATAGGTTTTTTTTTTTAAAAAAAAAGTTCTTTCATACAAAGAAGCTCTTAAAAAGGGAATCTTTTCTTCTTTCATAACAGGATGGAGTTTCAAAAGTCAGACAGAGTATCAAGCTATGAGGAACTTAAGGAAGAATCAGCACTCATTCCCACTTAAGGAAAGCTGTCCTCCCTCCCTCCTTCCCTCCCTCGTCCTTTACCCTTTTTGGGGAGAACTGTTTTTGCTTCCACATGATCCAACTACCACATGAACGCAGAATTGAAATCATCCAGTGGGATCATCCTTACAGTTGTACTCTGCTTTGGAGATGACTCACAATAGGCAGAGATATACCATATTACATATTGGACAACTTTGGAGATGCTCTCCATCCCCAGCTTCCAACCAATGTGTGGGGAATATTGTTGTTTGTCATTCTCACTGGTAGTGTGATGAGTAGAAATGTAGACCCTGGTCCTATCATCTTCTAAGGTAAATAAGGATGATGCTTATCAGAGATGGCAAATAGATAAAGATAAAACGGGGCTGTCCCTGGTAAACAGAAACAAACGAAGCATGTGTGGGAGGACATGTGATCAGGGGAAGACTATTTTTGAAGCCACCAATATAGTTCTATAGTGTTTCATCTATGGTTATTACCATAAACTTTGATTAGATCTCTCTCTGTAGCATCAGATAGTTGTATAAGGGCAGTACTTCAAAGTCAGCTATTGCTGTACAGTGGATGGGACACAGATTTAGTCATCCTTCAAAATCAATGAGAATTAAATTAGTCATAGGAAACCAAAGTTCTAATAATTTCAACAAGTCTACTCTAACTAAGTCTGTGTCCAATACAACGACAGGGTCTCAACGATAACAACAATACATTTTCTTACAGATCAACTTACCTGAGCCAAATCATTGTGTAATACAGATGGAAGGGGAAACTGGCAGCACAACAGCAATTATTGTGACAGACGTGTGCAGTTCTTTGGTCTATGATAAATTGCACTGTCCTATTTTGTCTCAAGACAAAAAGGCCCTGAAACCCTACATACATTGCAAACTAAGCATAAAAGCAGCTGGATTTTAAAGAAACATTACAGTTTTTAGACCATCTTTGATAACATGCTTGTGAGCTGAGATGAAGAAGAAATGGAAAAGTATGGCACATGTACTTAATCATAACCCGCTGCAAAATTCAGCATCCATACGTAAACATGAAGGGTTATGAATGGAAGGCAGAGATATTCTGCAAAATAAGAGTGGGTTTCTATAAATTGTTTACTGCATCAGTGTAAGGATTACTAAGGATCAAAGTAGACAGTATATTTCGCAGGGGTTTCTTGTAGAGGTGCTCCTTCAAGTAGTCAAAGACACCTGTTTGTCACAGCATGTGATTGTTCCCCAACTGCATATGTTGCATGGATGCTTTCTGTGTGGTTGGTAATCAGAAGGTAAACATGGGTTGAACATGCCTGACTTGAGCATAGCTTGAACATGCAGAAGCATGCACATCTGAAGAAATCCCATAATAAGAGAGAAAACAAATTAAAGAATTACAATTACAATTACAATTACAATTAAAGAAAGATAATTTTCTTTTAATTTCTAGTTTAACAGTCAGACATCTGTTCAAACATAATGAACTGAGAGGATGAGCTCTCATTCCCAGAGGAAGAGTGTGAAAGCATCCACTTCCTAGTTTAAACTAATTTTACAAAAGCCTAACTGATTAGTCCACACTGGGGTGGCCAAGTGTGGCCCTTGAGATATATTTAGGTTATAATTTCCATTAGTGGTGAGAGATGAAGAGAGATTTTGTACAAAATAACTAACGGGGCACTGTCCACACCAGGCTTAAATTAATGGTTAATTGAAACAAGTCAAAAGCAAAAACCATCGTCTAGTACAGTTTGTTTCAATGAACCTAGATTTACACTAACCACAGTTTAACAGGTGGCATAAGCAGCACTTAATGACTACTCCTGAATGCCATTTGGTTTAAACCTGTGTGATGTACACTTCTACAGTTCTTCCTCGAACCAATTCAGCATTTAGAACAGTGGTTCCCAACCTGTGGGTCCCCAGATGTTTTTGGGCTTCAGCTCCCAGAAGCCCTGAGCATTGACCATAGTGGCTAGGGTTTCTGGGAGCTGAAGTCCACAAACATGTGGGGACTCACAGGCTGAGAACCACTGATTTAGAAGAACTCCTTTAGGAGAACCAAGGAGACTACAATGAGAGCAAGACAATAAACTGTTACCCATCTGTAGACTTCCAGTTATCCAAACACAGCAGAAACTAAGCTGGCAAAAACAAAACAGCAAACTTGATTTTGTTGAATTTGTCCACAGGTGTGTACAGCATACTTGCAGAGTTGGTGGGGGAAAGTCAGCTATAATTTCCTGCAATTATTAATTAGTTAGATTGAATCATTCTCCTATAACATGGCTTAACTACCTAGGCTCGTTTGCTAGGATGTGCAATTTTCCCATGAAGTAAATATTCATTTTTATTAATGTTAAAAAGATGCAAGGTAAAAATACTTGGGAAATGAAACAAAAGCTCAAGAAATGGGAAGTTTTAACTGGCATACTTGTATGTTTTGTCTCCTGCTCAATGCAACCCAAGAATATTTTTGTTTTTACTTAACCCCTGGGGCCATCACAAAATGGTTATTTACCTTTCTACTTTCTACCTTCCTACTTTCCACCTATTTAGAAAAGTCAGCATTCAGATTCAGATCACAGTAGATGTTAACCTTGATTTCTAAAGAGTTGTCAAGTCAATGACAGCCTTGACAAGTTCACTCCCTGGGGTCATCAGGATGATATCGTCTCTCACGAGTGAAGGAGGCGAAAGCAACCAAGTTCAGGATCACTTTGTTTTGCTGCTGTTGGTTATCAATTACTCAAAAGGTGTAGAGAGAGAAAAGCTTAGCCAGTCAGTAAGTAGAACAGAGAAGGACAAGACATGGTTTGAGCCCAATACCGAGACCCTCTAAAACCCATATGACCTTTTTTTTTCTCACTAAAGAGGAGGCTGTCCAACACACCTTCAGCTAAATTCACTCTGACTGAAAGCAAGTTATTTTTAGGAAACCAGAAACTCAGAACTTGAGTCTGGGGGAACTGGCCCTAGAACTCAATTAATGTGGCCATTCTTGGAGATAGCAAACATGCAGGCCCATATTCTCACATCATGTACTTAGTTATGAATGTGAAACTAAATAACATCTTCTGGCCCAACCCCTAAAACTTATTTTACCAGGCAGCAGCCTCACTGAAAGATGTAAGTCTGGTCAGCAGGCAATTAGGCAGCAGGAGGAGGATGTTTCCACCTCCGTTCCATCAACAAGTGAGCTTGTCACAAGCGATTGCAACAGGAGTCTTGCTTCTGATTGCCTCAGCCTTGATCACCAGTGGGAAGGGCTGGAAATGCCATCCTTCTGCATCCTGGTCGCTAAACAATCCATCTCTCACTGAAGGTGCTGCTAGGTAACATAGGTTTAGAGTGTGTTTATGATCATGGCAATGGTGCCATGACCATAACTACATAGTGCAGAGCAGTTACAGATCCGTAACTCTAGGATATGAATCTGTTACTGCAATACAAAATGCCACCCACAATTTTTATCTTGTTCAATTTCTTTTCTGCTAATACCACTAATATAGGAAAGTGCAGGGATCCCCACTTAAAACAAGGCTGGAAGAATGACAATGGGTATTACCATATTTGGGGACAGAATGGATCTTTGTGCAGAGAGTTGTTATTATTATCTGTTATATCACAGTCAGAAACGAGTTAAGATGAGCTGAGACTGTGCTTGAGTAGGCTGTAATGTTCACACCTCCACATACCGGAACCAGGCTGTTAATTTAGATATCTGCTTCTGCAATTTGCTATTCTCTTTTGCAGTAAATCAGTTAGACTTAATCTTGTGCACACATAAAGAGACCTCTCTCTGCCATGGAAATAGCTAGAAAAATCACAGAACAAGGAGAATTTTGTAAACAGGCACAAAACCCCATCATGCTTTCCTCTTTTGTGCTCTGTTTCTAGCTTGAGCTATTTAATCTTCCAGTTCCAATGTTTTCTTCACTGTGGTTTTGTCATGCCTGAGATATATAATTAAGAGAGCAAATTTGCACACCAAGTACACAGGAACAACTCTGCAATCAGTGGTTCTATTGGCAAAAATACAGCAATTCATGCAAACTCTAATGAAACACAAAAAGAAAGAAATTCACTTTCCTTTAAGGAAAAAATATGGTTGATATCCCAAGGTGCTTGAAATGTTCAGTCTATGATTAGCGGAAGCATGATGTGAATCTCAACTACTGCCTTTCATGATTATCAAGGGTGATCTCTAACAAGGTGTTTGGTTACCATTGGTGCCATACAAAAACACTGAAGAAGTTGGTCGTGACAGTGCATAATTGCTCATTGTATAGCTACTTGTACACAGTGGAATAAAATACACCGAATAAAAAGTATCAGCCTCCGACGCAGGAGCAGCCACTGTAGCTTGCCTCCACCTGTTACTCCAGTCAAAGGGTCAGAAACTCAGGATCATGGGAGGAGCTGGTGGCACCCCTAATTCATCATTTCTAGAAAGCAGGTCAATACTGCTGTGGGAAGAACATCCTTTCATAGACTCCTCTGGTAAGACCTGGAGATTTGGATGTACTGGAATAGGCTTGGAGATGCTGGGAGTTAGACTCCAACACATATGGAGGGCATCAAGTTGGCATGCTGTCTGGGAAAGATGGAAGTTGGCATCTGACACACAGAGGAAGGACTAGGTTATGGAAGGCTAATATCAGAGAAAGCCCCAGGATAGGAGAAAGTAAAGTATATCCCTCTGATGTTGGTCATCTGCAATTCTGAGGAACTCTGCCACCATATCTGATGTTGAGTAATGCTGGGAGTTGTACTCAAAAATATCTGGATGTCTCAGAGTATAAAACCCCTGTTTTATGGAACTCTTACAAGAAAGCATCATTAACTAGATCAGTCAAAATTGCAGCAGCTTACAAGGCTACCCCATGGTGGTTACTTGCTGCTTTGAGGCAGATTTTGTCCCCGTGAGAGAAAGTGTGATGCTTGTTCTTGTTTTGCTGGCTGGCAGTCAACCAGGAGGCAGATGGAGAGAGAATCCATTTGTTATAGAGAATTCTTGCGATTTACAGGCAATCTTGGTATTTAATAAACACCCATGTCTACTCACTTACATAGGCACACACAGTAATAGGAGAGGGGGCGAAGGAAGATGGTGGTAGCTTCAAGGGGTGAAACGCAAGGCTATGCCAACTCCTCCTTAAACTACTAAACCAAAGTCTATCAGAGCCCTTTCTACCCTTTGTCTCTAAGCTTTGAAAAACGTTTATCGCCTGAAAGGATGAATAGGAAATGGAAAAACCTGGAACCAGAGTATGTAGTCAATTGTATGAAAAAAATAAAATAGATACAACAACAACAACAACAATAAAAAAACAACTTATGCCAACATGCAACAATAAATTTATGAATATGAAAATATTAATACTATAAATATAATACAGGTCTCACAGGACCTTTCTGCATACTTTTGTTGTTTCATATTGATCACCAACTATACTGTATATATTCATGTATATTCGTAATCATAAATCATTATTGTGTATTAACATAAGTTTATTATTACTATATATGGGTATTTATTATATTTTTTTCACACTACATACTTTATAGCTCTAGTTCCAGGTTTTGCCAATTTGCATTCAATCCTTGGGCCAGTTTTGCTGCTTAGTGGTTGTACAGGATGTCATACGTGCAATGGGTGAGTTCTTCACTACAATTGTAGTCATTTAAGTTATTGCCTCGTACTCAGACTCTATGGCATGTGGGACTGTGAATGCCCACTGTAATGTGCCAAACCTCATTGCTCTGTGAAAAATTAAAGTGAAGCATCTCTTTGGTTGAAAACATGTACTCACTATTATCCTTCTCTTCCTGTCTGATTTTCTTTTTAAGCACTAAGAACAGTCAGCATCCTTATGCTGCTGCTGCTGCTCCCCTCTCATCTGCTACTCACCATTATTCAGTATTACAGTTATGAAGCTTCCTGGTTGGGAGAAAACAAACTACAGAGCCCTGGGACACCTTAAAAGGTATGATTTTTCCCCCCAGCAAGTCCACTTCACCTGGTGTAATGGTTTGAGTGCTGGACTGGCTCTTGGAAGATCCAGACTGTAGTGTTCAGTGAGCTATGAAACCTCCTGGATGACTATAGCAAGTCACTCTATTTCAGCTCAGCTTACCTCAGAGGACCGTTGTGAGGATAAAGGAGGGAAAATGAGAGCCTTGCATGGTACTCTGAGCTCACTGGAGGAACGTTGGAAGCAAACAGTAACAGTCAGTCCTCCACTTTCACTGGTTCAGCATTTATGGACTTGATTATTTATGAGTTATTTATTTGCTTATTTCAAAATTTATTTACTTATTTCAAAAATTCCTACTATATTTGCTCCTATCACAGAAAAATATATTCTCTCTAGGAATCTCTAGGTCATCCAGTGCAATTCTATGATATGGTCCATTTCTGCTGAAAATGAACCACAGAGTTGCACTAGAAATTCTAGAAAGAACATTTCTCTATGTATTGCTAGGTCCACCAGTGTGAACTTTTTGGCCCACTTCTGCTAGAAGCTGAGCACTGAATCATGCTAAAGGACCCAGAGATTCCTAGAGAAGTATTCTCGGGTTAAAAAAATTAGTGTTTGTGATTTTTATTTGTGGTCTTTGCACTCGCATGGGGGTCTTGCGCACCTAAGCCCCACAAAAGTGGAAGGCTGACACAACACAGATATTTCATAGAGTTTCAAAGGGAAACACAGAGATGATTCACAATAGCAGTACTGGTACAACTGTTTTTGTGACTGATGACTGCAGCTCCTTGGCATCCATCTGAATTTTAACTTGAATAGCAGTGTGCTTTTAGCAATGTATGACATATGACTCCACTGTTTCCTTCTTCCCCTGCCTGTCTACACCCATGCTTGAGGATGCTACATCATGTAGCTGATGAAGCACATTCTAGACCACAAAAGCTCATGCTGCAAATAACCATATAAGTCTCTAAGGTTCTTATGGAGCTCTTTTGTTGTTGTTGCTTTGGCAGCTGGGAAGGAAATACATGCAATCACTAGAAGCAACAAGTTTGTGTCCTGTCTTCTGGCAGTATTCTCTTCATGTTCTCATTCTTTTTAAAACACACACCTCTGCTCCCTACTGCTATCTCATTTCTTCCATTTTATTCTCAAGGGAAGTAATAACTTGCACTTAAACATTTCACAACGTTTTCATGGAAAGAATTTCACCATCCTATTTTGGCATTAGGCATTTTCTCAGTAGAACCAATAGGGCACTCAACAAAGGCTTTGAAACAAACTTGTAATGACAAGTTCCCATCAAAGCAACGATTAAAGAGAAGAGGCCAATTCTCCGTTAATAATATTAGTTAATTTCCTACAGTTTGCTGTATTTTGAAGAGCTGGGCTTACATATAGGTGTATATTGGTTTTTATTCTTCACTTCAACAGAGTTTATTTCTAGACAGGTATGACCAGAGTTTGGAAACATTACTTTTTTGACTGTAACTCCTTCAGAGACTTTTCTAAGCTTTGCTAAAATATAGACCTAAAGCATTGTGTTTTATGAACTTTGAAACATTTGAACTCATTAATTACATATCCTCCAGCATTTCACAGATGAAAACTGGGACATATGTGGCCAAGCAACATCAGAATGTGGACAAGATGGCAAAAGTCATGAAAGAGGAAGAACACACAAGCTAGGAGAAGCTGTAGCAGCTTGCTTTTGCCTGAACCTACTTGGAAGGACAAGATTCTCCCCCACTTGCCTACCACTGAGTTAATTGTGTGCAAATACTTTTTTATCCTGAATTCAGTTTTCAGGAAAGAAAATAAGCTGAGGACAAAGAGAGAAAGTTGGAGGACCAGAGATAACATTTTAAAAGCAGGTAAAAAAGTGAGATGACATGACTGTCCTGGTCAAATCAGGACAGATAGAAAGCATGTAATTGTATGCAGGGATGTTTGTCAAATGGTAGCTTTTGCAAGCATCATTCTCTGAGCTGCTAAAGGGTGTGCACAGAAAAACTAGAATCATGGGAAATCCTTTCTGCCATCTCGTGTGCAAAGTGCAGCTAAATACATACTCTGCACAATTCTGGCTACTCCTCTTAGCCGCTGTAAATTTGAACTATAAGGAAACAGAGTCATGAAGTGTCTTCTACAATTCTTAATCCACAAGAAAGATGACTTGGCCCTCTGTGAATAATGTTTGCACCAGTGGCAAAAGGTACAGCGCATTCCCAGCTCCTGTAAAAACTCCCAGGGTCACAAATAACTGTTGCCTATCATGCAGGGGAGTATTTGGCACAACACCCTCTTTTCATGTTGCAAGTGAGGAGGAGGAAGAGGAGGCGTATTGATAGTGAAAACAGAAGTGTTACAGGAAGCTAGATAAAGGCGGTACAAAACGTTGCATTGCCAACAATGGATGCTTTATGAAAAACGGTTGGGCCATAAAAAATGTCTCAGATCATACTTTTTGCTATAAAACAGCACTTTTAGGCAACCAGCAAGAATCTTGCAGAGAAAAAAATACACTGCTTGATACCTTTGAAAGCGGGTACACCTAAAGTTAAATTCTAACCACAAGTAAAGCATGCTTAGGTCATATTGAGTTCAATGGGAAAGTCAAGCCCCTCCATAACTCTCACTCTGAAATTGTTTAATTCAGGCTGCATCAGGCTTCAATAGTATTTTCTGTGCACAAAAGTATTTTCTTTGCAAATCAACCACATGTATATTTTGTGCAGAATAAGTCCTGAACTGCAAAAAGTTGTGGCTTTGAAGACTTTCTCACAACAGGAAGCAAATTGGTAAAATTATGTGTTGCTTTCTCTGAGAAGAAAATTAGTGAAGAATTATATCTGTAAGCAGCAGTAGATAAAACACAGGCATAAAAAGTTCATACCCAGGGCACTGAGAAATTGTTAAAATAAAGCAGTTGAAGGTATTTTTAAAAAAATGATCAGGAAGGTGCCTACAGGATACCTTTTAGATAAGTGCTTCACTTTCATGCTGAGAGATGCCTGTATACTAGCTGTCAATATTCTGCCTCACTCTCATGTGAATCCCATAAAATATCTATTGCTCCCTTCTATATCTCTTTTCCATGAACACCTACACAAGGCTATTCTTAACTGCATGTTTACCATAGCTGACATTTTCAATCCTCCATACAATCAAGAAAGTGCTAAGAAGTTGCAAGACTGGCACACAACAGAGTATCTATTCTGTTTTCTTCAGGGGACTCTGCTGGAGAATTCTGTTCTCTCTTTAGTTACAACACATCCCTTAGGAGTGCTGTATCTTGGTGAGGCTAATCTCATTTTATTCGATGGTTGTATTTGTAACAGGAACTCCTAGAGCAGTGGTTCTCAACCTGTGGGTCCCCAGATGTTCGTGGACTTCAGCTCCCAGAAGCCCTGAGCATTGACCATAGTGGCTGGGGCTTCTGGGAGCTGAAGTCCACGAACATCTGGGGACCCACAGGTTGAGAACCACTGTCCTAGAGGAACCTTATCTCTTTTCAGCCGAGCTGTCCCAGGCTAGTTCTTTGATAAACTGCTTTGTTGCAAAGCTCTACTCTAGCTTCAGTCTCGTTTCTAGCATTTCTTTGTCATTGTCATTGTTTTAACATATTGTGGAGAGATCCCACAGTGGCAATCAAATCCTTTTGCCATCTTTTCACTGTGCTTGGGTGCAATGAAATTTTATCAGATTATCTTATAAGTCTCCTGGAAGTACAGATGGTTGTTAATGAAATAAAAGAGTCATCTAGGACCACCAAGAGAACTTGATCATTGATTATAGGTTTTTTGGACTAGAGCTCATTTCAGTTGAAACTTATGCCAAAAAAAACAAAACAAAAAAAACCCTGTTAGCCTTTAAGGAAGCACAAAACCATTCATTTTTGTCACAGTAGAATAACAGGGTTACCTCTCTGGAGTTTACCACTACAGAAGCTTCAGTTTTAGTCATACGAATTGGAAAGCCTAACTAAATGAAATTGGTTGTGCTCTGTAAAAACTTTATTCCATAATAACTATGCAAAGCCTTTAACTTACTATGAAATGAAAAAATATAGAATATATGACTGTCTCAGGCCTTTTCCGCACTTTGTTTTTGCAACGGGGCAGAGCATCCTCCAGCAAGGACATTTGCACTTGGGGGCGGACTGGGTCTGGACTACTTTCTGTAGTTCCGGACTTCAGCCCACTCCGGAATGAGCAGAAGTGGTCACTCGCCGTGCTATTGAAAGACCACTTAAAGCAGGTCTTTCAACAGTGCGGCACACCCCACTCCGTGGCTGCGCTCCAGTGTAGATTTGCAGGCTCGCACCAGCACGAGCCTGCAGATCTTCTGGGGGCGGGCTTTAGGCTGGCGAGCTTCACTGGTTGGTGGAGAGCCTCCAGCAACTGGAAGCTGCCATTTTCGTCCCCGGAGCAGTGTGTAGTGCGGCCACACACTGCTCCGGATCAGCCTGGATCCTCTGAGGGAGCACTCCAGTCCAGTGAGTGTACCAGAACGGGGTGATTTCTTCGCCAAGTGCGAAAAAATCCAAATATATCACAAGCAAGCAATACAGACAAAATACTCAATGGAAGTTACTGAGCATAAGAGCAATTGAGAGGTTTTTTAAAAAAAAAATACCAAAGATCTCATTTATAGTAAATTAATATGGCTGTATACGTGTCATTGGTTGGCAATATTTCACAAACAGTATGAAAAATTCAGTCCAAAAATTCACACAGTATGGGAGATCTGTCTCTCCAGGTTATTTAAAAAACATATTGTGCAATTAACACACACATATCAATAATTCCCTGATGGAAGCACAGTCTAATTCACTCGTTGCGGGTCTGCCCAATAGTTGCCCCGTAAGTTTGAGTGGAGGGGAGAATACCATTGCATCATAACAAGAAATCCCAATTGCACAAAGACCCATTGTATTCTCTTGCAACAAATAGGCTGCATCTTTACATTAATCATATGTCAACAGTTACCTAAAAAAGATCTGATTGTTAGTTTTAAGACGCATTGTTACAACCTTGAAATGTGTTTTCCTTGTCACCTCGTGAAGCCAAAAATACACATACACAGACATACAAATGAACTTACCTTTACATAAAGCTGTTGAAACTCTTCTAGGTTCAGTCTCCCACTAGGGCAATCCTTTAGAAATCCTTTGTACCACTGTTTGAGTTCATGCTCATTAAACTCTGTGCTCTTCACCAGATCCTCCATCACTTCAGGAGCCAGTTTGCTATTCTGTTTCCCCATTGTGCCTAAGAAAAATAAAAGGCATACAATTTTCAGCTTTCCATCCTCAGGAATGTTCACAATGATTCTGACTGGATTCCCGGGACTGTTGGAAACAATTAGGCTCAAATAGTCTAGAGAGTATTTTCTTCATACTGCATTCGGAATCAACCTCAGGCTAGCTTTTATCTCCACAGGTAGCTATGGAAGACATATAAAGCACTCCTAGGTTATGAAAAAGGAAATCAGTGCCATGTTAACATGAGCATCAGTCTGGCAGAAGAGCTCCTGAAACTAATAGCTTCTTCTCACTTTTGCAAATGGTTGATGCAAAAAATGAGCAGAGATCTTGTGCTTTTGCTTCGTTTCTACCACTGAAATACCAGCTTCAATCGTGTAACTTAATTACTTGGATTTATTTCTCACTTTCTTTCTAACAAAATCAAGGCCATACACATGGTTCTCCTTCTTCTCCTGGTCAGCCTCACAAAAACTAGTGAGGCAGCTCAGGATCAAATACAGTGGCTGAATCAAAGGTTTCATGGCTCAGATAGGACAATGTTGGTAAAGACATGAATCTGGATCTCCCAAGTCCAGTTCAGTAATCCAACCACTATGCTTCTCTGGTTCTTCACTTGAACATGAGAAAGTTCTTATATAGCTATATCCAACAATGAAAGAATTATGTCAAAATACCTTATTACACTTTATCTTTCTCATAATACACAGCAACCTCCCTAAGATACAACAAACCCAATCTGCCAAAAAGCTGCATTAATGCAACAGCTTCTTCTTCCAACCATTCCATCCCCAAATGGTCTTGTCAGATTCTACCACTTTCAGCCAGTCTTTAATGAACTGTATAATCTAAGAATCTCTAGATATTTCATTTTTTCTGGGACATCAGTACTCATTTATTATACTTTTCATTTTATAGCCTTTCCTTTCCAATTAGAAGATTTAAAAAAATATCTGTGCATGCAGAAAAGAAGGCTGTAATCCTATGCATCCATTCCTGTGTACTTATTGGTCCAGCAAAACAAAACCATTATCTGCCTTGTTCTACTTGATGCAGAAAATTGTGCAAGATTAACAGCCTTTCTCCATATAATCCTCTATCATAATTATACCCCTTCATTCTTTCTTTCGCTTCTCAAATGCCACTTCTTTTATTAGCAAAACGACATTGTTAATTACAATCCATAGTAGGCACTGTGTTTCTGAGCAGCTATCAAGTGTGAATCCAAGGCTTCTGGTTGCAGATTTAATTAATGAGAATAAGAAAACTGTAATTCATGGGTTATCTAATTTACTACAAAATGGATCCCAACATCTCCCAAGCTTTTGTGTGCTGCTCTCTTATCACTATTATGAATGCATTCCACTCCATAATTCTACTGCCATTCCTGCAGTCACCAGCTCTGCTGAGGATTACCATAATAATTTTTTACACAAATGCATGCACAGGCGAATGTAATTAAAAATGATGATTAAGTACACTTTAGTGCATATAAGAACAAATTTAATCTTCAGTTATTAAAAAAGTAAGCTATTGTTTACTGCACATACATCTTTTCCAAAGAGAACACAGCCACACGTTCATAAAGTTCTTTTTGAGGCTGAAGATGGTAGCTTACAGCAATTCTTTATATATCTGTTAAAAAGTTAGTCTCAGTGAGCTCAATAGGATTTACTCCTAGACAGCTATGTACAGGATTGATGTCTAAAGTCCCTTTGTGGCACAGCAACCTTCTAAAAATGTGTGGTTTTGCCGTCTACTCTAGGTAACTATTTATTTTCACTGTATGAAAAGAAGGATATTGACGAACAGGAAAGTGTCCAGAGGAGGGCAACCAAAATGGTAGAAGGCCAAGAAACCATGCCCTATGAGGAGAGGCTTAGGGAGCTGGGTATGTTTAGCCTGGAGAAGAGAAAGTTAAGAGGGGACATGATAGCCATGTTTAAATATTTGAAGGGATGTCATAGGGAGGATGGAGCAAGCTTGTTTTCTGCTGCTCTAAAGACTAGGACACAGAGCAATGGCTTCAAACTTCAGGAAAAATGATTGCATCTAAACATTAGGAAGAACTTCCTGATGGTAAGAGAAGTTCAACAGAAGAAAGTACTGCCTTGGAGTCTGGTAGAGTCTCCTTCTTTGGAGATTTTTAAACAGAGGCTGGATGGCCATTGGTCAGGAATGCTTTGATGGTGTATTCCTGCATGGCAGGGGGTTGGACTCGATGGCCCTCCTGGTTTCTTCCGGTTCTCTGATTCTATGCTGCTTCTAATACTTGTAAGTACAAAATGTATTATAGAAGTAAAGTCAAAGGCTTTCACAGATGGAATCCATAGGTTGTTGTGGGTTTTCTGGGTTTTCAGGCCGTGTTCTATTAGTATTTTCTCTTGACATTTCGCCTGCATCTGTGGCTGGCATCTTCAGAGAATATGGTGGCATGGAAGTGAAACAGAATATATATACTTGTGCAGTCCCTCGGGTGCGAGGGAGCAATTTGCATGGGTTACAGTTGGCCTATTGTTAAATGGGATATCCCCCAGGGTTGTATTGTTAGTCAGGGGATATGCATAACAGTGTGTTAAGTACATTAGCAATCTATTGTATTGTTTCTTGTAGAGGGACCTCCAGAGTCTGGGTGGTGTTCATTGGCATGTACACCAATGTATACCATCCAGACTCTGGAAGTCCCTCTACAAGAAACAATACAATAGATTGCTAAACAATACAATAGATTGTATTGTTTCTTGTAGAGGGACTTCCAGAGTCTGGATGGTGTACATTGGTGTACATATCCCCTGACTAACAATACAACCCTGGGGGATATCCCATTTAACAATAGGCTAACTGTAACACATGCAAATTGCTCCCTCCCCCGAGGGACTGCACAAGTATATATGCTCTGTTTCACTTCCATGCCACCATATTTTCTGAAGATGCCGGCCACAGATGCAGGTGAAACGTCAAGAGGAAATACTAATAGAACATGGCCTCAAAACCCGGAAAACCCACAACAACCTATGGATTATAGAAGCACTATACATCCTTACTGGTCTGACATAGCAATCCAATGCACATTTAGATGGTATTAAATTCCACTGAACAATACAGTACTTAAACTTCCGAATAAAAATACAACTTGTGCTACATGCTATGCAGTGCAGCCCTAAATCACCATTCAGAGGCAGCATATATTGTGGAGACATTCTTCTCTTAATCCATGGCCTAAATAATAGAACTTTTGAGATGCCAGTGTGATATAATTTTCTTTCTTTCCCATTCTCTCTTCCCTGCTGTTCAGGAAGGAAAGAAATGGTTGTAGCCACTGAGTACAAATAAGATATTGGTCTCTGGCATATCAGAAGAAAAAAACTTGCTGTTCTCCCAGTATCAGACAGTCTGAGATGCGCCACTCTATGGCACATAGAAACTAGCTGTGAAACAGTTCTGAGCCCTCTGAAGCAGATTTTTTTTTTGAGGGGGTGCACAGAGGGCAGCGGGGAGGCCCCCTTGATTCCACTGATAGCAGTTCCATTGATGGACACATTTTGAGGGATCCTGGCTTATATGAGAAAAGCAAGATCTGTTGCTGTGTATACGTTCAAGAGGAAAAACAGAATGTCCCATCTTCTATGTTCCTATCAAAATCTCAGCATCCACTGATGTACATTATGCCGGAATCCCCCAGAGGAGAACTGTAGTATCATTCCAGATTAGAGAAGTAAATAATATTGGCAAATTTAATTCTTGAGAAGAAAGGTGTCTTGACACATAATGACTTGTGTCACAAATTTTTTTGGAGGAAAGTAGCATTTAATGATTATTTTCCAAAAAGAAGTGGTTTTAATAAATAAAACATTTATGAGTGCAAAAAAATATTTCTGCACCAGAAACAATGTAGTTTCCCCCAAATACAGGATGTGGAATCCTGTATCATCCACTAAGTGAAGTATGCTTAAGTAAGGCCATTTCTGCACCACCTCTGGCCCCTCCCTGAACTGCAAACCCCAGGAGTCCATAGGAAGTTGAACGTGAAATAATAGCACTATAAGAGCGTAGTGCCAAAATGGCGGTAAGTAACCTCTCCTGGACCAACCTGTCCAAATCTGACAGAAACATCAATTCACCAGCACTCTGATTGCTGGCAGAATGGTCCTCCTTCTCCCTATACCGTTGATGCCCTGTGAAGTAGGTTTGGTAATTAATGTAAAGATCATGGATGTGCAGCAGCTACCTAGGGTCATTTCCGCACTACATTGTTACAGTGCTATTATTCCACTTTCAGCATCCCATGGAATCCTAGGTTTTGCAGTTTAGGGAGGGGCCTTCAGAATTCTCAGCCAGAGAGCTCTTTGGCCTCAGTAAACTACAAACCCCAGAACTCCATAGGATGTTGAAAGTGGAATAATAGCACTATAACAGTGTGGAGCAGAAATGGCCTGAATTTACTAATCTGTAACTGTTTTGTATTTACAATTGCTGCTTAGACACAATTTTGCCACCTTTGCCATATTGTAACTCCCCTCTCCGCTCATCCTGTTGGTGACCGGATGAATGACAGTGGGTGAATGACAGTTCCACCAGATCTGGGGAAAGGTGAGTCTAGGAGAGGTTACATAGGTAGGTGTACCTAAGTATATAGGATTATGGACATTGTTTTCTGTGGGGGGAAAAAGGGGGGGTGCAAAAGCCTAACATTGTCCTGCAAAACCACCTCTTTTTTACTTACACTAACTTTTTTTAAAGTCCCAAAATACAAAAACAAATTGTTCTTGTCTGTAAGATTTTAAATAAATGAATATTTATAGTACGCTGCTATTCAAGAATACCTTTCCAGATATGAGGCCAGGTGGTAATATAATATAGTAAGTGTCTATTTTCAGTTCCAAACTTGGTGATATTACAGTTGAATAGTTCAGTCTAGAATGATTTCAGTCAATGTAAGCTTGGACATACCAAGTTAGAGTTTGAAACAACTTCTTTTCTGCAACTCATGTACCCAAGATGCATATAGGATCAGTCATTTTGCTGTTAAGATAACAGCTGAATGTGTTTGCGTGGCATCTTTTACCAGTGGTGAACACAGGAATAAGAGTTATGTGGTACTTGTAATGCTGGCACCATCTTTTCTAGCTGTGTGTGTGAAAAGTACAGGGAAAATGGGGAGGCATAGGTTTTCCCTTTCTTCTTCATTCCCAGGCATAAACTAAACCCTTACACAACATAGTTAGATGGAGCTATCACGTACTAAATTGACTTATACAACACGGGAAAACAGTGAGAGGGGGGAAAACATACCAGAAAAATATGGAGCATTCTGTGCCATGTGATAACAGGCCAATTTTCCTTGTTATTTTTCATGAAGGAGTTTTAACAAATTCCCTGCTGTGCCCCGGTAATAACTGCAACTCCTGACAAACCCCTACGTTGTTCCTTCCTCCTCAGGCTTCTTTTGACACTGCCTTTCTTCTTACTCATGACAGCATGAAAAGTAGCCGAGAAGCAGCACAAAGCTGTCAAATCCCTATCACATGTTTGACCCTTTCATATATAAATCTCCTTTCACAAGAGAGAGAGAGAGCAACTGAGAGAGGGGAGAAAGATATTAATGTAAAACGGTATCTTAGCCCTCAAACTAACATAGAAAAATCTCTGCAAAAGAGCACACGGCTGAATAAAGGAGTTGCTAGAATGTTCCTTGAAGGTTAAGGGTAATAGCTGCCCAGCCAAAGAAGGCAACAGATAAACCAGTTGAAGATTTTCTGAAAGACTGGAAACCACTTATGTCTAATGATGTTATATAATAATCTGTGGTTAGGGTTATTAGTAGAATTATTTTGTTGGGTCTGTAACGGTAGAATAATACACTTTTCTATTTTTTTCTTTCACTACAGTTAGGCCTGAAGGGTCAGTGCCCTATTGAATTTTTGTTAGTTAGTATTCAGTGTTTTAGTATTGTGTTTTAGTTTTAGTTATACGGTGTTTTAAAATCTTCTTTCACTTTTCTTTGCTTTTTTCTGCTCTTTCTTTCTTTCTTTCTTTTTTCTTTTTGGAATGTATATTATTTCGACTGCAATTTACAGTTAACCCTTCATATCTGCAAGTTTCATTTTCATGGATTTAATTATTTATGGTTTCTCCAAGCCCTGCTCCCTGCTTCACATACACACACTTCTTTTCTTGGGGAACCTTCTCTCTTGGCAGCTCTGATCAGGCTGTGCAGCCATTTATATATATATATATATTTAATTTTATTGAATATATATAAAAATGACAAGAACAGAACATAACATATAAGAAAACAGACAATAGACAAACAATGCACATTAAAAAAATATTCTAAATTAAACTAACCTACACTACCTAAACAATAACCACCAAATCCATCTAATCTAAATAAACAATTAACTCAAAATATAAATAATAACAGACAGTTAAAAAGTGGTTTCCATCCCAACCATCAACTACTAATGGTGAACTATGCAAGCACTAGTGTAATAAATTTAATGTAACAGAAATTGGCATTTACTGATTAATTTTATTTTTATAGTAAAAATTATTTAGTTAATAGGTAAAAACATATTCTATATATATACATATACATGTTTATATGTATATATTTAATATCTGAACTATATACTATATAATTGTTAAGCATAAACTAATCATAATGCAACCACTAAGAAAAAAGAAAGTTTTTATCATTTTCTTTAACTCCTTTGCATGATATAAAACTTTAACATATGGTATTCATAACAAAGGAAAATAACAACAGCAAATACAGAACCCTAAAATCATGATTTCACCCTCATTTTCTCTCAAGTATTCAATCAACAGTTCCCAATTTTTTACAAAATCTTGTTCTGGAACACCTTTTAACCTCTCCATCAATTTATCCATTTCCACAGTTGTCATCAATCTACTATGCCATTCATAGTCTTTTTCCAATACTTTGCATAAACTAATCTTGCTGCTAGAAGCACGTATTGTACCATTCTTTGTTGTTGTTTATTAAAATTTAAGTTCTGTAGAGCCCTTTCTAAACCTGCCTCTGGTCCTCGTCCTTTTTCTACCAGCAACTGCCTGGCCAGATAAGGGTGGATCGCAACCTGATTTCTCAGCTCTACAAACCTTCTTCCAATGACCCACCCATATTCAAGGAAGAAGATGGGCAAGAGAGAGGAAGTATCAGACCACCATGCCATCCCACCCCTTTCCTTCTCCTTTCTTTGATCTGGTTTGAACTCTGGGTGCCCACTATCCCCATCATGCCTCAGCCCCCTTCCCACAGACACACACACAGACACACACACAGACACACCTTTTGATATTTGCATTTTTTCAACTTTTGTGGGGATCCTGTGCCCCTAATCCTAGAGAATGTGGATGGTCAACTGTAGATAGTGTTAAAAATTAATAACCAAATTATTTTTAAAAAAGAAAAAGAAATCTCACACTGAATTCTACTCAAAGCTATCAACAGGATCTCCTTGAAATAATATGCTATTGAAAGAGAGAGAGAGAAAAGGAGAGGGAGAGATACAACATGAAATGTCAAGATAATGTCCCCGCCTGAAACTACAAAGTAACACATCCACAAGAAAATGATAGAATTGTTTTGAGGAAGAATGGAAGAAATCTCCAGTTTTATTCCTTCTCAGTAGCAGGAAACCATTGTGTCTAGATTGGTTCCCACAAGCTGAGATAAACTGTGTTTTTGACCCCAGTCCTTAATTAAGAAAAAATCTCTTTTCCATCAAACTGAGTCTATTAATTTTCCAATAACAGCATCTAGAGTTTCCATTTCTCTCTGATTTCAGCTCTGTATTTGCTTGCTTTTACTACAGCAAAGACAACTGGAGAATGGTACTCTTTCTCAAAAAAAAAAAAAATGAATGGCAATTTAGTACTCATATGGAGAAATCTGTTTTTCACAGAAATGTCCCATTATTGCACTAACTAACCACAGTTCCTACACTCACAGGCTGAGCTCTTACATAGCTGTGCGTAGCATAACAGTTCCTCATGCAAAACTCCACTGCAGCTCCCCTGTCACTGTGCCCAGGTTGTGATACATTAGCATGCCTCCTGTGGCCATTTCATTGCTGGTGGAGAGGGGAGGAAGGGGAGTTAGAGAAGCTCTTCACTATCTCCCCATAGACAGAGGCAGACCGAGGTCAACTTCTACTGAGATCAGCTTGGGTCCTCCAAAGGTCTCAACAGATGATATCATTGCTGTTCACTTGGCTATGAGGAGACAGGCAGATGCTTAGAATCATAGAATCACAGAGTTGGAAGAGACCACAAGGGCCATCCAGTCCAACCCCCTGCTATGCAGGAGTGCACATCAAAGCGCTCTCAACAGATGGCCATCCAGCCTCTCCTTAAAAGCCTCCAAAGAAGGAGACTCTACCACATTCTGAGGCAACAGATTCCACTGCCAGACAGCTCTGACCGTCAGGAAATTCTTCCTAAGGTTCAGGTGGAATCTCCTTTCCTGCAGCTTGAATCCATTGCTCCTTGCCCTAGTTTCTGGAACAGCAGAAAACAAGTCTGCTCCCTCCTCGACATGATATCCCTTCAAATATTAAAACATGGCTATCATGTCCCCTCTCAACTTTCTCTTCTACAGACTAAACATATCCAGCTCCCTAACCCACTCCTCATAGGGCATGGCTTCCAGACCCTTCATCATTTTGGTCACCTTCCTCGGGACACATTTCAGTTTGTCAATATCCTTCTTTAAATAAGGTGCCCAGAACTGGACACAGTATTCCTAAAGAGGTCTAACCAGTACAGAATACAGTGGTACCATTACCTCCCTTGATCTAGACACCGTACTCCTATTGATGAAACCAAGAATCGCGTTGGCCTTCTTGGCTGCTGCATCACACTGCTGACTCATGTTCAGCTTGTGATCTATCAAGACTCCTAGGGCTTTTCCGCACTACACTGTTATAGTGCTATTATTCCACTTTCAACATCCTGTGGAATCCTGGGGTTTGCAGTTTAGGGAGAGGTGTTTAGAATTCTCAGCCAGAAAGCTCTTTGACCTCAGGAAACTACAAACCCTAGAATGCCACAGGATGTTGAAAGTGGAATAATGGACTTCCAGGTTTCAATAGCGCCGTGATTGCCAGAACAGCGAAGAGCTCTCGCTGATTCTGTCACCCCGTGTGGATAGCTGCCGTGTTAGACAAGCGGCAAGTATCCCCCGGTAAAGGGGATCCGAAGGGCTCATCGGGGGTCCGATTCTGCTCTCTAGGCTGGAGGATTCTCCATGTCTGGGGCTCCGAAGCTGGAACAGAGCGAGGGGACCGAAGAACACCGTGTCCGCATGTCGAAGTTGCTGAAGGCAAACTAGTGGCATCCGAAACTTTTTTTTATTGTGGTGAGTTTACATTGCAAGAAGCAAGAACCAAATCTAAAATCCATCGTTAATTTCTCAAACTGCCAGGAGTGACCGAGCTTTAATAAAATTTTTGAGTTAAGGATAAAAAGGGAATGTTGTTTTAAAGTGGACAAGGACTGGGGAGATGAACAAGGGAAGAGGGGAAAAAAGAGTGTGTATATTTTTGATTGGCAACAAAATTGCCTTCCTCCCACTGAAGTAAACATTGAGGATACCTGGCTTTTCGTGATCACATAATATACTACATATATTGGAAGACGATTTTTTTACTAGGCTTGAGCTCATGCGACATGGGATTGTTTTAAAAAGAAGGTAGGAAGATTTAACAAATAGGGCGTTACTCCCAAAATAAATAATTAAATAACAGATATTTGTGACATCATTAAAATTTGGAACTTGGAACTTAGAAGATACGAAAGTTTTTAAGAAATAGAAGGGACTTGGATTACGGGGGGACACATTCGATTTTGTGGGAACCACTGGGAGCTATTTACTGAAAAGCATTTTCCTTTTGATATCATTTAAGACTTAAGGAAAGGGAAAACAGTTCGAGTCTTGGTGAGACGTCGGGTGCTCGCTGGAGAAGGAAGCGGGGAGTAATTAGCTTAAACGGAAAAGGTTATGACATTCGGCAGAAGAAGGGTGATATACTATTAGGGATTATTAATTTTAAGTTAAAAGACAGAAGACTTTTGTTACAATTAAATTTACTAACTTTGAGACTTTGGTTTTGATTTCTCTTACAATAATAGTGTTAAAAATAAGCGTAATTAATTCACTGATTCTGCTGGTGATAAAGTGAAATGTTTTCTAATATTTATAGGTTTTTGGGTACTTTTCATAATTAACTGTGAATAACCAAAAAAAAAAGGGGGAAAATTTATGGGGGAGATTTTTGGGAAGATATAAAAAAATTGGAGGAGGACATTTATTGAATAAGTTATTAATTTCTGAAATTAAGTTCTAATATTTAATCTATATAATTAATTTTCTAATTAATTTTTTTTTCCATGTTTATATAGAATAGATGGTATTGATTGAATAATTCGTATATAATTGATTTGAAATGTAAAATTAAAGGGGGGTTAAAGAATTAAAGAATAGTTTCTCCCCCCCTTTAGAAGGTGAAAAGACTAAGAGAGTTTTTAAAGGAGTATTGTTTTGGAAAAGTTGACCTTGGTATGGTTTAAAGTCAGTAACATATTTTGAAAGAATACAATAAGTGGCAATTAACCTGTGAAATACTGGACAAAATTTTAAAAGATGGAGATTGCCCCCCACTGGGGAGAAGAAAAAATATTTTGTAAAATTTATTTGAAGTTTAATTACAATGGCATCAGGTTTGAGAAAAGGCAGTAAAGCCCAAACTCAATTGAAATTTTCAACCAGCAGAACAGGGGAGGAAGCCTTTCGAAATGGGGAAACAGGTGACAGAAATTTTAAAAGAAATTAAAATTTCAAACAGGAAATGAGACAAGATTAAAGAGATGAGATCAGAAATAAAAGCTATATAAAGAAGGAGATTGAAGCTTTTAAAAAATTTATAGGAGAATAGAGAGATGGGGAAATAAAAAAAGGGGTTTCAAGATTTAAAGACAAGGACAATGAATTAGAGAAAGTTAAGAAACATTGGGGTAAGACAAAGTCACAACGAATTACAAATAAATCAGCAAGAATTTAATATGTGATAGATGTGTTAAGTTAAGAGGACTTCCAGAAGCGGCGAGTGAAAATTTTATAAAAAATTTAAACCCCAATTTTGGGACATTTGTGGAGATGGGAATAGAAAAGATGGAGCAGGAAGTGGACAAGATTTTTAGGGTAAGTTAAGAATAGCTAAGGGAAAAGGGATCCCGGGGGAGGGTGTTTTATTTTACTAGGTAAAAATAAAAACAGTTTAATTCAGAGATGTTATGAAAAACAATTAATTTGGGAGAAAATGTAATAAAATTTTTTAAGGCATCCCATCGAAATTTTAAAAAAAACAAGTACAATTTTTAACACAACTGCTCCAGAAATACAAAAAACATAGAAGTGGGGACAGATTCGGGTTGTCATTTCATACAAACAAAGAAGGTATAAGATTACAAGTACTTTAAGGGCGAAGGAAATATATGATAGACTGAAAAATGAGTTGGAAGGTATGGAATGAGGTAATGAGGAAATAACAGAAGAGAAAGGGAAGGAGAGGTTTTGGGAAAAAACAGAAATGGGAAAGAAACAACAAAAGGTCGAATAAGAAAGGAGGAAATACAAGTGGTAGAAGAGAAGAGAAGGAGATAAGTAGCGGATATCTGATAATGAAGTGAGGAACAGGAAGAAGAAGGAGGGCAGGATTTGGAATTAAGTACGTTATAAAGAAGAAGAAATATAAATTTTGAGGAAATAAATAACGGGAAAAATGGGGATTAAAATAGTATCCTGGAATGTTAAGGGACTTAATTCAGCTTATAAAAGATGACAAGTTTTTCATGTTGTTGAGAAAAGAAAGCAGATATCATTTTTCCAGAAAACAAGAATTAAAAAAAAAGGACTCAAAGTATTTAAATGAATCCTAAATTAAAAAGCTATATTTCAGTGGCTAAAAATAAGAAAAAGGGAGTGGTCTTGTATATAAATAGGACATTTCCCTCTGAATTAAAATTTTGTGATGAGCAAGGCCACTATGTAGGAGTGAAGTTATTTCCCAAATTTAAGATTCTATTGGTTGGAGTTTTTTCCCCATTAGAAGGTAAAAGTAAATTTTATCAGGGATTGTTGCAAGAGCTGATAAATTACTTAATGATTCGAGTCAAGGGGAATTTTTTGTAAAGGGGGGTTGGAATGGGGCGGACCCCGAAAAAGATAGGTCTGGACAAAAAAATGTAAAAAACAACAAGGGGAAAATTTTCCCAAATGTTTTTTTAAACTTTTTGGGAAATAATGTCGTTACAAGATGTTTTGGGGATTTAAAAAGGGAAATTTAAAAGGGTTTACCTTTTATTCTATGTTTACAGATCAATGTCAGGATTGACTGTTTTTTTTGTCTAAAGGCTTATTTACTAAGGTGAAGGAGATGGAAATTTTGCCAAAAATAATTTGGATCATAACCCCATTCAAATAGAGATCTTGGAAGGAAATAAAAGTGCTAACTGGAAACCAATGATTTCATACTACAAAATGATAAATATTTGGAGAAGACGAAAGAAGCTATTAAGAATTATTTTATAGAAAATGCAACAGAAAATATGAAAACGAAGACAATGGGATGCTAGTAAAGCGGTTATGAGGGGCTATTTCTAATGGGGTCTAATTTAAGAAAAGTAGAGATAAGAGGCTTCAGGAATTAAAAAAAAATATAAAAAAAAAAAGAAGAAAAATTGAGAGGGGGAACAAATGTTAAGAATTTAGCGGAATTAAAAATATTGAAAGGAAAAGTTAAATTGGAACATAATTATTTAGTAAGAAACTAAAAGACAAAAGCACATTCTTTGAACAAGCAAATAAACCGGGGGAAATGGTTAGCATTTGAAAGGGAAGAAAAAGAAAGCAGAATAATTTCTGAGGTGAAGATTGGTGATAAAACAACTACAGATTCGGATTTTAAACAATATTTCAAAATATTCAATGATTTTTTTAATGTTAAAGGAAAGACTAATCAAAAGAAGATTTTGGTTTTTTGGAAAAAAAGATATTCCTGAACTTACTGAAGAACAACAGAAATTGTTGAATGCAAAAATATCAGTAACAGAAATACAAGAAGCGATTAATAAATTAAAAATTTCGAAAGCGCCGGGTCCAGATGGATTCACCGCTTTTATTTCAAAACAATGCAGAAGGAGTTGATACCAGTTCTGTTTAAATTATACAATGAAATTGGTGGATGGAAGACCAATTTATGGGGGGAAGCCAATATAGCACTGATTCCTAAGGAAGGAAAAATTTAAAAGAGCCAGAAATTATCCCGATTTTTTCTATTTATATTGACTATAAAATATTTTGGTTTTGGTTGAAAGAACCAAAAAAAACTACAAGATTGGATTGGTGAAGATCAGAAGGTTTTCTACCAAAGAGACATCTAAAAAATAACATTAGAACAATAATAAATGTTATCGAACATTCGAAAGAAATAATGAGAGAAAATTGGTACTTATCTTTTTAGATGCTGAGAAGGTGTTCGAAACATAAGATGGGACTTTATGATGGAAGTCCTAACAGAAAGAATTTGGTAACATTACGGGGGGATCAAAGGAAATTTACAAGGGCAAACAGCTAGTTTGATTATAAATGGTAAAAAATGGAAATTTTAAATTAAGAAAGGGACTAGGCAAGGTTGCCCTTTATACCTTTACTTTTTAAATTATTTTGGAAGTGTTGTTACAGTCAATAAGGAAGGATGATGAGATTAAAGGATGTAAAGTAAAAAAGTATGAATATAAAATTAAAGCTTTGTTATGATTTGGTTGTATATTAAAGATGAAGGAATCTTTAGGAAATTATTAGAAAAGTTGAATCAATTTGGAGAAGTGGCTGGATTTTTAGTTAATAAGGAAAAGAGAAAATTTTACCAAAAAAAGGAAGATGAAGAGAAGGAGATAATTCAAGTAACTGGATTTAAACCGGGAAAAAAAAATTAAATATTTGGGCATATGGATATCTAAAAAAGGGAAAAATGAACTGTTTGAAAAAAATTTAAAGTCATTTGGAAGGAAATTAAACATCTTATTAATAAATGGAGTTTTTACAACTTTCATTGTTGGGAAGAATTGCTGCAATTAAAATGACTATTTTTCCAAGATTAATGTTTCTTTTTCAAAATCTACCGATTTTAACATCTGAAAAACCAATCAAAGAATGGCAAAAAGAATTTAAAGTATTTATTTGGAATAAGGAAGAAAAAATAAAATGGAAAACATTAACAGAGAAAAAAGAAAGGAGGTGCTGGTCTTCCAAATTAGACTATATTTTCAGGCAAATGTTTTAATGTGGGTAAAATTGGGTATATTTCAGGATGAGAAAATGTTAAATTTAGAGAGTTCTGGAATGAGGATGGGCTGGCATGCCTATGTCTGGTATGGAAAAGAAAAGTTTGATAAAGAATTTCTTAACCATTTTTGGGACCTCTACTATTAATATGCCAAAGATTAAGAAAAAATTCATCGGAAAATCCCATTATGGATTTCCCCCCCTGAAGCGTTTTATGCTAGATGGGGAAAACCCGATGAAAACCTGATATGGTACAAAGATTTAATCGTGGAGGGGAAAAATATGAGCAAGAATTAAAGTCAAGAGAATTATTGGAGGAGCAGGGATTTGATGTCATTGGTTTTTTATAGACAATTAAAAGAGAGGTTTCCCTTTTGGACATAAAGACAGAAGGTATAAGCGTAGAGATGAAAAGGAAAAATGTGAGAAATTTTTTTTGATTCGAATAAACAAATGGTTTCCAAATTTTATAATATACTTTTAGAAAGGGGAATTTGGGGTCTAGAAGTAAAAACCCAAAAATGATTGTGTGGGGACAAAATATTGGATGTGAGATACTGTTTGACCATTGGGAAAGAAATTGGCGAGATGCGAATAATTTCACAGCCACTCAAAATTTGAAAGAAAATCATTTAAAAATGCTGTATAGATGGCATTTAGACCCAGTCAAATTAAGTAAAATATACAAATTAAAAGAAAATAAATGTTGGAAATGTGGTAGAGATAATGGTACATACTATCATATTTGGTGGACTTGCGATAAAGCAAAAGTGTTTTGGAAGAAAATACAAGAAACAATGCACGAAGTGTTAGAAGTAAAGATACCGTACACTCCAGAATTATTCTTACTGAATATTTTGAACAAAATTGTACTAAGAGATAGAAATAAGTACTGGAGAATTATTTTGTATATGGTAACAGCGGTGAGAATCGTCTTTGCAAAAGAATGGAAGAACGATCAGACTCCGAAGATTGAAGATTGGATAGTTAAAGTGATGGAATACGAAGAAATGGATAACTTAACAATGCTGTTAAGAGGTAAAAATCAGAATGAGAATGAAGAAGAATGGAATAAAGTAGAGAAACTCCAGTCATTGCTAGAAAATTGAATAGTGGTAAGGTAAAGATATTAAGAACTGACTTAAGGTAAATATGAATAAATTATGAAGGTCAACGGACTTTTGAAGCATAAAATACATTAAGCTTCGTGTAAATAGAAATGGGGGGATCCCTCATTCAGGAGGTGATATTTGAGAAACGTGAAGACATCACAGATTGGGAATTGGAGGAAGTTAAGGAAGTTTTGATGTGGTATAGGGAAAATTTTAAAAGGAAGATTTTTTTTCTAATTAAGAAGTGTGGAATTGATATATATTCTCTCGTATGTTTGGAAAACTTTATGTAATTTAATTTCTCTTAAATGGAAATGTATGTGAAGATGGTATAAATTTCAAATAATGTTTTGGAGGGATGTAATTTTAAGGAATGGTGTTTTTTAAATAATAAAAAAAAAGAAAGTGGAATAATAGCACTAGAACAGTGTAGTGCAGAAAGGCCCCTAGATCCCTTTCAGCCATACTGTTATCCAGCCACATGGCCCCCATCCTATATTTGTGCATTTCATTTTTTTCTGTCTTGGTGTAGGACCTTACATTTCTCTCTGTTGAAATTCATTTTGTTAGCTTTGGCCCAGCTCTCCAATCTGTCAAAGTCATTTTGAATTTTGATCCTGTCCTCTGGTATATTAGCAACTCCTCCCAATTTGGTGTCACCTGCAAATTTGATCAGCATGCCTTCTACTCCTTCATCCAAGTAACTGATGAAGATGTTGAATAGCACTGGGCCCTGGACAGAAACCCTGTGGCACCCTTCTAGTCATTTCTCTCCAGGATGAAAAGCAGGCATTGGTGAGCACCCTTTGGGTTCAATCAGTCAACCAATTATAAATCCATCTAACAGTAGCCCTGTCCAGCCTGCATTTTACTAGCTTCTTTGCAAGAATGTCAAAGACCTTACTGAAATCAAGATATGCTATGTCTACAGTATTCCCTTCATCTATCAAGCTCGTAACTCTATCATAAAAAAAGATAAGATTAGTCTGGCATGACCTATTTTTGAGAAATCCATGTTGACTCTGAGCCCCTCTTCTCTCCACCAGCAATGGAATTTCAGGGAACGATACCAAAGTACAATGATGAGTTGTGGCGGTGGGGGGCTTTGGCCACTGTGGAGGGTGGAAGCAAATACCAACCTCCGCAATAAGCTCCTCCACCAAAACTAAACTAAACTAAAATAAAGGAATACGGTGGACTTCTACCTGCACATATCACTAACAGGATTCCAGCCACAGACCACAACAGGCATATTTGGAGTGTGCTCGCTTATCTATTTTGATGAGTGTGAAAGCCAATAAAGTAGTGATGTGCCTATGTAAGAAGCTTATATGTTCCCAGACCCTTTGCACCAATTCATAAAAGAGACAAAATAATCTGCAAAAGTTCTCCTAAGTTATCCCTTCTCCTATTTCCCTCTTCTACTACCCTCACAGGTACCCCTGTGTAGGGGTATAGGAAAGGGCCTTCTCCTTTGGCTGCTCTTAGGCTCTGGAATTTCCTTCCCAGAGAGTTTAGACTGGCACCCTCCTTACTAACTTTCTGCATCCAAAAGAAGTCCCTTTTATTCCAGAAGGCCTTTGAGAACTGACTTTTCAGGAGACATGGGCAGATAGGATGTGCTGGCTTTTTATTTGACATCCTTTAACGGTTTCTGTTTTAACTGTTTTAATTTTATTTTTTGATACCGTAATGACTTTTGCGGGGAGCAGTATGGTAAGAATTTTTAACTATGTTTTAAGCAGTAGAAGCCACCTTGAGTCCAGAATTGGGAAAAGGGCGGGATATAAATAAATATAATCTACTAATATATAAAAGTCAAAGTTTGTTTGTTTGTCTGTATCAGGTGAAAAGACCTCATATGATTGGCTGTGTCAGGTGAAAACTTCATATGAAGATTCTATGGAATCCTGGGGTTTGTGGATAAGGGAGGGGCCTTTAGAATTCTCAGCCACAGGGTTCTTGGGTTTGTCTTGAAAAGGCCGGTTGCTATGGAGACAAGACCTAGCAGCAAGGAGAAGGGCAGTGTATTCCCTCAGGAACCCAACCTCTATATGATAATAACTCTGAATACAGATTGAATTGGGGAATGTGGGGAAAAGTTGCAGGTACTGGACAAGACAGTTTGGGGCATTAGAGACAGAGGATCTCAAATCTTTCTAACAAGTATTATCTACGAGAAAGTAAAATCCTGGGAAACACTAGATATATACGCTACTTATACATATAGTCATCATCAAAATTATCTCAAGTCCTGAGTGCCAACAGGACTGGAACCATAATGGAGCCAAAGAGAAGCAGGAGGTATCTCTTTCCATGCTCAGGGGAAATCCAAAGTTTGCAAAAGAACTTTAAACACACACACACACCAAAACCTTGGAAGGGAGCTCTGCAAACACAAAAGAACTCATGGGAAAGAAGGAGACTCCACAGACTTCCATCAAAGAAAAGAGAGGACAAAATTAGCAAGGAATGAATAATAGATGCAAACTCCAGCAAAGCAATTAGCTGAGCATGGGATTTCAGAGATGTTGCATAAAGAGACAGAAATGATGGGGCAGTGGGCAGTTCTCTCCCTGTCTCACAAGCCCCTCTGAATCTAGTAAGAAAAGTGGAGATTATGGTGTGTTGTTGTTCTTTCTCTTGGTGACAGCAGTGGTGGTGGAAAGAAAACTTTTATAAGAACAGGATTGCCCTCCCTTTCAGATATTTCCAGAGTCAGAAAGCAAAAGGAAAGCAGCCAAAAAATTAAAAGCAGAGAATTGATGTTGGGGTGTGTGTATCTGCATGTGGTGGCAAGAAATGAGGAAGTAGTAGAATTGCTGGTTGGCACCCTGGACAAGCTCACTCCTGTTACAGAGTAGGGACAAATGGTAATGTTTTGTTGCAGGTCTCACTTGTGGACACATAACAACTGTTGCAGAGGGAAGCAGCAACACTCTTAAGCACAGCTAGTACAGAGATACACCCAATACAAAAATGTTAATGACTAATGAGACTTAATAGTCACTTAGTCATGTGCCAGCATGCTGAGTTTGGGCACTGTGTTTTCTACATCAATAATTATCTTGGTATGGCAATAAACTTGTTTTTGATGGTGTCACTTGCCTGGGTTTGGGCTAGTATGGATTGCAAGTTTATATCAGAAACAATGCTGAGGCCAGGCTAGTACTCTTGAAATGAACAAACTGGCTTACAGCATTGATAAAGTGATTCTCAGAAGGAAAGACGCACCAGATAATTACAGCAGCCTTCTTCAACCTTCAATCCAGAAGCTTTGGATTTCAACTCCCATGATCCCTCATTATTTAGTTGGGGCCCGTAGGAGTTATAGTCCCAAACATCAAGAAGCCAGGGAGCAGTAGACTATAATCCTCACATAATAAGTAATATTATATATAAGTAATACAACATATGGGCATATGAAGACAGGGTTGCTGACAAACAAAATCTTTTTATTCAAAAAGGCATTTGGCCTACTGAAATTTCTTCTTTTGTGATGCTCTGTATTTTTAATTTACAGTCAGCCCTCCATATTTGCAGGTTTCACTTTTGCGGGTTTGATTATTCACAGATTATTTGCTGTCACCTCTGCTGCCTTCCTAGGCCATTTTTAACAGGGACTACAAGCCTCATGAGACTGAGAAACTGTGAACAAGGCTTGTAAGTCCCTCTTAAAAATCATGTGGGGCAGCAGTAGAGCTGACAGTCAGCCCCACTGGCCACCCACTTCTGCCTTGTGAAAAAACCCTGATACCTTAAAGGAATCCACAGTGGGTTGAATATGGTGGTCATACTTTTTTTCTGTGTTAAGTATGGGTTTGGGAGGACAAAGAGTTATTCACAGTTTTTTCACTTTCACGGGGGTTCTGTGCCCCTAACCCTAGCGAATGTGGAGAGAGGACTTTAATTATGTTTTTAACTGTCTGACTTGTATTTATTTCACTTTCTATCTTCACTCATCTGGTGTTCTACACTTAGACTAAAAACCACCAGGGAATAAATCCCATCAGTCTCAGTGGGGCTTGCTTCTGAGTATACATATAGTCCCTTTTATTGGTATTACACTTTATGTTAGGTGAATTGGTTTGGTTGTTATTCTTGTTGATGTTGTTATTGTTAGCTTCCTCGGGGACTTATGGAAAAGAAGTACATAAATGTAACAAACAGACAAAGCTGACCTGAAATTGATACTATGTTCTACTTAAAAAATATATGTGCATGCACAGTGCCCAGAAAATACAGTACATTTAAGGGAGAAGTCATACACATTTATTCTTTTCTTTTCCCCTTCTGATTCTTTTATAAGAAGGCAACTACTCCTAGAGTATTACGTCGAAGGTGCCCCCACACATAGTTTAATTATTATGCGACACTATGCTAAAAATAATACAATCATACACATACTCCCTTACAATAAAAAAAGGCCTCTCCACATAACTTTTCCTTTTTGCAAAGGGAGAGGCATTTGCCCTAAATGCTTGAACCCCTGCCAACAATTCTTAGATGCTGGCTCTTCTGCAAGACTCCAAACAAACATTTGGTGTTCCTTGTTTGATTTTCAAATTTGTGCTCAGCCAACAGTGATAAACAATCCAGTCCTCCACACCTCATTTCATTGTAGCAAGGCAGATAATTGTTTGCAGCACTGTAGTGTTTGCAGTAGTTTATCCTGTGCCAACCATGTGAGGTAGAGGTAGCTGGTTCTTCTTCCAGTCCAAACACTAGCCCCTCCCAGCGGAAAACACACTGGGAGAACTTTGTATGAAGAAGATTAAAATGACAGATGCCAATTGTTCCATCATGCTGATCATCACACTGGCTATTGTCCCCTAGAAGCCTATGAAGTATTGGCTTTAGCTAATCTAGCTGGTCCTCCACATTTGCAGGTTTCACTTTTGAGGATTCCATTATTTGCTGATTATCTGCTGCCACCTCTACTGCTGCTCTATGCCATTTTTAATAGGGACTGCAAGCCTTGTGAAACTGAAAGACTGAAAATGAGGCGTACAAAATGAAAAACGGCATAAGACTGCAGCAGAGGTGGCAGCAAGTCCCACCAGCTGCCCACTTCTGCCTTGCTAAGGAACCGTGACACCTCAAAAGCATCCACGGTGGTTCAATATGCAGATCATACTTTTTTGTGTGTTAAATATGGGTGGGAGAGCTAGAGTTATTTGTGGTTTTTCCACTTTTGTAGGGGTCCCCTAATCCCAACGAATGTGGAGCGGTGACTGTAGTAAGCTTCTGTAATTTTAGCTCTTATGTTTATCTCGAGGATAGGGTTGGTACAGTCTTGGAAGAAAGAGAGGAATCACTGTCAATTGCTGCAATTCACCCTGTTCAGTTAAATTTAAACATAGAGAATTAATGACTAGGATAACTATGATCAATTAGAATATCCAGTAGCAAATAAAAACGGCTGCAAGTAACTGGAAGTATACATCCTAGGAAGTGCAATTGTGATAGATCAAAGGAGCTCTATCCTATATAAAATCTTGTGGACTTGCACAGGATGAGTCTGGCACAGGTCAGAAGGGCTGGCAAGGTGCTGCACACCAGCCAGAGAGATATGTCTCTCGTGTTGCTTCTCCAGGGCTCCCAACAGTTGAATGTGAGCTTCCTCTGTAGGTCTTGGTTATTTTATATATGGGAATTAGCTTGATAACACCTAGAATATAGGAATTGCTTTTATAACATCTACAGATTTTGCCTGCTCAGTTAATAGAGTTGTTAAGCCTTCCATCACTGCTGTGTTCATAATCCACAAATCCAAAGGAGCTAGTTGCTTTTGACAAAACACGCCTGAGCACTTTTCTGGATGAAAGGCACGTGGCTCCACCAGATCCATGAATATTACAGATGACATTCACTTTAGGACACCAAGAGATATTGCACATGTGTTTAGCCCCTTGTTACTGCTGCACATTACCTAGCCTGCCACATTTATGCTCAGGCAGTGGGATATAAGTACCTACAGATCTGAGGTCTTGTTAAACATGATCTGATCCATTTTGGTTGCCACACACTGGGCTGTGGGTGTGAGACCATCAGTTAGCTGGCACTACCAGTACCAATTCTGTATTCCCAATCCTGAGCAATTCCGGTATCACTTTGCAAAAATAAACTCGCAATTTATGCATCAACCAGTAACCACATGCATTAAAAGAGATCAATTTCACATTAGTACCATACAAGCACTATATTAATTAAAACATATCTGCATGCAGTGATGGCTATGTACATAGGTAACACAAATATAATCTGAGGCTATTAGGGTTTTTTTCTTCCTAAAATCTCTTTTGAATGTCAAACAAACCCTCAGCGTTATTACGGCTGGTTATTGCTCTAAAGGTACAGCACTCCTTTCAAAGCTATCATTGTTAATCAATCATCAAAATTGTCCTCCACAAATACCTTTTGATAGTGTTCAATTAAATGCTGTGGAAGTGTTATTATTTTTTAAAAAAGGCATGAATCATAAATCAGCAGAACAAAACGAGTGGATTTATATTTCCAAGTTAGACTCTGATGGTGGTCAAAACAGTTAGTCATCGAGGACAATCAACATCTGATTCACACTGAAAAACTAGCTATAACAACTTGGAAAGAGAGGAGGGAATGAGAGAGGGGGACGGAGAAAGGGAATTTGGTTAATATTGTGTTTATGCAAATGTCAAATATAATCAATACACACATCCCTCCGCCAAGGCGGGAAAAAGGGAAAACAGATGGAAAACTGACTTCGGAGGACGAGCAAGTGTGATGAGTATGGACTTTCAGTTACATCCAGAATGGTTTTGTAGGGGACATTTTAAAAAATTATTCACTTTTTCTTTGGGGATAAGGAGGGAAATAACTGAACAGAGCTGGTTTAACTTAAAATGTTTTCTCTCTAATAGGCACTGGGCAGTTCTAGTGAATGTCAGCTCCCTCTGAGTGGTTAGTTCCTTGCCTTTTCACCTCACAGATTACCTGTCGCTTCCTCTCATAAATACAAAACATCATTACTTCCTGCCTTTCCACCCACACTCACCTCTCACTAAAGAGGCTGATTCACACAACCTTTGAGAGAAACGTCAATGGCTTATATTCTGTGCGGGTGGGCTGATGTTTTTTTCCAGTTTGCTTCTGAGTACTCTGTCAGGAGCATAAGCCAAGAATAAATGATTTCATGTGCCATCCAAGGGGATCATGGCTGGGACAACATGCTGAACCAAAAGGGTTATGCGTTAGTACAGCACCTGCAGAAAGCTGCCTCCCCCAACCTCACACCTCTATTTGTGCTGGATTACAGTTCCCACAATCTGCCAGTATGCCTATTATAGCTGAGGATGCTTGGCATCGCAATGCAACAGGGGAAATGTTGTTATAAGGTAACAGGGGAAGGTTATTTTAAGATGATAGATGCAGTCTTATTCATTCTGAAATATAGGATACAGTACCAATATTGAGCCCTACCCTTGTTCAGAACTCTGCACTCCTAAACATGCACATGGTGATTAAGAGCCATATCACACGAGGACCCTGTCTCGCTACAATTGTGTTGTCTGTACGAATGCTATGCAATTGTGATTGCTCTCTTTCCTTGCACACCTTTGGAACCATTCTGGGATTACAGCACCCATTAACACCAAAACCTCATTGAACACAAACTGCCTATTCACTTCTTCCTTCAACACTATCCTGGCCCCTGTTTATTGTTGTTGTTGTTTTTTAGCAGTGTTGGGGAGTGGGGGAGGAAGGAGAGAGCACAAAGCAAGCAGCCTCCCATCTGAGTGCAGCACCAGTTAAAAGCCAGTTGGGGACCCTCATTGGAACTTCTCCCACTTCCCTTTCCTCTCCATGTTTTGCAGTCATGGTATTGTAGAAAAAAGCTCAGGCACAATCTCTATATGGAAGGGGGCAAACAGAAAGTCAAAACCAAGAACTTCTATCCTCTCTCTTTGGTTTCTCTTCCACCCTGATCTTATGCACCTCAGTCCTACAGAAGCATGGGTGTCGATGTGTGGATGTATGTGTGAGAGACAATGAGGAGTCACTACGCCATGGCATTGCAATGTTGTAGCAACAGAGACTCCAGAAAGGGGCTGAATCTCCCACCCAAAGCGTGCACCTGCTGACCACCCCCTGACCACCCAAAATTGGCAGAACAGCTCATTTCATCTTTTGCACAGGAAATCATAGTGTGACAAAAGTGGGAAAGGAGGTCAATACCACTTTTTTTTTTGTCTCAATAAAAAGAATCACTTTTAAAATGGTCTCCCACAGGACAACAACTGAAGAGTGACTGTGTCACATGGGAAGCCCCAACCAAAGATGCTATTATCTAGAGGCAATTGCAATTTGGCTGCTTTGTGCAATAACGCCATTGGTCATTAGTAGCTTTCCTCTAATTTTGGTGCAGGACGGGTTGAACCATTATCTCATTGTGCGTGGAAACATTTTTCCATCAAGGAAATAAGGAAGCCTTTGCTTTCTGTGCATCATATTCACAGGAGCTCACAAAAAATTACTTAAGTTGATTGATGATGTATTTTGGTCAATTTTTGTTTAATTGCCCTCCCCTTATTACAGACCATTTGAATGGCACTACTCTTTCAGGATGATATGCTTATATAATTCACTGTACAAATGTTTAAGCCACAAAAACCTTATGCAAATGTTTTATCATATATGAATGTGAAAACATGGGGTTCATAACTGAGGGGCTACTGAACCGGACTATATATATGACTCTTCTCTGGTACGGTTACAGTTATGTGTTCATGCTTAGCACACTTACACTAGCAGTCCTTTTATGTTAGTCTATTCACACTATGAGCCTTATTCTGGTATTATATCTGCACAGGACCCATGATCAAGTATAAGAGAGAAGGGGCCATGCACAGCTGACTTGCCAGTAATGCCTACAACTTGCTTGTGCTGAGCAATGGGGAAGTCAACTGACAGCTTCTCATCGCATTCCTCTGAGCAGAACTAGAAGCCTCAACTAGGCCAAAAACCATGCTTTATCAATATTTTCATCTACCCAACTTTATTGCTAAAAATAATCAAGGTTCCATCTGCTGAAATTAAAAGTTTGTTTATATCTGTACAAGCTGGAGGGCTTCACAAAGTTGTTGAAGCACTTGAAACCCATGTGAACTAAAGATCCCTCCCAAAAAGAGGAAAAAAAGAAAAAGGAAGGAAGGAAGGAAAAGAAACATCTTAACATAATTTCAGATAATTTCTTCTTCCATGTTTTTTGATATAGGGTCATTTCCACCCTACACTGTTGTAGCGCTGTTATTCCACTTTCAACATCCTGTGGAATCCTGGGCTTTGCAGTTTGTTTAACTACAAACCCCAGAATTCCACAGGATGTTGAAAGTGGCCTAATAGCACTATGACAGTGTAGGGCGGAAATGGCCATAGATCCAGCTGCTAGTCTGAATTAGCAAAGACTCACTTCTCTTGGCACCAATAGTTCCATATACTATAAAGGAATCATTTACACTCCTGTACTTTCACTACAGCCCCAGGGGACAGGATTTCAGTTAGATTCTCCTTCATAAACCCCAATGATGTATGGCTATAATTAAAACAGAACAGATTTAAATATGAGAGTCTCATAAGTAATTAGGAAGAAGAACCAAAACCTTTATCTACACATTTATTTTATGAGAGCAGTGAAATCTATTTTAGGTTCTGCACTGGATATACAGTATTAATAACATGTATTAGAAGCAGATATATTAGCTTATATGCATAACACATATTTTAGATACATTTACACATATATTTCAGTATATTTTATATTTGAGCTTCTGTAATACACTAAGTCTAAGAAAACAGCTTCCTAAAATTGGCAGCTGAACAAAAGAGGGCCTCCAAGACCTTGGATCTTTAGAGCGGCTGGTGTGTTTCAGATAACAACACACCAGACAGGACAAGGTCGTCTGTAAGGAGGAAACTGGTTGATAAGGAATATAAGAAAAAAGGTTGGTATTGTTTAGAAGTGGGGGGGTTAGAAACTGTTAGGGTGATAACACCAAGGGGCATTTTGAAACTGCTAATGAGAATTAAGGATACACAAGGGAAATGCATGATTAGTGCGTGATCACTCATACTGTAAATATGGGGAAGGGGAAATTTAACTTCTTAGGCAATCCTGATAGGCTGTAACCTTTCGGGTCCTATCCAATGAGATCCCAGGGGAGGGAAACCTGCGACGGGGACAGGGGATAAAATATGAGGTATTCAATACTGGGGTGTGTCCTTCTCTCTGGGGAGCACCTGCTTCTGCAAAAACGTACTTTTAATAAACATTAATGCTTCAGCCGATCCTGTGCTAAATTGTTTTATGAGTCTTTTCAGCTATTTCTCACATTTTATAATTGTATTTAAACAAAATAGGTTAGCCTAATATAGCAAGCATTTCTGTCTACAGCTGAATTTAAAATGTAGTAATATGTTTTGTGGTAATATGTTTTTTAAAATTAACATTTTTTACATTGCCAGTACCTCATTCCTTGCCTTCTGATCCATGGGTTTAAAGGTAATTATCAAAACTAGCTTTTCATGAAGGAATGAAATGGTTTCCTCAGTATGTGGAATACATCAAACAGGTATCAGAACTCAAAACCAAAGAAGCTCCAAACTAACAAATAAACATGGTAATACACACAAAAGTACGAGTTACAAATTATTCAGTCCTTTGAAAAAGAGATGTCATTAGATTCTATTTATTGTTGTGCGCTTTCAAGTTATTTCCGACTTAACAGTGACACAAAGGTGAACCTAGCACAGGGTGTGTGTTTTTTTGGCAAGGTACGTTCAAAGGGAATTTGCCTTTGCCTTCCTCTGTGGCTGAGAGAGTGTGACTTGGAATAATGGCACTATAACAGTGTAGGGCAGAAACACCAAAGAGTGAGCTGATCATATACCAGAAATAAAGTGCAGAACTTACCAAAGCAAAGAATTAAATTCCTTGTTTTTGGATAGTATGACAAAACAAGTTTTGCTATAAACTGTTGGGGGCAGGAGTGTGAAGAAAATCACCAAAGGATAAACGAAATCCAAAGAGCAAAGATTGCAAATAAATTAAATGAAACCCAAACAAATCCTTACAGTCATTACTGCAATAAATCAGAAACAAGAAAAACTGGCAGGCCCAGTTAGGGATGAAGTCTAAAACAGCTAGAGAGCGCCAGAAGGCAAAATGTTGTCTCATCTGGTTAGATTTGCAGTACTACTTTGTGAGAATTAGTGGGCTCCTATGAATCTTACAGAACTGCATATGCCTACCAAAGAACAACACCGAAGCAACAATCCTAAACATCTGTACTTCAGAAGTCAGTCTTATCAAATGCCAATGAACCTTATTTCTAGGCAAACATGTACAACTGGGATGGAAATAAGAAGCATCTCCCTGCCAAATTTTCCTTTTCCCAGGTTAGGGAAGGGAAAAGGGGAGACTGATAATATGCGGGGGGGGGGGGGAGAAAAGAAAAGAAAGATTCAATGTTTGCAGAAAAACAGTGCCAAGTAGAATTTAACACAGACAGTTAAGCAACTGAGACATAACTTCAAGCAACTGAGCAGTAGCTTCGGGATGTAAGATCAAGAACCATATTTTCTCTCAGCAGCAAAACTGCATATTTTATGTGTGAAGGAAGAGGAAGAGGAAAAAAGGTATCCAAGGAGACAGTGAATACTGATAACGCTTCAGGGTCCAGTCAACCTGAAGTGCTTAGAAACACAGGCCCCCACTGACAACGCCTCAAAACCCACTTTTTGCTAGAATATCCCTCAAATTAATTTGTTCTTTAACAATTTTAATTAAAACATCAAGAGAGAGTTAACATGGTGCCTAAGGGTCCAGCAAGTAACCTCTTGTCCTTAGTCTGTACAGTTCCTCAACCCACAGGGAACGGTTTAGTCACGCTCAATTTATGCTGTAGGCTGCACAGGCTACAGACTGGGTCTCCATATAAATGACTAAGCCAACCTTTGGCATGGTGTGGCAGGCACATTGTAGAAAATGATAACCGGGATAAAAGGAATCGAAAGATGACAAAAAAATGGGGAAACTGTGAGCTCACCAGAGCGGCTGACTTTCTTTGTCCTATGAACAGTCACTGCATCCTTTGGGAATTCATAAACCAGATTTCCTTCCAGCTTCATATGACAAAGAATAAGTGAGACTTGACTCAAAAGATTGTTGTTATTCAACAACTCAAGTCATTTCTGACTCATGGCAACCTTAAGATGACCTTTCACAGGATTTTCTGAGCAAGATTTGTTCAGAATCCTTTTTCTCCCTCATTATCTTAATCTGTGGCTTAACCCAAAGTGGGTTTCCAAGGCTGAGCAAGGAGTTGGATGCTGGTGTCCCAGCTTCCAATGTTCAAACAACTATACTGTGCTGTCCCTCCAAAGACTGGCCACAGAGAAGCACAATGTGTTGTTTAAAAAGATATCCCTCCAAGCTTTGGTCTCATCTAGCCATATCAATATCGTCGTCGTCGTCATCATCTTTATTTCTATCCTGCTTTTCTCCCTGAAGGAACTCAAAGTATATATGATATCAATATCATATATACTAGCAGGAATTAAGAGCATTGTAGGGTTCATAAAAGATTTAGGGCCCAAGCTCATAGGACAAGCATCTGCACTATGCTAATTTATATCTATATATACAAATTTAGAAATAATGGTTATGATTTAAATTTCAAGGAAGGCAAGCACAGCTTACTGCCTTTTAATCCAAGCAATCTCCAAAAAAAATATTAATTATTTGTATACCACCTCATATTTGTATACCACCTCAGATCACCCCAAATTAGTAGCAGTTCTTTGTTTACCATTACATTTCAACAGTATATTTTAAAAAAGGTAAAACACAGATAGCAGAAGAAAGGCTAACAGCTATTTTCACGAGTGTTCTCTCCTCCATTTCTTTTCCGCACACCTAAAAGTGACTGCTTTTCCATCAAATTAATGTTTCAAAAATTTGGCAAATCCAAAAGCAAGCCAATAATGAACAACTTGTAATTTCAATTTTCACTTAGATCCCACTCCAAAAAGTATCTCATTCACCATTCCTCATCACTTGACTGAATTCAACTCAAAACAAAATAAACTTGAGGGAGCTGGGCTGTATGTATGGGGGTGGGGTGAGGACACTGTCTCCTAATGTGAATTCTTTCCCTCCAGTGACATTCAATCCTTAAATTTCTAGTATTGCAAAGGGCAAAACACTGACAATCATTCACATCTAGAACTCTTATACAGACATCTCCCACTTAGCTGATGAGTTAGGGACCAGAGTACAGTCAGAAAGTAGAATAGGTTGAAAAGTGGAACCCCATCTTCTTCCCGTAGGGAACATAAGGGAATTATGGAGGTTTGTTTGGGAGCACACAAGTACGTGTATGGTCCCAAGCAAGCCTCCATAATTCCCTTATGTTCCCTACAAGAAGAAGGCAAGAGCAGAAGAAACTTACAAAAGAACAAACCATGTATTAAAAGAATGGTGCATATCTTTAATTTACAATGGTCAAAAAAGTAGAACATCAAAAAACAAGGTGTCATAAAGCAGAGGGATCCTTGTATTTGCTGTCTTTGCATCCCTTGGTAACTGCCCCTGCTTCTTTCTTTTGAACACCTGAGCTGTCTTTTCTAAAAGCTGAACTGAAGTTTCTCATTACTGAAATGACAGCAATTTGAAGATTATAGGAGAATTCCATTATATGGAGAATTCTTATGGGGGGATGCCCACTTTCTGCCCCCCTCCAACAGCTGCAGGAGAAAAGGAAGGAACTCAATAATGATAGATAGATGTTGGAGCGTGCTCTGAAGGAGCAAGAAAGAAGAGGCAAGTTAGAGTTTGGATCAAAGAGAAGGAAGGATAGATGAAAGGCTGAATGCCACAGGTGGGGCCTGAAAACCAAAAGGGAAACAGATGGTGGCAGGACAGTGGTGGTGGAAGGCTGCACCTTCTGAGACTGGATCTCTCAAAGTGGTGAGTAAGGCCTTGTGATTTCACCCCAAATCCCCACACTACATAACACACACAAGCCAAGGATGTAGCTTCCCCAATGAACTACAATACAGGACCAGGAGACACACAGTGATCAGGAGTTTTCATACCACACATAAAACCAGCATCTAACATCTACTTGAAAGTACCGCAAAAAGGTGGCATAATATTTAACCTTTTAAGACAATAAACATCTTCGCTTCCTTCATCTCCCTCTGTCATTTCTCCCACTTTCTTGATATCCTCTTCACTTCTCTCCCAAGCTTTTCTTGGCCCCTTTCCCTCTTGGAGGAATATTCCCCACCACACAGTTGCAACCTATCCCATGATTTAAATTTTTTGAGAGAGGGGTTACACTCCTGTTTACTCTCCTTCAACAAAACTACCATCTCAATATCAGCTACAACATTTCTGGAACCCCTGCTCCTGGTGTGTTGGATGAAAGTGGCTGAGTTTGGGCTGGACACAACTGGGGCTAGGGGTAAGCCATCATCTCTCAGACTCCAGCTCTCACACATTCAGCATCTCTGGGATGCAGTGATTGCTTTGTCTCCTTTATATAATGGTGTATATTTTATATGGTATAGTATGTTTAACAGAAGAGCCAACATGGTACAGTAGCTTGAGCATTGGTCTAGGACTCTGGAGACCATTGTTTGAATCCCCATTCAGGCATGGAAACCCACTTGGGCAAATCACACTCTCACAGCCTCAGAGGAAAGCAAAGGCAAGCCCTCTTCAAACAAGAAACAACCAACAAGGAAATTCCGTGATAGCTTTGCCTTAGGGTTGCCATAAGTTAGTCTTTAATGCAGTATGCTCAGACTACATCCCAGAACAGGTGAATAACCCTTTCCCCCCTCCCTGTCAAGGAATAAATTTCTTTATCTTGGGGAAGGGTGCATGCTGAGATCAGCTTGAAGAGTCTGGACAGTGATTTACAGTGGGATACCTATTTTTTCTGCCGCCTTTTTTCTTCCTTCCCTTATGCCTCTGTCTTTTGTCTTCTTTCTCCCCGCTTCTTCTTCTTCTTTTTTTAATCTCTCTTCCTTTCTACTCAAAAATCTCTCCCACATGACTACAGGAACAATTCACCTCTCAACAGTTACCCCCATGAGCAAATCACTCAGTCATGGTTAATTTTTTATCTTTACATCTACAGCTTGCCTGCAAATTCAGAAGCACTTAAAAAAAATTACAATCTGGATTCCTCCCTTCTTAACACTCCTATTTCAAATTCATTGGAGGGGAATGAATGAAGAGTGGCTTCCCAATGTTAAATTTAGATTGACACGGGGGCACTGCTTCATATGATGCCTATGATTAAAAACTTTTCGAGATATAATGTGGGAAGGCTTTTGATAGGTTTCTGCCTCCTAGGTAGATCTGTTGAAACTGACATGTTAGTTTTGAGGGTGTTATGTAACAGCATCTTAGACATGAGAAGAAAAAAGAAGCAGCACTCATATGTTGCATAGCAAAATGTGGGAAAGTAGTCTAAAGCCATTTCCACACTACTATTCCACTTTCAACATCCCATGGAATCCTGGGGTTTGCAGTTTCAGGAGGGGCTGGCTGCAAACCCTAGAATGCCATAGGATGTTGAAAGTGCAATAATAGCGCTATAACAGTCTAGTGTGGAAATGGCCCTAGTCTGCCTGTGGAGGGAGTATATGCGCAATGTACATAACTAGCAATCGTTGGGAGCCCCACCTCCATCATTTTGTTTAGTCTCCTCTTAAAATCATCCAATTTGGTGGCCATCACTGCATATTACGGTAGCGAGTTCTGCTGTTTAACTAGGTGCTGTTTGAAGGAGTGCTTCCTTCTGTATGTCCTCAATCTCTCACCATTCCACTTCAATGGATGATCCCAGGTTCTAAAATGTTGACAAAGAATGAAGAATTCCTCCCTATCAATTAACTCCAAGCAATGCATAATCTTATACCTTTCTATCATGTCAGCTAGTGTGATGTAGTGATTTGAGCACTGAACTATGACCCAGGAGATTAGGATTTGATTCTCCCCTCGGCCATAGAAACTTACTGGGTGACCTTGGGCACATCACACACTCTCAGCCCCAGAAAACCCCATGATAGGTTCACCATAAGCTGGAAATAACTTGAAGACACATAACAACAACAATCACAATCATGTCTCTCCCTAACCACTCCCAGAACTAAACACTTTTAACATTGGATGTGGCTGTTGGTGGGTTATGGGGTAAATGAGAGCACTGGTCTGCCAGAATAAGAATTTTTCCCTCCCCCATGAAATTGTACTTCAGTCTCCAAATTTCTAGCGTTGCAGTAATCTGACCATTTAGAAATACAGTTCTGGCATCCAAAGAAAAATGGTAGGTTGTGCTATCAAGGGAATGCAAACACAGCAAATATAAGAGTTCTAAGCATGAACAGTTTTCAATTTCTCACCCTCCACAATACTAGGAATTTGGGGAGTGAAGGAAAATTTCAGAGAGAGATTCTTATTTGGAGGGTCAATATCCTCATTATGTCCATCCCAAAGCTATGCGCCTATTATAAAGTTTTTCCCCTATTTGCCTTTCTGTAGCTATGTGCATGCCAGCTAACATATAATAAGCAAAACTACTCAGAGAATTAATACAACTCAAGTGTGTCATGCTTATATATATTGCAAGCTTGCCTCCTTTTCTTAGGAACAGCCTCCTGTATTCAAAAAAATGTTCACATCAAAATGGAAATGGTACACAAGAGCCTTTTGCTGAAGATTTATTTTAACAGGCTCCTTTGACTTGCTTTTAACAATGAGCTGTGATCACATTCTCCTTACATTTTCTCCCCAAAGCTTTCTATACAGCATTTTTAAAAAAGGAAAAAGAAAGAAAAGAACACATGGGGGAAAACAGCAGTGATGGAAAGCCCAGTTTTGAGAACTGAAAAGACTGAATTTATTTTGAAGGAGTGAGTAGTAGGTATTAATAATTTTTCTCATCACCTCAAGCAAAGACCGTGTTCTTCTCATTAAGGTCGACAATTTAATTTTTGAAATAAAATAAACCCATTTCATCACTTTTTTGAAAGAAATACTTGGACTCTGCAATTTTTGAAATCTAGGCAAATAATTGCTGCCTTCAACCTTTTCTATTTTCAATATTTGGACATCAGCACACAGGGAAATCAGGGAAGATATGCAAAGCCATAAACACAACCACAGTGTAAACTTGTTCTGTACTGAATTGTGAAATAGTACTTTACATTTCATCCTTTTTTGTTGTTTAAAAATATTGCTCCAATGTTTCAAATAGTCATATTTGAAGTGGTTTCATTGTGAATATATTTATGACAGTGTTTAGTAGGAAAAAAATAATCAAAACACATTAAACGGGGTTGCCTAAGGGCCATTAAGGATGGTTTCTCAAGGTCCTTTTGATATCTGCAAAACTGATTTCCCCTCCTCTGCAAATGGATGGAAGACCTGAATGAATTGTGGACATTCAGGTGTAGAGCATATTGTTGACTGCAGTTAACAAATGTGTTGTTGTGTGCTTGCAGGGGTATTTTTGAGCTATGGTGACTCTAAGGTGAACCTACCATGGGGATTACTACTGCCTTCCTCTGAGGTTGAGAGAGTGTGACTTGCCCAAGGTCACTCAGCGGGTTTTCATGGCCAAGCAGGGATTCAAACCCTCTCTGCCTTACTCATGGACTCAAACCTCTTCACTATGCTGGCTCTCCAGTTAATAAATACATTTCCAGAAATGTTATCTTGAGACGACATTCTCCCACATGAACCTGCCTGGGTTTTAAGACTGTCATGAGAAACTCTTCTCTCTATCCAGCCATAATCAGAGACACATTTCAGAGATTCTGGCTGCTGCTAGATTTTGGAACTTTCTGTGAAGGGACGGCCAAACTAACTCTGTCTTTATTAATCTTTCTGCAGCAGGCAATTTATTCATGACATTTTTCTAGGTAGCTTTAAAACAGACACACATAAAACAATTAAGATGCAGAATAAAACATAAAATCATGATTTTTAAAAAAACATAATATGTGACAACAAAACAAGATTGATGACACACAAAAATTAATCACAGAATGAAAACCCAAAGGCCCCAAATTATTTAAAAGCCTATATATATGAACTTGGTTTTGAAATGGCCACAGGAAAACCTGAAGGACTCCAGGAAAACCTTTCTGGAAAGGCTGTTCCATTACTATGGCACCATTACAGAAAAGGCCTGGCAATTTTTTTTTTCCAGACAGCCTTTGGACATTAAACCTGATTTGCTACTGAAATAGGTTTTAATCTGCTGGGCGCTGATATTTATTTCTTCCCAATGTGGTTTTGCTGAATACTGTTTATTTCATGAATTTTAATCCCTTAATTATAACCGCATTATTTTATCTATATTAGTGGAGAAATATGATATAAACTGAATTCTTAAATAAGTAATAAAATATCTCCTGTTACTTCCTTCATTTCTCCCCTTTCCCTCATGATGTCCAGTTTTTGTACAGTACTGTAAATACCTGGGAACTAGAGCAAATATTCTGGTATGATTATAGTTCAGTCTGTAGATCTTGGGTGACTTATCAAACTGCCACATTTGAGAATATTACAAAAAAGATGGACAGGAAGAGTATAATTATACTATTAAAATTGCACAATTATACATTTCCTAAAGAGGACCCAAGCCAGACAATATTAGTGGTGCTTAAGTCTGATTGAAATTAAGGGAACATAAATTAATAATGTTAAACTGAAAACAGTCTCACTGCCAGGTGCCAAGCGTGACAGGGATGGTACGGTTTACTGAGGCCTGGAGACTGTTGTTGGGGCCGGGGGTCTACCCGAACTACAACCCCATAATTATACTGAGAAAAACTGAGTATATAGTGTATCCCATTCAAAAATTTTACAAAAACCTATTCCTCTCTATCTATTCTCCGGATTTGTGCTATTTGCTGGCACCAGTCAGAAGCTGTGCCAGAGTACAGAATGCATCAATCTGATCCTTGAGTTGCAGGCTTAAAGAGCAGAGAGGGCATACTTGCTAAACTAGGACTTGTCAGCTGAGAGATGGAGAGAGTTTTGGGCTTTGCCAGCTGACAGCCATGTCAAAACTACAAGAGTAGAGATTCAAACCTTGGTGTCACACAGCTCAGAGGAGGAATAAAAATAGTGGGAATGATAAAGCATCATATCTGACAGTGGAGTCCAGGCCCAAAGTATACATGAGCATATTCTATTTTTCTTTCTCATACATGCATGAGGGACTCATAAATGTACACAATGAGTTACTGTGCCTGGCTGTAGTTGCGAGACAGGCATCCAGACATATCAGGAACTAAAAAGACTGAAAGGACACAAGTCAATCCTCCAGGGTTTTTTTTTTTTTAACCAGGCGTTGCCACAATCTAACTCATCCGGGAAGTAGATTAACAAGATAATTATTTCAATAAACGCAGGATCTGTGGCGACTGAGGATAAAGAAAAGTACCAGTTGCCTCATGCGATGCCAGTTTAATCTTTTCAACACATGGAAAGTTAACATCAGCATGACCAAATTCAGAAGGATATTGAGAGAAAGTACCTCCATGCTGCAATTTCCAATTTCTGTTTTTCAAATGTCTACTACTACAGCCTAGAAACATTGGTTGAAATCAGTGTACTAATGGTGATTGCAAGAGAACCTTCTTCCTTCTCTCTTCACTTCAGCCCTCTATAATGCCCCCAAACCAGCCCCTACTACCCCAGTCTGCAATGAGAAGTAAAATTTCCCCTTCCTGATTCTGCAAAATTCCAATATTTCACCAGTAGAAGTCCATCACAGCATCCTGCCCATTACAGGTAATTCATGACTCTGCAATGACAGAAAAATAGAAAAAAAACAGCGCTTTCAAGTGAAGTGATCTGTTTATAAAATGCTTACAGCTGAGTTGGTTATATAAACATATGATTGTAGACTACAAATGTATGACTATGAGTACACTGGATATAACTGCTAAGCAAAATGTTGTTAGTCTACATTAAGTTATAAACTCTCATTACAGGCAATGTCTGTTATTCACCCATCAGTTCATCCAAAATTATATCTGCTTTAGGCATTACATCTGAGAGTGTCAGGCAGCCTGGATGTGGCCAGATTCCAAGAGAGTGAGCAGGTGGTAGATGTTCATGATCACAGTGAGAAACTGGCAGTGAAAATCACAACAGAGATCTCCTACCGGGCCTGTATGCTTTGACCTTCTCCTGTATTAGTGAAGGAAATTAGGTAACAAAGGGCAAATTTACAGCACCAACTGCATTGCAGGAAAGGACATCCCTCAGGAAGGAGCATAGGATCACAATCTTGGCTTGGTCTAACAATGAGACTAAATCTCTACGTAAAGCTTTGGGTACAAAACAATACCAAATTTATTAAAAATAGGAATCAATCACAATGTTTTGAAATACACAAAGACTTGCAGTTCTATGAGAAAATGTTGCCTTGCTGTGTATGGACTGGGCAAAGCCCACTTGTGGGTTTTAACATTAAATCTCTTATGTGAGTTTGGAAAAGCAGGCTAAACTTTACTTTTTTTTTTCTTTTTCTTTTTTTGTGGTGGCTAAACTCTGCTTGTTGCTATATCCCACCAAGTTGACTCTCACTTATGGCAACCCTAAGGGCTTTTCTTGGCAAGACAGAACAATGGCTTTGGTTGCCATAGTGGATGACCTATGCTTGGAATTTGATGGTGGAAATTTCAATGGCTTTCAATACCACTGATCCGTTTGGGATGCTCCTCTAGGATGGCACTTGGAGGCATTGTTTTATATGACTTCAGTCCTTCCTGGAGGGATGCACGCAGAAGATGTTGTTGTTGAATTCCTGTTCAGCACCCTGGTCATCGGTCTGCTATGTCCCTCAGGGTTCAGTTCCGTCTCCTGTGCTGTTAATATATACATGAAACTGCTGGAAGAGGCTGTCCAGAGATTTGGGGTTTGGTGTCAATAGTATTGTTTCCATCTAAGTCCTAGGAAGCTGTTTCAATACCAAACCAGGGTTTGTTGTAAGTAATGGAGTAGATGAAGGAAAGCAAACTGAACCATAATCCAGGCAAGATGATAGTACTCCTGGTTGAAAGGCAGATCCAAGAACAGGGATTCAGCCTGCACTGAATGGGACTGAGCTCTTCCTAAAATTGCAGCTTCATAGCTTAGGCATACTTTTGGACTCAGCCCTGAGCCTGGAAGTTTTGGGAGATAGCCAGGAGTGTGTTTGCACAATTAAAATTAGTGCGTAAGCTATGCCCGTTTCTTGAGATGTCAGATCTGGCCACGATAACATATGCCTTGACAACATCCCGTTTGGATTTCTGTAACGCACTCTACATGGGGCTGTCTTTGGAAACTGTTCAGAACCGTCAGCAGGTCAAAACTCTATGACTAGACCGCTGACCAGGGCTGGTTATATGGAGTACATAACCCCCTTGTTGAAACAGCTTCACTATCAATCAGTCTGGTTTGGGGCACAATTCAAAGTGCTGGTTATGACCAATAAAGCCTTATATGGCTTAGACTGCCTGAAAGCCCATATCCCTCTATAGGAGCCCCAGCCTTACAATCTTTAGGGGAAGACTTTCATTCTATCCCACCACCCTCATAGGCATATCTGGTGAGGGCATGGAAGAGCTCTCTTGGTGGCTGCTCCCAGGCTATGGAACTTCCTTCTTAGGGAGGCTTGGTTGTCCCCTTTTCTGCTTTCCTTCAGCCAGCAGGCAAACACCCTTCCTTCCTTCCTTCTTCCTTCCTTCCTTCCTCTCTCTCTCTCTCTCTCTTTCTTTCTTTCTTTCTTGCTTATTTAAAAAGCCTTCTGCCTTGGTTGAAGTGGAAAGATGAGGAATAGGTATGCTGTTTATTACATGCAGTTTTTTTTCTAATATGTTTTAAACTGTTCTAAATCAATGTTTTAACTGGATTGTTGATTAATGGTTTTTAAATTTTTGCATTCAGATTGTTTCAGCTATTATGTTTCAACCTCAGTGTAAGCCACACTGGGTACCATACTGGAAGAAAAGTGAGATATAAATCACATGGAAAAACAAATAAATAGCTTCCAAGATAATATAGGTCTGCTGTGTTCAGGGTTATTTAGGCAATTTGATTAGAATTATAAACACCTATTTTCATGAAATGCAAATTACAACTGTCTAGCAATTGCAGTACTTTTATTTATTTTTAAAATAGCAGTTGTAAATATTCAAGAAAATAGTATTTTATAGGTCCCAGAAAGCTTGTCTCAAAAAGACTTATTTTATTTTTCTGGAGAGGCATATGCCCTTAATGCTGAAGCTCAAACAGCTTGTTAAATTCTCCACATTTCAAACATAGTTTTTGCTTTCTGCCTGGAAGCATAATCTTGAAGGAACACACTGGTACAAAAATCTAATAGGTATATGCCACTAGTTCCATGATTCTCTGAATTGCACCTGAAGTTTTTTATTGTCCACTGCATTAATTACTGGTGCAAATTGGTCAGCTTTAGCTGAACACTTGTGCCTGTTTTTAAGCCTTAATGAAGTCATGCAACATTTGATCAATGGAGGCTTAATAGCTGTGCTACCCAAAGTCGGGGTCTGTGGATTTGTACTGGTCCAGTAGACATTGGTTGCTTCTCTGCAGCAAGAGTCCAAGAAAGAAAAGAAAGGAACAGTGGTAACCAATCAAAATACAGTAAGAGTCCCTGATACAGTGGAAGGAGAAATGCCAGTTCCCTGCATCAGATAACTGAAGAAGCATGGGCTTATAGGATTTTTTGCCCAAGTTTACCCAAGGCATTTTGTTACCTGAGGCACAGCAGAAAATGGATGCATACATACCTTTATATGCACAGTACCCAAGTTGTACTGAGCCATTTTGGCAACCGAGACTGAAAATACTGGAAGTAAAAATACAATAATGAATAAAATGTTGCTGCCTTTCTATGACAGACAAAAAATGTGCTACCAGAGGCAGCTACATTATCTGCTGAATAGTAGGACCAGCCTTAAACTGGTTTACATCTCAGCACTTCAAGTATACCTCAAGGATAGAGGCAGACATTTTACTGCACATGAACATAATGGCCAGAAGTGCTTCTGTATGGAGGGAGCTTCTGATGGGAGAAAAGCATAAGGCTCCATTACTTGCAACCCATCAAACCAAACACAATGAAATCAACTGTACCACAGGCTGCCTAGTGCTTGGCAGCTCTTCAGTAGCACACACAGAAGGAAAAACATGGTTTATTAGTCTTCTGGAGATTTACCTTATTGCCTAGATTACATACCACACAAAACAGCTTTCCTCACATAGTGCAATCTAGATGTTTTGTACTACAACTTCCATCAACTCCCAGCCATAGCAATACCAAACACAATCAGCAATGTAAAGTATCAATCATGATTCTGTACCTTATTGAGACAATCCACAGGGTAAGATCTATTCTCTCACATTATGTTAAACACAGAGTTCTCATCACCCAAAAGGGAATGGCTTTCATGTGAAGGTCATAATATTTAAAAAGGCCAATGCAAAATACCACTACAAGCAAATGTGGACAGGAATGAATATTAATTACATGGGAGAGTCAGTATGGTATAATGCAAAGTTTTCGAAGCTTTTCATGTTGGTGACACACGTTTTAGACATGCATCAGTTTATGACACAATAGCTCAGTAAGTGGAGGGCAGCCCCTCCACTTGAGCTTGGCCCGCCACTGCCAGTCTTGCTAGGGTCTTCTTCCACCTAGGACAGCAGCAATGGGAGAGGCAGCCCCTCCACCCAGGCCTGACCCACCACCATAGCTGCCGTCCTTTCTCAGCCCAGGGCAGTGGTGGCAGCAGAGGCAGTCCCTTCACACAGGCCTGGTCTGCCACAGTGGTGGGAGAGGCAGTCCCTCCACCCATTATGTTTGCACGACATACCTACACACAGCAGGCAGCACACTAACATGTCACGACACGCAGTTTGGAAAGCTCTGGTGTAATGGTTTGAGCATTGGACTACAATCCTGGAGACCAGGGTTGGACTCCTGCTTGGCCATGGAAACCTACTGGGTGACCTTGGGCATGTCACACACTCTCAGCCTCCAGAAAATCCCATGATAGGTTCACCTTAGGGTTGCCATAAGTTGGAAATGACTTGAAGGCACACAGCATACACACACAAATGTTGGAAGCCCTTTATATCATCTGTAAAGGTTTAATGAAACACACTTCTGAAACAATGATTCTCAAAACATGCAGAAGGCTTCCCAGCTAGACGAGGAAATTGTTAGGAACAATCTAGGAAGTCCATGTGGGCACCTTGACTAGACAAAATGACAGCATGCAAGCACCTTCAATCAATACAAACAAGGCTGTGGCTAATTAACATATAACTGATCTGCTAGGGTTACAAGGACAAGTCACCAGGAGGAGACCAGAAACCTCTGCCTTCAGTTCTTATTAACTACAGTTTAGTGTAATGTCTCAATTCTATAATTTTATTTTTAAAATATATACAACAAAACAACAGACATACCAAAGAACAAAGCAAATTACAACATTAAGGATTTTTTTTAAAAAAGAAGACAACAAGAAAAATATAAACAAACAAAAATACTAAACAATATATACTCAATACCAGAAACTAACTACAAACAAAGATTTTTAAAAATCTTTTAAAAGGTGGTTTCAAGCTTTCCTAAGGCAGATTATAGGCAAATCTCTATAGAGGAAGCTTCTCTAATTACAAATAGCACTCAAAAGCTTCAAGTGCTACTTGTCCAAAAATACTAATTGTCCAATCCCACAATTAACATATTATACTTTTTCTTGCAAAAAGCAAATTAGCAGTTCCCAATTTTTCACAAAAGTCACTACTGATTTTACTCTAATCAATGTCCTCAATTTATCCATTTCATCTAAGGCCAACACTTTTATCAGCCATTCCTCTTTTGCTGAAATACCTGCATTCTTTCACTTCTGTGCATATAGTACAGTGGGCCCTCCATATCCAGTAGTGTTTAAATCCAGAGTCCCCTGCGGATACCTGAATTTGTGGATGTTCAAGTCTCACTATGTACAGGAGTGTAATAAAATGATATCCTTTATATAAAAGGCAAAATCAAAGTTTACTTTTTTGGATTTTTTTTTCTTTTTTTAACATTTTCAAGCCATGGTTGGTTGAATCTGTGGATACAATATCTGTGGATATGGAGGGCCCACTGTAATCATATGGTGACAGTTGTAATGTCTCCATTCTAAGCAGGTTATGTAATACTGAAAGAATGCCATTGTATAAACTATGCAGAACTCCTTAGTTTTCTTCGGTTAAAAGGCTCAGGTTTCAGGAAATGGGAAAGATGTTTCATTGCCTAAGAGTCTACAGAGTCCGAAGTATATAATACTGGGCTAGCTTGACCTGGGGCCTTTTCACACTACCTAATTAAATTGCTATAGTTCCATCTTAATTGCCATGCTTGCATCCTATGGAACCCTGGAACTGGCAGTTTAAGGAAGGGTATTTAGAACCCTCGGCCAGAGAGTTCGCCTGGTGCTTCTGATCAAATTGCCAATCTCATGATTACATCATAGTGGAATCATAGTGCTATAATTGTGTAGTGTGAAAGGGCCCCAGTAAAATGGTTAAAGGCCATTTTCCAAGGTAGATGCCACCCATGAAGATCAGGTGGATTTTAGCCCTTCCAAGAACATCCCTTCCTATCTCCCTCCCTCTCTTCCTATCTTTTTAGTAAAACATGAGCTTGCAGTCTGGAATTAATCTGCTTTTGCAAACATTTCCTTCTGAGAACTAGAAGCACATTCCACTGGATAAAAAATACAAATGAAGAGTATATGTAATACTAAGTATCTGGGCATGCAGGTTATTTCTTAGTACACAACTGTTCTTGGGGAAATTGCTGCTCTTGTTTGACTTCACCCTGAAGGAATCTAGGGCACTACAGGGGATAAATCAATATCACTGTGCTATACTTGAGGTTCTCATATAAAGCTATGACAGTGTGAAACTTTAAAGCCATAAATAAACAAACAAACAAATGACATTTTGCAGAGGCAGCAACAAAATGATTACAGAATCAAGAGAACTTCATGGAGTATATCCACAACAATATATTATCAGCTTTATGTGACAGATCTTCTCCCAGTCTGATGGTCTTCCTCACTGAGAGATGAAGGCTTGAAGAACATGATGGACTGGGTCTTACAGTGCTGCACTGGTAAATTCCTTGAAACTGGGTGAAGCAATCTTGCACATAAAGTTCTTGAATTTTATGATTCCCCCTCTCCCCATGCACTAGCATCACTGGACTGAGCCCACACTGTCTAGATTCCCCTAACTCTCTGGATTTTTTTTTTCAGGGGTTAAAGTGAGATGGAAGAGACATCACAAAGAGAAAGGTCTATTACATTTTTACATCAGATTACATTTTTACCCCACAACATCCATATAAATCTGTTGCTACCTGAATACATAATTTCTGCTCATATTTAATGTTGGTTGGTGATATGTCTAACAAAAATTGTAACGTTAAAAATGCTATCACAACTGTCCCATACATTAATGTGTGATCATACTGACCAACACCAAAGAATTAGTGCTATTAAAGTTGATAATAAGTAGGCTAGGAATTCCCAACAGCAGGCACCTCTTAGTCCGCCTTCAGATGTGTTGGACTACAATACCCATTACCTCCAGCAGTGTGGTCAACAGCAGCTAGGAACTCTGGGATTTGCAGCCCAACAAGTCTGCAGGGCAACAGGTCAGAGAGGGTGGCTGCATAGCATGATTTCCCATGCTATCTCCCTATTTTATTGCCATTATTTGTAAGATGTCACTATACTCTTAACTTATTGCTGTTGTGAAATAAGCTGTTAGGACTACAAATGTTTAGTTGTCCATGTTATGTTGCCTGCAAAACAAGTAGAAACAAATAAGATATACACATAAACACACACATTACTGTTCCTGATGTCGATACTACTAGAATAGGAGAAGTCCTCTGTCTCTGAAAGTTGTTCGATTCCAGCTTCCATCAGCCACAGACAGTATAACCAATCATGGGAACTGTAGTCTGGCAACATCTGGGCCAGCACAATTCCCCATCCCTGCTATGGATTCTTCTTCCACAAAATGTCTCATATTCAAACAATTCAGCAGCAACTGCATGAAATCCTGTAAGACTTCCAAAACAATGACAACCTAATCAACCATCTTCTGTCTCTTGTCAGATGTATTTAGTGGAACCAGTATTATAGAATTACACAACAATAATCTTAATCAGAACCTTCAAGTTTATCTCCTTAGAAAAATTCACAAGGAAAATGTCTTGATTGTAATTCCTTTCCAAAAAAGAGGAAGGGAGGAACATGTGATCTCTTCTTTACACTTCTTCCTGTCTACAGTTTGGATCATTAAACAAATAGGGATATTTTCACATACACTATAATAGCCACATTCTTTAATCTTTTTGTTGTCTGGATAATTTGCCTTTGCTTACACTCTAGACTGGAGTATACTCTTGTGGCTTTCCAGATGCTATTGGAATACTGTATCATCATGGCCGGGCTGATGAGAGGTGCAATACACCCTCTGGAGGGCCACAGTTGACAACTCCTGCCATAGACAGAAATAACAATCCTTGGCACATACTCCTCCATGGGACTCCAGGAGGTACTCCACCCAACCCTAATATCCATAAAAAACCTCTACTTCTTTGTTAACGTATTTCTTCTTAAGGACTTTCCACACTACACTGTTATAGAGCTATTATTCCACTTTCAACATTGTGTGTAATTCCGGGGTTTGTAGTTTACTGAGTCCAGAGAGCTCTCTGGCTGAGAATTCTAAATGCCCCTCTCTAAACTGCAAACCCAGGATTCCATAGGGATTCAAAGTGGAATAATTGCACTGTAACAGTGTAGTGCGGAAAGGCCCTTTAAGTCTTATCAGTATCATTTTCATATTCTCCAGTTCTTTGAAAATAACTTCTCAATAGCATGTGGGGATAAATTATATCTACAACTGTGTGCAGAAAACTTTTTACAGTGTAAATGCAAGACATGGAAAATCGGAAGGGAAAGCACTAAACAGCTGTATGAAAAGCAAAGATCTGAAACAGCAGTAGTAGCAATAATGAGTTAAATCTAGTATTAGTCCACCCTACCATAAATCTATTGAAATGAATAGGACTCATTAATCACACTGGCATGAAAGGATCACTGAGACCCAGACTGGGTTTTATTGTGGAATAAAACTTTTCAAATTCTTCCTGAGACTTTGTCTCTCTTTCACATCCAGTTGGTTAGCTATTGCCAGTTCCTTCTGTGCTTGTTAATCAAACCAGGGGTGGGAATTATGCAGCCCTCCATATGTTGCTGGACGGAAAATCCCATCAACCCTAGGCAACATAGCCAACAGTGAAGAATGCTGGGAGGTGATGTCCAACAACATCTGGAGGGTCCAGTGGTTCCTACCCCTTGTCCAAACTAATCTAAGTCCCGTTGGTTTCAAAATATGTACTCTACATAGAAATAACATTGAGCCTATTATATTGCAACAATGGAATGCTAAAGGAGTGATAGCCTAGCACAGAGCTTTCCAGGTTTTTCATGTTGGTGACACATTTTTCTGACATGCATCATTTTGCGAGACAATTCAGTTTTATCAGCAAACCAGAGGTTAAATTAACCCTTTATAAGAGATAGAGACACATACATAACTTGTAATAACAAAATGTATGGGGACACAACATATCTCTTGAAAACCTTTCATATATTTTTAAAAATATATGATGTGTAAATAATAACACACATTTCCAAGATTGTAGGCTACACACCTACAAACTTCAGGCGACACACTAAGGTATCATGGCACACCATTTGGAAAGCCTTGGCCTAGCAACAGATCAATAATGGGCAGACCTAGAGACTGCCCTTCCACAATCTCTGAGAATGTGAAGCTACTTGTGCAATGCTAGTGTAATATATACCCTCATAGGACTATGGCCTCAGAACGAATATACAGTACAGTTTTTAGAGTATTATTCTGTCATGACTCCATCCTGCAGAATCCTAGGGTTTGAAGTTTCATGAAGTAATCACTTTTGCTACAGAGCTCTAGTCCTCTCCCTGGACAGCACTCAAATTCTGTAGTCCCTCACTAAACTCCAGACCCCAAGATTCAGTAAGATGGAGCCATGACAGTTAAAAGTGGTATCAAACTGATATAATTGTGTAGTATAGATAGAATCTTCATGGTAACTCCAAAATTATTTCTATATAAAGTGTCAAATGACCCTCATATGTCCAACGACAGTCTTCAAGCAATTTTTTTCAGAGAGCCACTTCTGTCTGTAGAGGATTTGAGGGAAAAAATCACTGTGAACACATTGATGAGGACAGACTTCAGATGATCAGATGATCCCACTCAGTCAGTTCACATAGGACTATGATGCATCTTCTAGCCTTTGCTTAATGGATTTAAGAAATGATGTTTTACCAAAGTGTGTGAACAGCATCATGTGAGTGGGATGCATTGATAATGTCAGGGTACTTGGCAAAAATTCTTGCACGCATTTTGTTCCCTTGAAATGCAGCAGGATTATTAAATTAATATATATAAACCCATTTGCAACTGGACACTTTCCTTTGTGAGGCAAATATAGTAGCTTCACTGGGTAGGACATTTCAGAACAGGAAAATGATTCAGGTGAAATGCCTAAATTCTCCCACCCCATGTCACAGCCCTGACACAGTCCCCCTTCTGAAAGCTGCTCAATCCTGCACTATTTAGAGATCTGCCTCAAGAGTTCTAAGATATTAGAATGTGGAATAGCTACAATGGAGGGTTGGCTAAAAATGACTTGGAATGGATCTCTTTTTGCCTGGACAAGTCTGGTTTATAGTCATGAAATACTCTGGTAAGCCTCACTATACATTACTGTTAATATTTAAATCATTTAAATAAATCTGTGCTTTGCTCCAAACCATTGTTTGGCTTTTCCAAGAAAAATCTTTCAATTCTAACCTCATGCCTGTTTGGTCCAGGAGAACAGGGGAGACAGTGATTGTTTAAGATTAATCACTTCAGTTAAAAGGGTGTATTCCCAGAGCTTCTGTTTAGTCAACCTGTTCTTTTAATCTTCCTTCAGAAAATTAACAGCTTTGCCATGTACTTCACATCACTGCTTTTTTCCTCCATAGCCTAGCAAGTATTTCACACCAACTACAAATTTTAACATCTTAAAGCACTAACCAATTTTGTGGATGACATTATTGTAGACATTATTGAAAGAGCTATGACGGGACTGGACTGGCTTTTGGCTTTACTGAACAAATTTATTCTATTTGAGAAGAGATTGTCACTGAGCTTCTCAAAAGAGGTTGGCTTAACTTGAAGACCACTAGAAAATGACTTGCATATATAATAGGAAACTGTAAAAATTTACTCTAGCAGTAGTTACAAGGCTTTGTACAGTAAAAGACGTATTACTCTGAAATAAGGTTTGTCAAGCTATGGAAACTATGAACAGAGGAAGCCCTGATTTTCCACATCCCATTATTTGACAACTCGCTCTTTTAATGCTTCCAAATTAAGGAAAAGTTCCATTAATTTGGCAGGGGGTCTACTCTTTCATCAGTTCTTCATGACTACAGAGGCTCACTTGGGACTGCCTGCACATGCACACTACTTGCAAAGCAAACTGGAGTGGGGAAGGTGCCAACCCAGCTGAGAGACTTTGCAAGCAGCGCACATGCAATTGGCCCCACGTGATCTTCCACAAGTCCTTCATGCTCCCTACAGTACAGCACACGGGTTCCACTTTTCAACCAATTCTGTTTTCTGACAGTGCTCCAGTCCCTAACCTGTCAGATAAATGTGGTGGTGGGGGAGCCTATACAGCATTTCCCAGTTTTATTATATCTGTATCTTGCTTTCCCATCAATAGCAGCTAGAGGACAAATGGCATAGACCATAGAAGGAGCAGGACAGAAGATCAGTGATGAATTTTCATTGTGATTATTATGCTGCAGTGAAGAGGGCAAATCGCTCAACTGTTATTTCACCTTTTATCTATCATCCAGCAGTTATACTGAGTACTGAGGAGGCTGTTGGGACTGGGCTAAGAGATCAAGAGTGCAACTCACGTTCACCAGTTTGCTCAGCACTTGAAGGTGCTCAGCACCTGAAGGAGAAAGTCACTTGTCCTTGCTCAGAACTTGATGCCACAGTTATAGCAGTGTCTCCGATGGTTTCCAGAGTTTGAACCAGTCAGGCTTGGTATCAGTTTCAGTAGCCGAAGACTGATAATCCAGACAAGATGCTTGGTCCACCCAATCACATGTTATTGGAGCACTCTGTGAGATGGGAGCAGGAGACACAATGCTTCAGCTCTTACCTTCAAGACTGGCGATAGAAAGTACTACTGAGGAATACCTGTTCAGAGCTTATAAATGTGAAAAATTATGGCTGAATAGATCCATTCTTTTTCCCCATGATTTTTCATACCTATATAAATCCAATGGGAAAGGCCATCAGGAGTTTCAGAGCTGCATACTGTGAAAGGAGGAGCTGGGCAGGACCATTTGATGTCAGTTAATCACAGCTCAGGGAATGTTGTGAGGGGGGCCTACAAGTGAGAAAGAATACAAAACTGAGGCTTGTCTCTGACAGAAGGCAGAAAGGGGAAAGATGGCGTAGAGATAGGGAAAAGATGGAGAAAGATGACACAGAGATACAGAAAAGCTGATAATAGAGATAGGACAGTTAGCTAAAGAAAGTACTGAATAGGGTTTGGGGAGCCTTGAATGATTAAATAGTTCAGGAGTTATTGTGTGATCTAACTGTGTAATAATAAACTTCTACTTGTTGATCCTTTTTTTTCTTTTTTTATAAATGTGTCTGGCTGCTCCTTTTGACAGATAGTCTGGTCACGCTTACCACAGTGAGTCCACTTAACAAGACATCCACTGCTCCATATAGGAATCACCTTGAAGCCCAAGTACCTGATCCAGGGACAGATCTCAAGGGGAAAAGGGGCAAGGTGAATGATAAAAGCCTAAGGGTTGGAACTGCAGGGCCAGCCTGGAGAAAGGATCCATCACACATCCCACTTCTCTTTGTCATCAGATTCAGGTGAGGTTGTAGAGGTGCTGAACTAATGCCTGGATGCTGTGATGGGCTAGATCAGTGCTTCTTAATCTAAAGAGGACCAGCAATTTCCCCCTATGTGCCAAGAACCAGCATCATATCTGCACCCATCCAATGTAATTGTTTCTTTCTCTCCTGGAAACTCACCAGGGTCCTGCAGCCAATGGCTCAGGAACCAGCAACTGCCTATGAACTACCACTTTGAGCAGCACTAGGCTAGATTAAGACCAATAAACTGAATCTGGACAAGATAAGGGCTTGTCAATCAGTGGTTCCTGGGTCTCAATTTGACGTAATGACCTGACCTAGATGACCAGGAAGCACATGCACAGTTGTATGTATTAAATTTATACTATTGTGGCCTTTCCACCAAAAACAGTGCTCTGGACAATAAGTACATTATACTTATAAATAACTACAACAAATTATAAATTTAACAGACAAAATGGTTGTCTTTCATTTCAGGTACTAATTCCTGATGAGTTTACTACAAAAAGTGTTGCTTGTTGTTACTGTTGTATTTAAAGTGTGACTTATAACTGATGGTTTTGAGCATAGTAGGCAAAAAGACATAGACGTAGAGAATTACTTCACACTCTCAACTATGACTGTGGAGAGCTTTCCAAGGTCTTAAAGGCCTACATTTTATCGTCTTCTTGGGAGCAAACCTCAACAGATTGCATGCAACCCATGTCCTTAATTATGAGTTTTTATGAACAAGCTGTTCTCATTTTACATTCATTTGGCCAAGATAAAAATCTTCTTTAAATGAAAAGATATTTTCTCAGACCTATTACTCAGAAGAAGATATCCTTTTAGATATAATGGGCATCACTTATCACAGTGGTTTTCTTTTAAAAGGATATATGTGCTACTACGGATCATCTTCATTAGAAGTCTTCAATGTCAGTGACACGCTGTCATGGCAAAAACTGTCATAAAATATTGGAAGTACCGATATAGATCTTTTATAGAAATTCTACTTAATAACTACTTGGTCATGTTTAATTAAAACAATACTTTGGAGACTGGCTGGCTGAATGATAGTTAATGAAATAGAAGTTAAGTACATTTTTATCAGAAAGGAGAATCAGGCACTGGAACAAATTGCTTGGGAAAGTCACATGGGAGTTTTTTAAAAATTGTATTTTAGAAGGCATGTTCTACAAAAATTTTAATAATTTTATGATAACAGGCCACAAAATCCTCTGAGTAGGAAGACTACCTTCTGCCATGGTACCTAGCTTGTGGCACCCCTTCTCCAGGCAAGTTTCACTGACACCCTCTTTTGTTTCGGCACCAGGCTGATGCTTATATATGTGTGGGTGTGCGTATTTTCTCCCAGGACCATTTCTGATTTCAAAACAGTTTTAGTGAGCTCTGCTTTATTATTGTTTGCAGTGCTTGTTTCCATTTAAATTAAACTTCTGTGTGATGAGAATCTACACTGAAATCTTATGAAACAAAGCAGTATGTAAAAGTTTCTATAAATGCAAAATAAAATAGCCTTGAATTTCTTCTTTATAAACAGGAAGTTGAAAGTACAAAGAAGATGCCCAGAGTACTGAAAAGGTTGACAAAGCCCCTGTAGATCCACATCTGTACCTCTAGTCCCTTAACTACTTTGGAAATCACAAGTGTTATGCTTCAGCTGATCCTCAGCTGCCCATGTGGAGACTATTCTATGCACCACAGATTTTTGGATGCTGGATGATGCCAGGAGCATGACTATGCCACACTCATCAAGGGCATGGCCACAAGCCGTGACACTACATGTTCATGCTGTCCAACTAACATGTTGGCCAGGAACACAACTTTATTCCAGACATGTTTTCATCCAGCGGATGTGGAGAGAAGCCAGTCTTTTAAGAGGGAACAGTGTTCAGATGTATGGCCAACCCACAACACTTTGCTGCAGCACATGGGGGGTACACACAGCTACAACTCACCCCAGCCAAGATGCATATTATCCCAGGCCTGCCAAATGACTTGGCCACATGAAGCAGGAAGCCCCACAAGCACTCCTCTCCATCTCCAGAAGGAAATGCAAATTAAAAAGCCATAATAGTGAAGTACATAAGTAACAAAATTTCTAGAAATCTGGAAGCTATTTTCCCCTTCTATATAAAAGAAGATTTTTCTAAAAAGAAATTGAAAAGTGCAATACTACTTTACAGATTGAATTAACTTTTAAAAACCTAAAATGCATTATATATATCTTGGTTTCACATAAAATGATCATGTTTGATACAGTAAAAGAACAATTGATTCAGAAAATAATTATGAATAGAATTTATTATTGTTGTTATTGTTGTTGTTGTTCACAAATGGAGCTACAAGGTCATGATCCACAAGGAACACATGAACTACAAGAACTTCTTTAGTTTTGCCAGTTTATGAGAAACAAGGGGGAAAAATTTAAAATAAAAAAAAAAACAGAAGAAACCCTCACTATTAGTAGAACAAAGAAAACTGTTTTCTCCTCTAGTTCAACATAGTGTCAAGCGGGAATAATACAAAGCCATACAAACAACTGAGGAACGGAAACTAAGACCAAGAACTCTAATGACCTGATACCGTACATAGTCTTACCTAGAATTTTTCTTCTTACATAATTTTTCAAAATGATTTTCGGAGGAAGTATATTAGTAAATAATTTGAGTTAAATTGATTTAGATAGGTTTCGTCATTGTGAAACAAAATATTCCATAATCCTTTTTTTAATTTTAAAAAAATGAAAAAGGGTTTTCCTCCTGATTTTCTCTGTTTTTCTCCCTATTCTTTCACATCTGTATGTGAAACAGAAGAATTGTTTACTGAGATGGCTGCCTCATACTACACAATGATAGGACCAACCTTGTTCAAGATAGCATTTGTAAATGTTGGCTGACTTCCCCCGGCTTTGTCCACCATTTCCCCCTTCCATCCGGGAGGGAAAGCACCATAGAGAGGACTCCTGTGATTGCTCAGTGCCTGGAGAGTGAGGCTTGCATGGTATATCTGGTGGTGGGGGCACTCAGAGCCTCTCAGCAGGCAAAAACTCTTCCTGTGGTACCCGACAGCTGGTGAATAGTGCCAGCTCTGCTGCAGTGAACAACCAGGTGTTCTCATATATACCTTTTGGTTCCTCCTGCCTGGTCTAGTTACTTCAAAGCTCCACATTCTGATTCATCTTTCAGTGATTTAACTGTGTTCCCCCAGCCTTTTAATCTTCAAACTATCTTCTAAGGCTATTTTATGCCAAGCTGCATTTTCAATAAAAGCCTTTGTATGTAAGGTTTTTAGGTTTTGCTCAATTTTTTTAAAAAAAAATCTCCATCATTTTTAATTTTGCATACCATGGTCCAATCATGGTGGTGCTATATGAATTCCAATGTGGTAAAATGTCCACGATCTGATCAAAGTGGACCTGAAGTCTATGTATACAGCAATACACCAGCTTCCGTTTCTAGCCTTTCTAAAAGAAGGCTTTGCCTTTTCAAATGCGTGAACTGCAGTAGCTATCATGCAGATTTTTGCTTCCCAGAGTTGCAACACCACTGCTGTTACCAATCAAAGACTGGTGGTAGGTGTAAAAGTCTCATTTCACTTTGAGAAATTCACCTAGAGAGGCCCCAACCATGGAATATTCTATAGTCTGTTTAACAATGTACTTTTTTTGTTGCTTATCATGTTATGCTACAATGATTTAGTGGGCATTGAAATTCTTCAAGCCATATTCCTTTCTATCTGCCTCCTGCTAATCAGAAAAGCAGGTCCTGTCATCAAAGCAGAAGTCACCACTGGAAGCTAACTTACATGGAACCATATCATTCTCTTCCTTTACATCATGCCCTTCCCCTTCTTGAAAATTCAGCTCTCCCCATGTGTGCAAGAAGCTTTTGGTCTTCTTTCCTTAATTTCCTTATACTCAGTCCTTGTTATGTTCCCTTTTTGCATCTGGACCTCCTTATTTTTTTCTTTTCTTTGTTTTAAAACTGTTTCTATATATTCCTCCCCGCCATCTCTCTTTGCAGTATTCCTTCTTGTCCAAACTAAGACTGTAAGTTCACTGGGAGAAGGACTGAGGTGCGTGTGTATGTTATTCAGTAAAACACCATAAACAGTGACAATATAGCATAATTTAAATGGCTAGTTATGGGAGTACAAGTCTTGAATTAAGGTACATGGTTGTTACTATGACTGTACCAACTGAAGCACTAATTATCTGAAAACTGCTTTCACTGAGCAGCAGAAATGTATATGTATTCTATATGCAAGTCCAAGTGAATTGTATTTCTTGAAACTGAATCTCTAGTTCTACCACTCATGCATTATCTATTCTGCTCCAAATATTGAGTCACCCATTTCTGGCCAACCCAATTGAGGTCTTTGGTTTAACTTCAGCAGACTGATGTCTTTTGGTGTCATGTTTTATAGTGAAAAAAAAAAAACAGTTAGTAAAGGTTTTCTTAGACGGCACCGTTTGACATTGCAGCTGAAAGGAAAAGCCTCCATATTTGAATCAGTCATTAGAAATCTCTCACCTTACACATAGAAAACTAATGAAAAAAAAAATCAAGCTAGGTTTTGCTCCAGTTCAGTGTATGATCTCTGACACCACAACATGGACTTTTAGTGTGATGTAAATACAATATTTATTTCTATCCTACTTTTTTCTCAGATTGCGACTCAAAGAGGCTTAAAACAATTAGAAAGACATTGTTAAAAGTCCACAAGATACAGAAGTTATAACAAGATTAAATAATAAATTTTTTTTAAAAAAGATTAAAATATACATCTTTAAAATACACATACATACCAGCGGAACAATTAGCACATTTTGTAAAACTGCCCCTATATAGTCACTCATCAAATGCCTAACAGCTAAAAGCTTGTCTTGAGCATACATGTAACGTTGAGCATACATGTAACGTTTGATGTATTGATTCACAATACAATGCAGTAGCACTGTAGGCCTAATCCAGCCTGTAATGGGGGGAGCACAGTATTATTAACATTATTAAGAATACTGTGGTGCTGCCCTGAAATATTCACAAACATTAAAGCTCTTCATGGACCGAAGTTCTCAATGAGAGAGTAAGGTTAGCCTGGAGACAGAATAAGAAGGAAGCATATTAGGAACAAGGCAAGTGGGCTGGGAAATTAAAAGAACAGTAGCTGGAGGAAGGTAGCAGAGTAGGTGGCAGTCTGAAAAACGGAAAGGAAGCTGAAGAAGGATGAGTTCTGAGTAACAAAGGATAGACAAGACAAGGACTTGTGGGGGGAAAGGACACTCACTGAGAATGAATGTGGCAAAACCTTACAGGGCCTAAAGCCAGAAAAAGCTAAAGAGACTTTGGAAGAAGCAGGTAGACTCTCAGGCATAGAGGGCAGATGAAAGAAACAGAGAAGAAGGTTAGGGTCCTGGGGAAACAATGTTTTCATCTTTTCATCAAGTCATTTCCAATGTATAGTAACCCTAAGGCAAAGCTATCATGGGTTTTTTTGGCAAGATTTGTTCAGAGAGGGTTTGCCAAGGATGAGTAGCCAATAAAACCAACCATGACACAGAATGAGCTATGTGTTCTTGCAAGAAAAGAAGCCGAGAAGAATGGGAGCTTTAGATGTTCAGCTAGTATGAACAGGAAAGCTGTGAGTTATATGACATAAAAAACGAATTCAACTCTACCTTTCAACATTGCAAACAAGCCCAATTTTTCTTCATCATCAAGATTGGCAGGGTGGGTGTGGAGCTGACTGGGAATAAAATACAAAGCCCTGCCATTTCAACCTGTCCAAAACTGTTAAAGCTACAGAAAGCAATTGGAGAACAGAGGAAAATAAGGGTTGCCCAGTCAGGTCAGCAGGTTACAATGGTAAAGCCATGTCATGTTAAAGCACAGACTAGGAGACTGTAAGGACAACTTCATGTATTCCGACTGGACTATTTCAAATGGTGAATGCAAATGCATTTATGTACACAGACATGTATATTCACTGGAAAAACCAGCATCTGTGATACAATGTGGCATGTTTTCCTGTAGGTTTATGTTGACAGGCATCTCTGACATTTACAGTAGCAGGAATGAGGTTATGTAATATGACAACAGACAAAATGCTGAACAGCTAGAGAAATTCACAATGCTGAACTTAATCCATGCATTAGAAACTTCTTGATAACTTTTTAAGCAATACCTCACTGAATCACCCAAGCATTTTGACCTTCTTTCAATCAAGTGAAAATTTTTTTATGAAAAAGATCTTCCCCTATAAGTGTGGCAGTGCAGAACACTTTAAAAAAAAAACACAGAACACATATTTTTCAGAGGACAGGAAAATTACATCCTTATATATCACAACTGTATATTCATATATGGTCAGTGAAAGATTTGACGGCCTGAACATCTACCTCAACAGCTTCCTAAAGTAACATTTTTTTCCCTCTGCCCTATTCACTCACAGCAAGCAGGCCTTATGCAAAAACAGCCAAGGCTGGTGAGCCAATCTCATGTTCATTTATTTAGGAGCAAGTCCCACTGAACTCAATGGAACTAACGTCTGGGTAGATGCATTTAGGGTTGTAGTACAAAAGAAGTGTTTTACTCTTTTTCTCCTTCCTAGTGACGCTTATTTTATGGCTGTTTACTGGATGTGAAGGAATCCAATGGAATCTTATTCCACTGCAGTAAATAATACATAGTTTCTTAGCTGATGCCTTTCTATCCACTCCAGTTGAACCAATACTACGGAGTTAATTTTGTTGTTTAGAAACACTCCATCAAAGGAACTTATGCTCATGTTAAAACAATAAATATCATCATGTAACTATAAATGTGAGTTAACAGTGCTGCAAAGTATATAATTTGTGACCAATTCATTTTACAATGGTAAAGGTCAGCTTCGCGTCTTTTAGATTGCTCTCTTTGATTAAGACTTCCTAACACAATGCCATTCTAACACACCAATGGTATTTTCACAATTAATTCCTTTGTATAAAAATTGGCACTGGAATTTCCTGAAGATCATAAGAACTAGTGAAGGATTATCTTCCCTCTCACTTGAAGAATACAGCATAATGAAATGTTAACTGCTTTGCCAAATGCATTCATCAAGAAAAACGCCATTATCCAAACACCTTGCCCATAAGCACATCCATAGTTCACCAACTGTTCTTCTTGATTACCCTCATGAAAAACATTCAGAGAATAATGTTTACCACACTACAAATGGACAGATTTTTGCCCAAAGCTGATGAGAGGAGGGGGGATTATTTGTATGTTTGTAGCTCTTTCCTAGCATCTTCATTTGTAACAGGGTAATCCTTGAAGCCTTCTTAATGTGAAAATATTAGAAAACATGTGAACTGAGATAAAAGATACCTGGCATGTGTGAAATCATGAAGGGGATTTACTTTTTATTTCCCCACACACACACACACACTGCAGAGGGAGTGACTCCCTGAGTGCAGCAGCAGCAACTGCCAGTTGCAGGGAGATTCTGGTGTGCGCTGCAGTGGCTGCGAAAAGAGCTCTTTCACTGCTGCTGTGATGACCAAAGGAGAGAACTTTGGATTCCAAACTAAAAGAGATGGCTGCTGTTCTTTGCAGGATACAGATGCTAAGAAATAACTGCGTGCCATCTAGATAAATACTGGCTGAAAAGTGAGAAGGTCCAAATTACACACTTCCTACACTTGTATGTTCTTGACTGTACCTTTTATAGACACAGAGGAATGGAACTACCCACCCACCCCCAAAATCTGATGCTCCAAGCATCCATTTTCAATTCTTACATCCCTCTCTAAGGGAAAGAGCTGGAGGCCCATCATGTAAATGCCCTCCCTCCACTTCTAGTCTCTCTCTGGTGCAGACTGCTTCCAAAGCAGGCTTTGATAGCTGGATGGTTATGCTCTTAAGAGAAAGGTAAAGCCAACAGTTAAAAGCAAGGTCACTGGGGTCAACTGTGCAGAAAGTAGTACTGTGGTCAACAACTCTGCTCACAGCAGCTTTGACAATGGTTTTACTGAAAAGGTGAATTTAACCAAGTAGAAATTCTTCCTCTGGTAGTTCACCAGCATAGTTTTAAGTAATTGTTATGCTTGGCAGCTCCACAAACTGACTGTCTCGCTTGCTGCTTCTCCCTCTCCTGACCCCTTTTATCTTCAGGTTTCATCCCTCCTACCTCAGCCTCCTTAGCGCAGTTACATAAGGTTAGCTGCTGTGCTTTTCCTGCTACCTTCTGTTCCTCATTCTGTTCATCTGGCGGGATGTCCTTGGTGTCGAAGATCACCATCCTCACCACCACAGGGGACCAAAGAGTTTGTTGTCTATACTGACTTATAGCATCTTTCACACTTTTACTTCTCTAGTCCTTGATCTTCGGCTCTGTTGCTTGGGGTTTACAGAAGTTGCTGTCCAAAAGGCACCAGACTGTCTATCCCTTGATCTCTAGAAATTGTGTGGTTTGATCCACAGGATGAAAATGTCTACTCCACCCTCAACAAGCAAAGAGGATGTGGGGGGGAGCAAATTTTTCCACACCAAGGAGTTGTTTCACATTTGCAGTCATTTCCCGCAAAAGAATGGACCAAGGAATCAGCAAGAGCTGGGAATCTTCCACAGAAGGGGTTCATGCCCACAGAAAAGCCTGCCTTAGCAGAAAAGAGGAAGGTAAATTTGATCTACCCAAATGAGAAAGCCTGAACATGGCATGTCATACCTACATTAAGAAATCTGTATGTGTGTCAGAGAGCAGGAAGATTTCTGTGCACACAGAGTATGAAACTTGGGGGTGCATATGCACAGGGTGCTCAAGACTGATGGGGTTCAAAAACCAACACCTCTGCATGCAAGGAGGAAAATAAGCTTGTGGAGTCTTGACAAGAGTAAAGAGTGGAATGAATTCCCTGGAAAGGGATACAAGAGGAAGTATGGAGTATTTGCATTATGGTTGTTTGCTTTTGTTTCTGGCAGAAATAGATAGGTGGAGGGGGGGCGAGTGGAGCCAAAAGCAGGCAAAGATTGACAGCAAAGGACTTGGTTGATTCAAATCCCAGTCCTTTTTGCTTAATTGAGCCTCAGCTCCGTCTGCCAAATGGTCTTCCCACCAGCATCCTCCACAGCAACCCCTGCTGTATCCAAGCGCGCAGGATGCGTGTGGGCTTCCCAACACGACACCTTCTCTCTCGCACCCAGCCCCCTCCTTCCACGGCTCAAACCGGGAAGCAAGTATATTCCTGTTTCTCCCGCCTTGGGCTTTCTGGGCTGAATCACAAGAGTGTTTTAATTTTTCATCAGGGGAAACAACCTCAAGGGAACAGAAACTATTTTCCACGGGGAGCTTTCCAAATCGCCCGAAAAAGCAAGAAAGCGTTCTCTATTTCCCTAGTCCGACGCGGAAGGGAGAAGACACACTCCATTTCCGCACTAGACTGCTACAGCGCTATTATTCCACTTGCAACATCCTATGGGGGGGTTGCAGTTTGGGGAGGGGCCAAACGCCAGGATTCCACAGGAGGTTGAAAGTGGAATCATAGCGCTGTAACAGTCTAGCGCGGCGACGGCCACACAGACCACAGCGCCCGCACTGATTTATCCTGAGCCCTATCGCCTCTTTTTTCTGAATGTGCTTTGCCAGAACAGCCCTGCCTCGGGCAGGACCGCTCCCCTCCCGTTACTTTCCTCGAGGGAAGCCCGGCCGAAGCCAAGGGGCGTTTATTGGTATCGTTCCCGCCCGCCAAGCCGCCCAGGACCGCAGTCCCGGTCAGGCGCACCACTGCAGCGAACGGGGCCGGGGAGCGCGTTTCCTCGGCAGCCCCTTCGCTCGCTCGCTCGCTCGCTCGCTCCCCCGCTCCTCCCCTCCGCCGCGCGGCTTCCAGGAGACGCCACCTCGCCTCGTGATTGGCCGGGGCGCGCCTGGCTGCCCGCGCGCCTCCCTCCTGCGCGCTGCCTCGACCTGCGCCCTTGTTTTGCTTCTCCTCCCAGGCGCGCGTCTCCCCTCCAGCCGCCCCTTCGGCCGCTTCTCCCGCCGCTTAGCGTAGGGTGGGCTCCCGTCCTAGTCTCTGACAGCCCCCCCCCGCGCGCGGTCGCCGCACAGTCCTGGGAAAGAGTGCGCGCCCTCTCTCGCCTCACGCCCTCGCCGTGCTTTTCATCCCCAGGCAAAACAGGCTCCTCTCTCTGGCCGTTCCCGGGCTACACGGTTGTAGCGCCATGATTCCACTTTCAACATCCTATGGAATCTTGGGGTTTGCAGTTTTGGGAGAGGCGCCTCTCGAAACGGCAAACCCCAGGATTCCGTAGGATGTTGAAAGTGGAATCATGGCGCTATAGCATTACCGTGCGGAAAGGCCCTCTGCCTGAAAAGGCGAGGGAACGGCGGAGGCGATGCCCTTCCGCCGAGGCAAGAACGCCGGGGAAGCCGCCTCGCGGTGCCGCGCGCTTTCTCCGCTCTTCTGAGCTCTCTTCATGGGTGACCTTGCGGGGAACGATCTGACAAAAGAGTTCTTCAAGCTGGGGGAAAAAATGACCTTTCTTTCGATGCTTCGGAGGCGGAGAGTTGCTCGAAATGTCAAAAAGACTTTCATCTCACATCCGCTGAGAGAAGAAGAGAAAGATCGCCGAATGAAAAATTATTAACTGGAAGATCGATATTGCCTTTGGCTGTCCTTCGGGAGGGGGTGCTTTTGATCGAGTTAAAGCTTCTCCCTGCCCCCTGCCACAGGCCAACTCGGTGTAGGATCTTGGGAATAGAGAGACCCTTTCCGCCGAACGTCGCCCCCCTCCCAAAAGAAAAAGCCTGCGTACAAAAGGACAACAACCACGACGACCTCCTGCAAGTTTGTTCAGACCGTTTCTAACAACTAAACGGGGGAGGGGGCGGAGGGGAGGGGAGGGGAGAGGTCGTGATCGCCGAAGCCTCTTGCATTAAGCTCCTAAGTACCGACATATGGCACCCAAGTCCCCCATCCAGATACAATCTCAGTCATTCCCCTCGTTTCCAAACGGATCTGACAGCGGGCAACGGAGGGGAGGGAGGAGAAGAGGAAGAGACAAATCTGCAAACGAAGCCAAACAGGTTTGACACCCAATTGACACAGTCTGCTTTTCGCATCTGACTAGATCAACGCGAAGCTTAAAGAGCAACTTTCCCAAATCCATATCACCTAGCTCTGTATTCCAAAAAAAGTGGGAGAGGAAGATCTATTTATAGGATTTTTAACAAGCAAAAACACCGGTAATTATCCCCCCGCCTCTTTTTCTTTCTCACATGTTCCCTCCTGTATCCTTTGCACACACACACACAGGTTTCTCTTTTTCGTCGCCAACTCTTAGGTCCTCATTCCCCTCCGCCTTTATTCCTAGCAAACAACAAGACGAAACGCAATACCAACCGAGCCTAGGTTTATTCTCATTTCATTCCCACCAGCGCTTAAATGCTGCAAGTGAAAACCCCGGGAAATCTGACTGCGTTGAACAGAGAAACAGAGAGCACTTACAGTTGGTGGCGTCCGCTGTTCCTTAAAGCAAAGGCTGAAACTCAGCGCGGCGGGTCCTTGTTTTAAACAAAGGGTCTGCCTAAGAACCAGGAGCGACTTGGTCCGCGCTTGTCTCTTCCTGCCTCTGCCGTTAAAAATCCCCTTTGGATCGCTTCTGCCAGCCCCGCTGCAGCGGCGACACGTTCCCCTGCTTTGCTACGCTCTGCACTGCAGATCAGGAATCCCACAGAAATTCAAGGCTCCCTTTGCAGGATGGAGCTGGCGTGCGCAGGCGCTTGCCAGCCAACCCTGGCCGGCGGTAATGTGCGAAGCCCGCCGCCCGTCGCATCCGCGGCTCGGCCTTCACTGAGCATGCTCTGGTGCCGGCGGAGCAGGCGCAGTCGCCCTACCTGACGCTTCGCTGCCCTCACGCCAGGGAAAGCCTCCAGTGCCCGCCGAGCCTCCCCGCGCGGCTCGCGGTGCCCGAGAAGGAAGCGCGGGACGCGGAGGGAGATCGGATCTTCTGGGCGACGGGGGTCTGTCTCGGAGGTGTGGGTGGGATAGTCGACCTTACTGGGAACAGCAGGAATGCAGCAGGGGCTGTGGAGGAGGAGGATGAAAATAAGAATCGGCCGCCAAAGCGAAGAGGAAATTCACGGGCTTGAGCGCGAGCCTTCAAACTAGGGCCGTTTCGGCACCGCACTGTTATAATGCTATTATTCCACTTTCAGCATCCTATGGAATCCTAGGGTTTGCAGTTTAGGGAGGGGCCTCAAACTGCAAACCCTAGGATTCCACAGGATGCTGAAAGTGGAATAAGAGCACCATAACAGTATAGTGCGGAAATGGCCTTAGCTTGGTCGCAGAAACGCTCTTGCAAATACCAGGGAACCATTCTTACAGGAAGATTGGCTCACTCCCTCTGGAGGGAGATAGTTCTCCCCTTCTTGCTTCACAAGACAGTTAAAAAACAATGTATTTATCTGCTTATTTAATTTATATGATGCTGGTCTTTCTTTCAAAACAGAGACTCTAGAACAGTGGTTCTCAACCTGTGGGTCCCCAGATGTTCATGGACTCCAGCTCCCAGAAGCCCTGAGCATTGACCATAGTGGCTGCGGCTTCTGGGAGCTGAAGTCCACGAACATCTGGGGACCCACAGGTTGAGAACCACTGCTTGGAAGGTTCTCAGCAAAATTCACTGACACTCTCTCTTACACAGACTGATATAAAACAAATACACTGTCACAATGAAAGAAATTATCCTGTTGAAACGTCATTAAATTCAAAGAAATTTTTGAAAAGTCTCAGTACAAAAAAGTGCAGCAGCCACCACTTAAAAGCTCCTGTAGCAGCAGATCCACTGCAAAAAGCCCATGACCATAGGACGTACATATATAACATAATATAAATGCTGTTGTTGGCCACAGGATGTACAGTAGTCTCTCTGCTTCCTCTGAGAAAAAGCTTTGGGGGTTTGTGCATAACCTCTAATTCACAGATGAAAACCAGGACAGGTGGCAAAGCAACATCAGAATATGGTCAAGATGGCAACATTTATTAAGGAAGAAGAACACACAGGCTAGGAGAGGCTGCAGCAGTTTGCTTTTGCCCAAACTCACAGGGAAACAGTGATGTAGACCCGAGTCAATTGACTCGAACTCAAGTCAGACTTAAGTCAGTGACTTGACTCAGACTTGACTTGGCAAATACTACACACTGACTTGGCTTGACTTGAGACTTGCATATTTTTAGTGACCAGCTTGCTGCCCTTGGTTCAGTAACATAACACATTCATTCAGAAACCGTAGAACTTGCTGGTCACATGACAATCTGTCTCAAATCCAAAGTGTGGACACATTTCTCGGAGGGAACAGCAAATGGGGTTGAGGTCTGCTCAGCAGCCTGTCCCCGCTACATATAGGAGTTTTCTAAAACTTTTCTTGCGAGCAGAAGGCAAGACTTGTGCCCAGGGTACAGGGCGTGTATTTCAGAGGGGAACAGAAAATGTGTTCGGCAACAGGCTTGAGAAGGAAGGATCCTTCCTTCTAAAGCTCTTGAAGCTTCAGTAGTGGGGAATAAGAAGGATCCTATTCTCCACTTCTGAAAAAGCCCCTAATTTTATAAATGGGAAGTAAGAAGGATCCTATTTCCCACTTCCAAATCTGCAGATGGCAAAATCACAAAAGTGGAGGGCCGACTCTACTTAAATTGTTAAAACTGACTTTATTCAACTCTGTCCAGAAATTCTGGCATACAGGTTGGGGCATAAAGTTGGCTCTCAGACTTGAGACTTGACTTGAAAGTATCTTGCAAGGACTTGAGACTGGACTTGAGACTTGAAGGTAGAGACATGAGAGTTGACTTGAGACTTGGAATAAAAGACTTAAATACATCACTGCAGGGAAGACAAAACTCTGCCTCTTCCTCTCACTTCACCCCATCCCACCCTCTTAACTGAGTACAAGCTACTTTTGCATTTTGAACTCAGTTTGCAGCATCGGAAGTAACTGTGGACAAAGAGGAGGAGCAAAGAAAAACTGGAAAATTTTAGAAGCAATTGAAAAAGTGGAGTAGCAGAGACTGTCTCTGTCAAATCAGGACAATTGGAAGGTAATGTATTGTCTGAAAAATCTGCAAGATTTGTTTCTTAAGAAGCAACTGTAGCATGAAAAAATACACATGTGTACCATAGGAAGCAAAGATCTGTTGGATCCACGGCTCCCCTTATGAATTAGACACAGGGAGACAGATTTGCTGTATAACAAGGCAGGAACTGTTTTGTTTCTGTATTTTTATTTCTAGAGATGGGGAGAGATGCTGGAACAATTTTCTATGACACTCTTAGGCAGCAAAATGTCTTGGGCCAACCCTGGTCACTAAAAACTGTGTTTAAGTCAGGGCCTTAACAATATGATCTGAACTTCTGGGAGAGATGTTAATTCCTGATTGTGGTTGGTTTGGTAGAATGGAAAAAGAGACAAAGAGTATTGAAGAAATTTTGGGGAAAGTGACCCTGCTCTCTTTGTTTTACTTCAACACATTGCCCAGTAAACTTATTTCCAAGATGTCATGGGGTTAATGTCTTTTTTCGAAAGAATTTGTATCTCATCAACAAATCTAAAACATAATTTAAATTATTTCCCACCTGTTCTGTTACTCCTTTACTATTGTTAATGCTGTGTCACTATTCTTCCCATTCCTCTGTATCTTTTTATTCTTTGTGGTGTTCTGTTTAATTGCTTAACCATTTGCTTGTATTATTATTTTTTTACCCTGCCTTTGTGTGACAAACATGTGCAAGTCAGCCCTCACACTTCACAATTTTGCATCCTGGAACAAGTTAAAATACAGTCATTGGTATTAAAAACACAAACAAAATAGCAGCATTAGTATAATAAAGCATTGCATTGCACAATAAAAATAGATTTGGCTTTTAGTCAGAAAACAAAAAACATCTCAATAGCATATTCTTCAGAGGTCATTTGGTAACTGATCCAAAGTTTGGATGCATAGTGAAAAGACTCTCCCTCTCATCTCCACTGAAAGTATTCTTAGATGGAGTGACAAGAAGGAGGATTTTGAAAGTGAAAACAGATTGTAAGAAGGTTCATCTGG